>JAADKR020000009.1:1164765-1183314 GCA_011763505.2 Lythrypnus dalli
ATAAAGCATATGCCTTTTAAATACTCGCTACTAATTATACTGTTCTGTTGAAATATTGGATGTAAAGTTCTATTTTTTCACAAAACAATGAGGAAATCACCTCTGCATTCTGCAACGAGGAGGACAAATATACGGCCAAACTGTGAACTTTATCTGCGTTTTATGCTATACTTTTTGAGGGTACAGATGTAGATCTATATATTTATATCATGTTATCGCGTGAACTCTGGCGCATTCTCTCGTGAGACTTCGAAGCAGCGACGGAGCGCTCACGGAGCTGAGATGGAGGCTGTGGGCGGCGCATTTTGACGGACCCGACGGAGCCGTACCGGGACTGAGCAGGAAGGGAGGAAACGGAGGATGTGGAATCCGGGCGTAACAGTCGCGATTGCTCCAAGACTGCAAGGGAAGCTGAGCTTTCCCTAAAATGTCCAAAAAATAAGTGATCAAATATAAACTGTTGTGTGGCCATGTCATTGACTAAATATGCGCTACAATGTGTTCAACTTTAGTTCTCAATCAGCTGCTTATCACTGGTAATGACGCGACTTTAGTTTTTCCAGCGCTTTAAACAGTGCGGATGCTGAGAAGTCCACTGCCTTCAATAGTGACGCAAACGTGCCGCAAAATGAGACGATAAATGCTGTGCTTTGTCCCACCCCCAGACGCCGAGCATCTCTGGGAGTCTATGGGACAGTGGGCGGGGCTCGGCCGGCTCGGACACTGGACTTCTGCAAGATGATTGGATGATCTGTGAGCCTGAATCCATTTTTGATTGACAGCGAAATGAGAGAAACGGCGACCTTTTGGTGTAAACATCCGCGCTGCTGTGGGAGCATTTTTTTCTTTCCCGTTCCCGAGTTGAACAGGAGACATTTCTCAACATCTTAGCGTCATTTTCTTTGTGAAAAACGACTAGCGGCAGCGGGTGCTGAGCCTCTCTCCACCGTCACAAAGCACTCACAGGCGGCACACAACATGAGCCTCACGCCAGTCCCAACTCGTGAGCTAGCTATGTAGCTAGCTGCACATAATGGCAGACACTTTGAATGTTGTGGACCAGATTTTGGCGAAGCCATTTGATAGCCTTCCTTGTGATGAAAAACTTAGAGTTAAACATCTGGGCACATCAACTCCTCACATTAATTTGGTGCAAAAGGTGGGGAAAAGTAACATGTCTTTTTAGATGTCCTGGTATGAAAAAGTGAGCTGGCTGACTGGAAGTGCTGTAACAAATAAAATGTACTGCTGGCCATGCCTCTTGATGAAACCATCTCAGGGATGTGTTGTCTGGTCAAAAGTGGGTTTTGGGGATCTGTCCAACTTTGACAGGGCATACAAAAGGTATGAAAAAAGCACTGAACATGTGAGTGCATGTGCAAGATTAAGTTGCCTGGGCAGACTCAGGGTTGAGCATGCAATCAATGAAGGTGCTCGCAAAACAGAGCGTTCCTAAACCGCCTAATTGATGTGACTTCCTTGCTTAGCCGTCAGGAGCTGTCATTTAGGGGGGACGATGAGAGTGTTGAATCATCCAACAAGGGGAATTACTGGGAGTTTAATGAAACATTAGCCACACAATTCCAGTCATCAGCTGTGTTTTCTGGTATGTTCCATGCTATCCAAAATGACTTGATCTCTGCTCTTTCAGGCACTGTTTCTGATGAAATCAAGGGTGTTTGACATTGTCCGGCAGAGAGCTATGGATGTTCTGTACTGCAAGAAAGGAATTAGAGGTCAGAGGGGGCTTTCCAAACTGTTTATGCCAAAGCAGCAGATCTCACATCAGATCCACAAACTGAGCCCATGAGAAAATGCCGTCTGTCACAACTACAGGATCCCAAGGAGCGCTACACAAATCTGTACATGGCCATCCTAGACAATGTCACAGAGCAGCTACCTCGGCATTTTGCAAATTTGCAAAGTCTGCGCTTCTTGGAATTGGTCAATCCAGGGAAATTTGATGAGATGAGACAAGTGTTTTTCAGAGGAGGCATTTCAAAGTGTCCTGAAAAGTTTTGGCCAGTTCTTTGATTCAGGGAGACTGAGGTCTGAACTTCAAGTCCTATATTCAAACCAGGACTTACAGGGCAACAGGGGAAAGCTATGTGATTTCTTGCTGTTTCTGAAAGACATGGAGTTGGACAGTGCAACGCCTGAGGTGTACAAACTATTGTCATTAGTGGCAACAATTGGAGCTACATCTGCAGGTGTAGAGAGGAGCTTCTCCCGTTTAAAGCAGCTCAAGTCTTACACCCACAAAACCTTGGGCCAAGGCCGTTTAAGCAGTCTAGCTCTGCTAGCCATTGAGAGGACACTAGTCAAGTCCCTGGAAAAGACGCCTTGTTGGTACGATAGGGTCACAGATCATTTTCTTGAAAAGGAACGAAGGGTGGAATTTACGTATAAATAAACTGACACATTATATGATGTTGGCCGAAATTGAGTTTCCTCTCCTTGAAAGACCAGCATCCGCCACTGGCCTCTAATGACCCCCTCGGGGTCCCGGGCCTCACTTTGAGAATTCATTTGGTACAGCATAGGTCTGATCAACTTGGATTTTTTTTTTTTTTTTTTTTTTTTTTTTTTTTTTTGCCAAAGATAAAGTAAGTAACGTGTTTCACTCTCTGTATTAAAGTGATCTAGTATTATATGATTACAATGGCAGCTGTTGAACCTCTCACTGGTCAAACTGTTCAGAATGGGACATAGGTTTGATTAGTTTTTTGTTTTTGTTTTGAGCAGTAAGACTTACTGGCATTGTGTGAAAAGTCGCAGACATTTTTGCAAAACCATTTATTATCAAGCCCCATAGATAAGTTCACACATTTCAGCAGGAGGCACTATAACCTGGGTCATCACCGTGGTCATGTAAATAGGTTAATCTTGGGTACGAATGATGTAATGTCCAACCAAATTAAACAGAGCACATGTGAAATATAGAACAGAATCTGCCATTGGTTCGACATTTACCTTGTCCTTGCCCACATCTTCCAAAATATGGCAGGCGTGTAATTACATTTTTTGTTTGGTATATTGTGTAGAATATACATGCAATGCGGGGAACAAATCATCAAAACTGCAATTTTCAAGGTATAGGTAGGGGGCGCTAAAGTGGTGACTTCTGATCCCTTATTGGGCTGAATCTGTTCAGGTCGTGGGTGGCCTTATATTCCCCGAATGGAAGTGCGATTGGACAGAGCACGTGGAGGCCAGGTGCAGTCAAACATACGAGAAAAAAGTGTGTTTTTGTCGAGTGGGTACGTCAAAACGGTAACACTTATCAAACAAAAAAACAAGTATGAGCTCATTCTGCTTAAAAAGCAGGGACCAGTTTGTTAAAACCGCTGAGCAAAATCAACTTTGGGTTTTCAATCCAAAATGGCCAACTTCCTTTGCATCAGAGGGCAGAGTTATAATGATATTTTAGAACTGTGTCCTTGTGCTCTATCACTGTGGCCCACCCAAATTGGCCTGGACCAAAAAAAGAGTTTTCCCAAACGCGTAGGGGTGAACTTCCAGGGGGCGCTGACAAGCCATTCTGTGTGTGGCGTGTGCATGTAGCCCACTCAGTTACACCAAGCCTGATCACTGTGACCAAAAACTGTGCATGTACTTTTTCACTGGAAAGCCTCCAAAAACGCGATCCCAGAGGCAGAAGAATAATGACAAGAAACGAAGAAGAACAATAGTTCCTCACCAAGACTACGTCTTGGCTCGGGCCTAATAACTTTGCAGCTAATCTTTAAACCTGTTCCCATTTATCGTTGGAATAATCATATTTTCTAAAGTATCAGTGGTGGACAGTGGACATTTCCTGTTGATGATCACTTGCTGCATGTTCAAAACTTGATGTAGAATGTAAACACTTCATCGGCGGAAATGTTTAGTGTTTAGAAAGATCAGAGATTTTGTCTTGAAGGTAAAGGCCAATATGCAATAAAATGTTACATATGGCATCAAAGAGTACTGCAGTAGTTTCACATTTTGTTGTTGTGTATTTTTTTTCTCCAGATGCCCCGGCGGCTGAGAAGGAAGACCTGTTTGTGCAAAAGCTGCGTCAGTGCTGCGTCCTCTTCGATTTTGTGGCCGACCCGCTCAGCGACCTGAAGTTCAAGGAGGTGAAACGGGCTGGACTCAACGAGATGGTGGAGTACATCACCCACAACAGTGACGTGGTCACAGACGCCATCTACCCCGAGGCCGTCGTCATGGTGAGAGCGGCGAGGACGGGGATCTGGGGTTCAGGCCAGACACTGCAGGTGTTTAAACTACCCCTTTAGAATGTTTATTTGACAAGGCTGGAGGACAGGTATATCAGAAAATCACTACAACTGTGCAGCCCACTCTCATTAAAAAAGTTTCACAAATATTGACATGTTTGGTATCCACGTAAGGCGACCGAGACGACTCTGGAATCCATACATTGTAGTGTCAGTCAGAGATAAATATGCGCATGCCCCATTTTCTGCAAATGAGGTTTTCCACTCTTGAACAACATCTGTTGAACAACGCACTCTGCTGCGTGGTGTCTGCTCCTGCACTTTACAGCCTTGGACTTTAGAATATTTGGACGTTTTATTTTTTTAATATGTGTAATTCCTGCCTAATTTATTGAGCTTTGAATCACAAAAAAATGAGAAATTTACATTTTTACAGATTTTCTCACTACGGTATTAACTGCATTCAAAAACAAAACAAAATCCAAAATTCCTCTGAACAAAATAATCATTTAAAAATAATTTAAACAAATAAATCAACATTTAAACCTGGCTCAATCCATTGCTTAGATTTCATTGATGAAAATAGCAATTTTAGCCATTTTTTGCCTAAAATGATTCATTTTTATATGAAAAGGTGACTGAGATCACTGAGTTAATGGCCGCTGCAGCTTGAACGTCTGCACAAGGCTTCTGACTACCTCATTATTGGAGCTGTAAAACCATTGTAAATGCCATGATTAACATTTGACTTGCACCCTAACATCCTAAACTGCGCTCTCGATTGTGACCAAACAAATTCTTTGTGAAATTTGGGGACATTGTTTGGCGTGCGTCATGGCTGAGGTCTCTACAGTCCATTTGGGAGGCTATACACCAAAACAAAGGGCAAGTCTCAGCCGAAGTTAATGCGCATCTGGACTTAAAAATTGGAAACTTTATGTTCAGTGACTGGGCTAATCACTGAGTTGAAAGAGCGAATGAGCTCTAATGAAGACGACGTGGCCAAACTGCTAACCAGAGTGAGCCCACTGGAGAAGGATAACTTGTACCTGAAGGAGAAAGTGGAGGATCTGGAGAACAGGAGCAGGAGATCTAATCTTCGCTTCATCGGTGTCCCGGAGAAGATTGAGGGTCACGACATGGTAGCCTTCGTGAGTCAGCGGCTGATCCCCGCACTCCTCGGGAAGGAGAGTTTTTCCATGGCGCCGGTGGTGGAGAGGGCGCACCGATCCCCGACATCCAACACGGTGTCCTCATCGGCAGCTCCAAGAATAAGACCAATCCTGGTAACGTATTTAAACTTCCAGGATAAGGTGAAGATAATGAGACTTGCCAGGGATAAAGGAGCGCTCACATTCAGTCGGGGATAATGAAGAAACGGCATGAATACAATGCGGCTAAAAAGAAGCTCCGTGACAGGGAATACTCTGCTTTATCCTGATACACTGAAAGTGATGGTGAAAGGGAAGCCAAAACCTTTCCCGAGCCCCAAAGACGCAGAGTACTTCTTTTGAAATGTCCCTGATAAATCCAAGACCTAAGTCAATTTTCTTTTCACGTGACTGCGCTGCTCATAGTTTCTGGGTCCGAACATTATTATTATAATCCTCTATTCATGAGGAAAATTTCAAGTTTTGGCTCTTGTTTTTCTGTTACTCTGGCAACGGGACCGACTTGAACTGTTGCCACAAAATGGTTGCCGTAAATCACAGGTAGTGAAGAGGAATCGTACATCAAACAGATCCAACCTGAAGCTGACGCTGACCCAGAGGCCCCACGCCGTGAAGCCCATATTCCAGACCCCCCACGCTATTCAGGTGACATGGGGCGCTGTGGTTCCTTTTTACTCCAGTGCTCTCTTGTTTTTTCCCAAAAACCCCACACCTATGCAAGGGATATGTCCCGGATAGCTTATGTAATGGGACTCTTGGATGGAGGTGCACTGGCCTGGGCATCTGCTGTCTGAGAAAGTTTTTTGAGTTTGAGTTATTAGTTTCCGGCAATCACCAAGAAAATATTTGTTTTTGTGTAATGTCCAGTCCAGATTGTCCTGTAGTGCTGGGTTATCCATGGCTGAAGAAGCATAACCCCAACATTGATTCGTCTGAAAATAAAATTGTAAGTTGGAGTGTTAATTGCCATACCTCTTGTCTGTTTTCGGTCCAGCCTTTCGTTCAGAGGTCTACTCCTTTTGCAGATCATCCTGACCTCTCTAAAGTCCCTATTTGCTATCATTATCTGGCAGAGGTATTTAGGAAGGACCGGGCCCTGTCTCTCCCCCCACATAGGCCTTATGACTGTTGCATAGACTTCTTCCTAAGAGCAGACAACCTGTCAAAACCTGAACGTGAGGCCATGGAAAAATACATACAAGATTTGCTTTGTGCTGGTATTATATGCCCATCCTCTTCATCTGTAGGCGTAGGGTTTTTCTTTGTGGATAAAAAAGACAAGACGCTTCGACTATGCATTGATTTCCAGGGCTTAAATGAAATCACAGTGGAAAAACAAATATCCACTGCCCTTAGTTTCCTCAGCCTTTGAACCACTACATGGCACCACCATCTTATCTTAGCTTGATCTTCGTAATGCATACCACTTGGTCCGAATTAGAGAAGGTGACGAGTGGAATACTGACTTTAATACAGCCCTCGGCCATTTCAAATATCTGGTGATGCCATTTGGTTTGACTAACGTCCCGGCAGTGTTTCAGGCCCTTGTAAATGATGTGCTGAGAGACTTTCTGAATCGATTTGTTTTTGTGTCCTTGGACGATATTTGGATTTTTTCCAAGACAGAGGAGGAGCATATTCACCATGTCCGTCTTGTTTTGCAGAGACTTTTGGAGAATCGTCTATTTGTGAAAGGAGAGAAATGTGACTTCCACAAGCAGTCTGTGTCATTTCTGGGTTTTATCATAGGCAGTGGAGAGGTAAAACCAGACCCTGAAAAGGTCAGAGCCGTGGAGGAGTGGCCCCTGCTTACAAACCGCAAGCAGTTGCAGAGGTTTTTAGGGTTCGCCAATTTCTATCGACGATTTATTCGGAATTATAGCTCTGTGTCGGCTCCATTATCACATCTTACTTCCATCGTGGACCGCTTGTACAGACTGTGCCAGATCTGCCATCTGTTGCTCTTCTCCATCCTCTCCCAGTGCCCAGCTGGCCTTGGTCCCATATCGCCCCGGACTTCATAACGGAACTTCCCTGTTCTAAAGGTAATACCATCATTCTGAATGTGGTGGATCGGTTCTCCATATCTGTGCACCTTGTACCTCTAAGCCTAAGCTCCCTAGTGCTCAAGAGACTGCTGACCTTCTTGTCAAACATGTTTTTAAACTTCATGGAATTCGATCAGAGATTGTGTCTGACCTGGTCCACAGTTCGTCTCCCATGTTTGGAGAGCATTTTGTCAAGCTCTGGGTGCTAAAGTTAACCTTTCCTCTGGATACCACCCTTAGTCTAACGGCCAAACTGAAAGGGCTAATCAAGATTTGGAAACTGCCCTGCGTGACTGCTTCAAATCCTTCATCGTGGTCTACACATTTATCATGGGTGGAGTATGCCCTCAATTCCCTCTCTAAGACTGCCATGGGATACCAACCCCCCATTTTCCTTCTCAGGAGGATGAGATCTCGGTCCCTTCAGTTCTTGCACACTTACAGCGCTGCAAAAAACTCTGGCAGGACACCCGCTCAGCTCTTCTGCGCACTTCTGATCAGAACAAGAAGGTGGCAAAGAGACACAGAATGCCCCCTCCAGATTATAAGGTTGGGCAACAGGTTTGGCTGTCAGCTAAGGATATCCCTCTAAAGACTGATTCTAAAAAACTCTCCCCTCGCTATATTGGACCTTTTTCCATTGTGCAAATTGTTAAT
The DNA here is from genome assembly GCA_011763505.2 of Lythrypnus dalli. Lineage (NCBI taxonomy): Eukaryota > Metazoa > Chordata > Actinopteri > Gobiiformes > Gobiidae > Lythrypnus > Lythrypnus dalli. The sequence goes on from JAADKR020000009.1 coordinate 1,172,866, forward strand.
CCCGTTGCTGTCCGTTTTCATGTATCTCAGCTTAAACCTATTTGTTCCAGTGATTTGTGCCCTCCTTACAGGCCCCCTCCTCCCTCCCAGCTCATTGATGGTCAACCTGCATATACTGTTCGGAACCTTCTTGATGTCCACCGGCGGGGGAGGGGGTTACAGTACTTGGTTGATTGGGAGAGTTATGGGCCTGAAGAGCGGTCCTGGCTGCCTCGCTCTCTTATTTTGGACTCTGATATGATAGCCGATTTCCACCATACCCACCCGGACAAACCGGTTGCTCCCATTTAGAAGGGGGTACCGGTACTGTTATGGCTGGCCTTTCAGTCCACTCAATCACCCCTGTGTTCCTGTCATGTTTTCCCTGTCTCCTTGTTTGGTGTTGTCCTCCCCCCCCTCATTTTGTGTGCTTGTTCCAGAAGTTTTTTTTTCCCCTTTTACTGAGCTACATTCCTCCATCTCCAGATCCTCGTCACCTGTTGCCCTGGACCTGCCTCTGATCACTCACAGCTGCTCCACTCCATAACTCGGACCTCTCCAGCCAGCCTATTCCTATTTTCTGTCAATAAAACTTTGCTTTTAACTTTGGTTTTCTCTCTGCTCTTGCATTTTTTGGATCACTTCTGTACTTAACCTAACAACAAACTTACTAATATTATAAGAAATTCCGAAAAGAAAATACTACACTAACTTGCTTCATAGCAAAAGAAATTGCATTAAGGATGTATGGAAAGTTCTAAACAGTATAATTGGAAGTGAATCCAATACTGCATGTTACCCTAATTACTTCGAGGAGAATAACACAACTATTAACGACAGGCAAGCAATTGTAGAGAGATTCAATCATTTTTTTGTCAATGTTGGTCCAAAATTAGCTGGTAATAATACAAAAACAATGAGCCATTGGGGAATTTTATTGAGACCAATGAATATTCTATGTTCCTCTTTCCTGTTGTTGAAAAATAAGTTTTAAATACTATTAAAAACTGTAAAAATAAAACTTCCAGGGATGCCAATGACATAGACATGAGAACGATTAAAAATGTTGCGATGGAAATTGTTAAACTGCTTACATATATTTGTAATCTCTCTTTTCAAACTGGACAATTTCCCTCGAAAATGAAAACAGCTAAAGTAATCACATTATTTAAAACGGGCAACAAACATCACTTTACAAACTATAGGCCAGCCTTCCTCCTGCCACAGTTTTCAAAAATTTTGGAAAAAATGTTCAATTCAAGACTCCGTAATTTTATTGAAAAACATCAGTTGCTATCAGATAACAAGTATAGATTTCGGGAAAACAGATCAACATCACTTGCAATTATTGATTTAGTTGAGGAAATTACAAATTCTATAGAAAAAAATGAGCTTACAACTGGCATTTTTATTGATCTGCAAAAGACATTCGACACAATTGATCATGACATACTCATTAATAAGCTTGAAACCTATGGCATGAGAGGTCTAACAAAAAGCTGGCTGCAAAGTTATTTGGGAAACAGGCAGCAGTATGTTCAAATGGACCAATGTAAATCTAAACTGATGAAAATAACGTGCAGCATTCCACAAGGGTCAATATTGGGATGTCATAATGTACATCAATGATAAATTAAAGCGTCCGGAATCATGAAATTTGTAATGTTTGCAGATGACACAAATATTTTTTGTTCTGGAGAAAATTCATCTCTGTAGTTATTTTGTCCAAAAGTTGCTCCATAAGTTAAAGAATTGGTTTAATGTAAATAAATTATCACTGAACTTGAAAAAGACAAAACTTATGCTGTTTGGAAACCGGAAATGCAGATTGCCTGTAGAAATTATTATAGATAATATTGTAATTGAAAGATTCAAAGAAAATTTGTTTTTGAGTGTATTAATTTTCTACGTTAACAACTTACCGTATATGGGATTGCTAAAGGTGCTAAATCAGTTGGTATCATTCAAAGATGCAGCTCTGTCCTCAATCAGAGTGCTTTGGATACACTGTATTTTTCTTTAGTCATGTCTCATTTCAAGTATTGTGTGGAAATATGGGGATATTGTTATCAGACACTTTTATTACCATTGATTAGACTTTAATAAAAAGCTATGTAACTTTATGTGAAAAAATGACACTACAGGATCAATTGTTTTCTGCTGACCGACCATCTTCATGGTTATGATAAAATTAACCTAAAATCTTTGAAAACAAATCATAGAGGCAACAGTGATGGGAATGAAATACACAATAACCACCCATAGCCGCTGGGTCACTAAAGGTCAAATACGCACCAATATAAAGTTGTTATTCACGCATTAATAGTTACATCATACATACATTAAGTATTTTTATTTTTTTTATTGTGATTGCTTTTAAATGTGTAATATTCTGCAGATACATTGTTTATTTTTTTAAATAATTGTATACATGTTTCTGTTGGATTTATGTGCTAATTCAAATATTGCCTTTTTTTATTATTCATGTTTAGAGTATTATTTTTGCATGTTTTTGTAAAAAATAATACTATAAACATGTGAAGGCCCTATCCTTGTTTTTTTATTTTTTTATGACGAGCAATGAAAGAGGGCCAAGTAAATTAAATTGTTAGTCGTGGTCAGAACTCACTTTAACTTTCCGAACACATTTCTGACATTCCAGGTTCTTTAACAAGGATTACTTAAGTAGCACATTTCATAACTTGCAGTGTCACTTTTCAGGGTCACAGTCATGAAATTGATACAGATGTTTTAAAATCCGATGCACAAAATAATCTCCACAAATGTCGGAAAACAAAGCAAATTTAATTCTGTGACTAGAAAAAAAAACAATAGGTATAGTGCCTTTAAATATATTGCCTTGATTTTATTATGAATTGGTTCCTGTGCTTTTGTTTCTGATTTTTATTGCCTATTACTCATTTCAGAATATTTAGTTTTATCATTATATTTCATGTGCATGCTGCATTAGGAAATGCTAGGTTTAAAAAACGTGAAAAAGGTGATTGGTGATGTTGCTCTGTGTACAGTTCTCAGTGAATGTGTTCCGGACGTTGCCGCCTTCTTCGAACCCGACTGGAGCGGAGTTCGACCCCGAAGAGGACGAGCCGACGCTGGAAGCAGCTTGGCCCCACCTCCAGGTTAGACCCGAACCAACAGCCGCTGCAGGGGAAAGGGGAAGGGCATCTGAGGCACTCTGATCCAGCCGTGTGTGTTTACAGCTCGTGTACGAGTTCTTCCTGCGCTTCCTGGAGTCTCCGGACTTTCAGCCCAACGTTGCCAAAAAGTACATTGACCAGAAGTTTGTGCTGTCGGTGAGTTCCTCCGTCCCACTTTTTTTGTCAAAGTATGGTCATACAAATGTTCCATCACACCACAGTTCCGATGTTTACGTACAATCAACCAAATGGTCTGTCGCCACACAGTCCCTATGTTAAATTATTCTCATACAAATGTTCTATGACCACACAGTCCTCATGTTAAAGTATCCACATGGCAATGTTCCATCATCACACAGTCATCTTTATGTATGGCCATACAAATGTTCTATCACCCCATGGGCCCTATGTTAAAGTACAGCCATACAAATGTTCTACCACTATACAATTCCTATGCTAAACTACATTCAGACTAGGGCTGCTCCACTTTAGTTCAGTCGACTAATTAGTTGATGCGGCCTTAGTCGACTACAATCGTCAGCACTTTTTGCATCAATATTAAGATGGTCTCAATTTAGCCTGCATCCCCCATAAGCCTGAGGCGCTACTGTCTTTTAAAAGCCTAATATTTCATAGTTCTAACAAATAGACAGTGCTTTACTGACAGCTGAGGAATTTTAGTTATTTTTCGATAAAATGGTTTTGTGAAATTAAACACTGAAGAGCCTCAGCAGCTCTGCATTTGGGACTGTGGTCGTCTTTATGCACGGTTTCTCCAGACCCTGAGCTGTTCAAGTGACATGGCATGGCATGGCAGTGACAGGCATTTCTGGTGAAACCACCCTATGTTCTACAGCCATTTACTCAGGAACAGAGAAAGGTAGAGACAAATATTTTCTGATGAAAGTGAAGAGTGATCTTTCTTTGGATGGTTAAAGCTTTTTCATAGTCATAGTACACAATATTCTGTGGGTCTTGAAAGATGGGTTAAAATTCACTGAAACGGCTGGCACTCACGGGCTTTCTGATCTGAAAATGGCTGGCATTCAATGAGTTAACATTCAAACTGGTAAACTTTGTTATTTTTTGCAAATATTAGCTCATTTGGAATTTGATGCCTGCAACATGTTTCAAAAAAGCTGGCACCAGTGGCAAAAAGACTGAGAAAGTTGTGGAATGATCATTAAACACTTATTTGGAATATCCCACAGGTGAACAGGTTAATTGGGAACAGTTGGGAACATGTTTAGTCATTCAAGGATGGGGCGAGGGTCACCACTTTGTGAACAAATGCATGAGCAAATTGTTGAACAGTTCAAGAACAACATTTCTCAACGTGCTTTGCAAGGTATTTAAGGATTTCACCATCTATGGTCCGTAGATGTTGTATTGCTGGATTTCTGTAAATTTGTTCAGTTGTTTTTCATTGTTTCTGGATTGACTGCAAATTGGAGAAGCCATGCAATGAAGATTAATGGAATCAGAGCTGAGTGCAAACTATTGAAATACTTTTTAAAATGTAAATAAAAAATGAAATACAATTGACTGAAATACAAAAAAATAAAATTTATTTTTCACGTTCATTTTTTAATTCATTTTTAACAAGTTAAAAATAAATTGCACTGATTCAGTAATTTTGTTTTGTTATTTGACCTTCAGTGGATTATTCTCACTGAAGAAGTAACATGAGGTGGAAAACATTACAAGCTATTTTTTGTTGTATTTCTGTAAATGTGTTCAGTTGTTTGTTGTTTTTCATTGTTTCTGGAGATTAACAAGTTAAAAATGAATTGCACTGATTCAGTAATTTTGTTTTGTTATTTGACCTACATTTCACATAACCTAATATAAATATTTACAGAGATTTACAGATAATTCTTATTATTATCAGCACCAGCTATTCAAAATATTTAATATCTGTTCAGAAACTAGGAGATAATAAGTCAATTAAATGTAAAAAAATAAATAAAAAAATAAAAAACTGGATAATTAAGGTTGCAGTATTTCAAGAGAAATGCATTTTGTTCATTATTCTTCAATATGTTGAAGATAAGAAAAATAAATGGATATGTTCATTATCAACAAACAAGCAGTAGCCAGTGTGTAGTAACTGAATCTTATTGAATTGTATAAAATTGTATCGTATTGGTACTGTATTGAAGCATGTATCGTATTGTGACCTGTGTATCGAGGTAGGTTCGCTATGATCTTAAAGGTACACAGCCCGAGTTCTATCACAAAGTCCCTGTTAAAGTACGACTATACAAATGTTCTATCACCACGCAGTCCTTATGTTAAGGTATCCCCATGCAAATGTTCTGTCACCACACAGTCACCTATGTTAATGTACGACTACAATATTTTTTAAGTACATTTGAACGTATTTCCAGCGCTGCAGTATTTCTTTAAGTACATTTGAGAATATTTCGGTGTTGCAGTAAATAAAATACTTCTTGAAGTACATTTGAGAGCCCTTATTCTGCTGCAATCTTTAAAATTCGTTTTGAAGTACATTTTAAAGTATTTCCGGTGTTGCAATTTTTGAAGTTCAAGGTAACTTTATTTGTACCAACAAGGTAAATTTGCTTAACACTGAGTGAATGCACATATATCAAGACAACATAGAACAAATCATAAAAGGGACATTAGTGCACAGGTAAAAAGGCTGGAAGCTCGAGCTTCTTTTATTTTCTATTTATTATTTATTCTATATATGTGTATATAGAATATGTATATGTACACTATGTATATTATTTTATTTATAAAAGAAAACACACAAAAAACAACAACAAAATAGACTAAACAATGTTTTTTTAAAGAAAAAAGACCAATTCAGGACTAGTGATACATCAGAAATGATGTAAAATAGTACTTTTGAGAGTATCTTTTGCGTTTCAGTTGCTGGAGCTTTTCGACAGTGAGGACCCCAGAGAGAGGGACTTCCTGAAAACCATCCTCCACAGAATATATGGCAAATTCCTGGGCCTGAGAGCCTACATCCGCCGGCAGATCAACAATATCTTCTATAGGTGAGAGGGGTCAGAGAGGGGACAGAGAGGGGTTAGAGAGGTTTAGAGAGGAGTCTGAGAGCCTATATCTGCTAGCAACATCTTCCACAGGTTCGAGAGAGGCCAGAGGGAAGGTTAGATCGGGCCGTAGAGACATAGAGAAGGTTACATAGGTGTACATCTGCCGGGAGGTCAACAACATCTTCTACAGGTAAGTGTGGGGTCAGAGAGGGAGGAGTACGAAGGTGTACAACTTCTACAGGTTGGGGTGCTAAAGTTACAGGTTGAAAGGGTTAGAGAGGGTTAGAGTGAAGTCAGAATGAGGTCAGAGTCAGTACTGAACCAGTTTTGTCTCATTGTGCTATTGATGTTTTTGTTTTTCAGATTTATTTATGAAACTGAACATCACAACGGCATTGCAGAGCTGTTAGAGATCCTGGGCAGGTAACAATTATCCTCTGTTCTCTCCTCTGCCCCCCCAAACCCTCTGTCTTCCTATAGTCCTCTGACCTCTTTGTCTTCTTCCTGTCCTCGTCTAACCCTGAGTTTCTCCCCTAACCACACTGTGTTCCTCTAGCCCTCTTCTGACCTCCATGACCTCCTCTAACCCTCATCTGACCTTCTTCTGTCTCCTTGTAATCCTCTTCTAGCTCTCCTCTGAACCTTCTCTGTCCCTTCTCCGACCATCTGTCTTCCTCTAGCTCTCCTCTCTCTGACCCTCCCATAACTTCCGACCTCTCTGGCTTTCCCGTATCTCCTCTGCCCCCCTCTACTTCTTCTCTGACCCTCCATTAATCCTTTTCTGTCCTCATCCGACTTCATCCTGCCCTCCTCTGACACTTCTCTGTCCTCCTCTAGCTTTCCTCTGGCCCTCTTCTGACCCCTCTGTCGTCCTCAAGCCCTCCTCTGACCCTTCCCTAACTCTTCACTGAGCTCTCTGTCCTATTTTAGCTTTTCTCTGGCCCTCCTCTAACCCATCTGTCCATTTCTACCCCTCCTCTGACCCTCCTCTAACCCTTTGCTGACCTCTCTGTCCTCCTCAAGACCTCCTCAAGCCTTCCTCTAACCCTCCTCAAACCCTTCTCTGACCTCTCTGTCCCCTTCTAGTTCTCCTCTGTCCCTCCTCTGACCCGACTGTGCTCCTCAAGCTCACCTATAGCCCTTCTATGACTCTCCTGTCCCTCATCTGACCTCTCTGTCATCCTCTGACTAGGAATGCACCGATCCAATACTAATATCAGATATCGGAGCCGATACTGGCAACATTTGGGATCGGTATCAGTTTCAAATATCCAATACTGAATCGATACCTGTTTTGCCTTTCACCGTTTTAAAACAAAACTTTTAACAACATACTTTTGATCGCTGTGCAAAAGAATGCAGCTAGTAGCAGTATGCTAATGCTAGCATAAACCAGTGGAGGCTGTGCAAAAAACTTCTATATGACTGGGTACCTAAGCTCTATCATCAAGAAGGCCCAGCAGAGGATGTTCTTTCTGCGGTATCTGAGTAAACTTATGCTGCCAACCCAGATGTTGGTGCAGTTCTACACCTCCATCATTGAGTACATCCTGACCTCCTCCATCACCGTGTGCTATGCTGGCGCCACCACCAGGGACAGATACAGACTTCAGTGCATTGTGAGCGCTGCCAAGAAGGTGATCGGCTGCAAACTGCCATCTCTCCACGACCTGTATGTCTCCAGGACCAGGAGGCATGCAGGTCAGATCACAGCCGACCCTTCTCACGCTGGGCACAGACTGTTCCAGCCCCTCCCCTCAGGGAGGAGGCTACGGTCTATTTGGACCAGAACCTCCCGACACAAGAACAGTTTCTTCCCCTCTGCCATAAGACTCATGAACACTTAATAACTCTATATTAGACCGTCCACAACCTGCATGCCAGTGCACGGCTATGTTTGCAGTGCAACATTATGCCTCATTGCTGCTAATGCATTTGTACACCCTCATGCTGCTGTTTTGTGTTAGATGTTATTTTCCATTTTTTTATCTTAGTATATATATTTAATCATTAGTCTGTTTTATTGCATCCGTTATAGTCATATAGTTTTTAGATATTCAAATATTTATCCTTATTTCATGTTTCATGTTGCATGGATGTACCACAAAAAAAAATGAGTTTGTTAACTCCTCGCTAAAAATGGCAATAAACTGGATTCTGATTCTGAATAAGACATACAGTGTTTGCAATGCACACTTTGTTTAATGATCAGATCTCTTATGAATAATTTGTTTACATTATTACTAACTACGTCCTCATGTCATGTAGCTGAGATTCAATGTCAAAGTCCTTGTTTAATGTTATTTTATTACAGTTTGTGAATGAAACACCTTTGATCTGTAACATCTTCTCATTTGCAAAAAGGACCATTCACTTTTTACTCACAGCAGCCACTCCAAAGAAATTCTTGTAGTATCAGTTGTTATCGGGTGTCAGGAGATACTAACGCCCTAAGTATCAGTATCGGAAGTAAAAAGCGAAATCATTGCATCTCAAACTCTTGACCCCCTTTTTGTATGTTTCAGTATAATCAACGGGTTTGCGCTGCCGCTGAAGGAGGAGCACAAAATGTTCCTGATCCGAGTCCTGCTTCCTCTACACAAAGTGAAGAGTCTGAGCGTTTACCACCCCCAGGTACAGGACGATACATTCCTATTGGTCTCGTGTATATCGAGCGTGTATATCAAGCAAAGTAATGAAGTAATGTACTCCGGTGAAACCCAGAAGTAAAAATCATTGTGTTTCTGAGCTGGCCACCACTCACCAGCTAATCAGATCTTCACAAGGAGGCGGGGGAGTGCAGCGCTGGCTGCGCTCCTCTCCCCCCATGCTACTGAATTCGTGTGACAGGGACAAACTTTCAGTAAACAAACCAGCATGGACCACCCGACGGGAAAGCTACCGATACTTCAGCTTCCTACGACTGCAAATACGGCAAAACAGCTTAAAAAGCGAAAGAAAATCATAAGCGAAGACAGAAGACAAACGTATTAAAGACCAAAGAAGAGGTCAAAGCCGAATAAACATTGGTTGCGCTTTTTCAAGTCAAACTCATCTGTCTTCCAGATATCCAATGTCGATGTATACGCATGCATGTGCAGCACTCATTTGTGTACTCTCACAGAGGAAGTGAGTGGAGGGGTAGGAGGAGGGACTGGGCGGGTGAGGCGCGAGGGAGGTGGCGGGATTTAAATTTCAAATCCTGCCCTCTGCTGCTTGGGTAGTACAGCTTTAGCAGTAGCACCAGAGAGAGCAAAAGAGCTATAGTTAGCCGGCTGTGGTTGCTAGCCAGGTAGCGCACTAACGCGGAAGGAGGAGAAGGATATAATATATAACTATGAGGGTTGGACTCCACAGAGGTTAGAGGCCAATTAAACATACCGAGTGTTCTACAAGGACTAACAATGGTACCAGAGAGAGCAGAAGTGAAAATTCAGCAGCTCAAGTTAACACCTAGTAAACAACACTCACCAGGAAGTGACGTCAAACCAGAAGTCACTGCGCATGTTTTAGCCTTTATTATCTATTTTATAAGCACCACTGCTTGTGTTATGCGCGTGTGCACTTTCCCAAACAAAGCACATATGTGTCATCACTCAGTGCTGCCAAGTTACATCCTCCAAAAACACATACGTAAAGTCAGTGTGGTTTTGTCTGTAATTCTTGTGAAGATGAGCAGCGTCATTGATAGATCCACTGCAGAGCGCATTATCAAAGGTCCAACAGACACATGAGATCCAATGATGGTCATTATCCTCTTCACGTCCAATTCTTGGTAACCAAAAAAACAAAACATTTCCAACAATGCATAAAGCTGTCGAGGTACACTGAATATACAAGCCTCAAATCAAACGGGCTGTTCTGTTATGTGGTCTATTGAAAGCTAAACCAACTTGAGCCTTAACGAACCCATGTCATCCCACCTGCACGCCTCCTGGTCCTGGAGACATACAGGTGCTGGAGAGATAGCAGCTTGCAGCTGATCACCTTCCCTGCACCGCACACAATGCACTGTAGTCTGTACCTGTCCTTGGTGGTGGCGCCAGTGTACCACACGGTGATGAAGGAGGTGAGGATGGACTCGATGATGGAGGTCTACATTGCACCAACATCTGGGTTGGCAGCTTGAGTTTCCTCAGCTGCCACGGGAAGAACATCCTCTCCTTCTTGTTGAGGTAGCTGATGGTCGGCTCCCACTTGAGGTCCTGGGTGATGGTGGAAATGGTGCCCAGGAAACGGAAAGAGTCCACGATGGAGATGGGGGTGGAGGAGTCAGTGAGGGC
>JAADKR020000009.1:1669637-1681417 GCA_011763505.2 Lythrypnus dalli
TAGGGTTTCACTAATGACACTTCTTTTACACACATTAACCTGCTGCCGGAGCGTTACAGGCCACTGACCAAAATAGAAAGATATATCAGATTAAAAATGAAAAGACTACAAGCGTTGAATGTCCAGAAGATGGTTTAAAACGTGCCAATTTCACAAATCTCCCTTGCCAATACTGTGTAACTATGTTGTCCTTTTGTTATTGTACTGCTTTATTAACAAAGACCAGACAACTGCAGGGAAATATATTACATAATATTATTAAGTCTGTCTTTGTATTGACTCCTCATGATCCCCATTAAACCACTGTCAGCTGTATTCTGTCGGTAATACAGAAAATGTTGCTTATCTCTAAATTCTATGTTATTTCGTCCTCTGTTTCAGGAGACAGTGGGAAAGTGACGACAGTCGTGGCCACTCCGGGACAGGGCCCAGACCGTCCACAGGAAGTGTCCTACACCGACATCAAGGTAACGCATGTAGTACAACACATCACTGGTATTTACAACTGCTACACTACATATATGCTCATCAGATGTAGTGATGAGCTTTTATTCTCAAGCTTCAAGTACTACTCCACTGATGAACTGTAATTATTGTGGCAGGTGCTACTTCTTATGGCTGCCACGCCTTTGTCTGTGGCCCAGTTTTTCTCCCGCTCCGTTGACAGAACTGTGCCAGTGTCTCCTGATGAACAAACAGTGTTTCAAATTTAAGATCTGCATCAAGTTTATTCCTCTGTAGTCCTGCATTAGAGTGGAGTAATGCAGCTGGTTCACTGTGTCCTGTGACAAACTCATGAAGAATGAGAAGCATGTTTCTGTCTTATCAACGCAGCAGTTCGTACTCGTACTTCACAACATGAAAGTTCTAGTTTTGATTCTGTATGGCCTTTGCATCTTATTCTTGTGTAAGTTTGGTTTAATGTTTTCATAAGGAAACAAAAGCCCTCATTCTCAACTCACAGCATAATTCTGCAGCTCTTTGGCAGCACAGGTTCCAGCAGTTTATTGGAGGCAAAGCTATGATTCTTGTGAAAGGCGTCATTCTTGCTGTTACATTTTGGCCGCGTTACCTTGTCATCTGTCTCGCTGCAGACGCTTGTTGGGGTGATGTTGGAGATGGCTGTTGATGTTGTTTATAGCCGGTTATGCACGGTTAACTTGTGAGGAAGTGCTTGCACACAGCTTTATCTTTATTCACCACTGGTCATGATAATTGAAACCCAAAACACTGCCACAGCTGATTAGTGTAAAGGTGGTGTGCCCTCAAACCTTGTGTCTTGGTCTTTTGCCATGGCTCTGTTTCTTTCTGGTCTGCTTTTAAAAACATCAGCAGCACGTGTTGCTTTCTCCCTCGGGCAGATGCAGCAGGAGAGGGGCTGCTTACAGGGAGGAGTTTCTCCCAGACAGTGAGCTCGAAGCTGTGTGTCATGCTTCTCAGTGAGAGCACACAAGGGAAAGATTAGAAAATACTATAAACAGCACTTCTACCATCATTAATCGATACATACTGGACATATTTCTGTACTGAACTGACGAGGGCATATCGAACAATTCAAAATAATGCGGAGAATCGTTGTATCCCTAGTCATCACAGATGAGTCTCTGAGGTAGATATGTTTTGTAAACTCTTGTTTTTATTGATTTGTAACTTTTTAAACTTGCAGGTGATCGGCAATGGCTCCTTCGGCGTCGTGTATCAAGCTCGACTCATCGACAGCCAGGAGATGGTCGCAATCAAAAAGGTTTTACAGGATAAAAGGTTTAAGGTAACCCATTTTTTAATATTCTAGAGATATGAATGTTGGGTATTAATATTGTTATAAACTGGCTATTTTATGATACCACTTGTATGTCTTTGTAGAATCGAGAACTACAGATCATGAGGAAGCTGGATCACTGCAACATTGTCAGACTACGTTACTTCTTTTACTCCAGCGGAGAAAAGGTATTTGTCTTCCTGAGAAAAGGATTGAACCAAACAATAATAATTCAAGTGTTTTTATTATAATGAGGCAGGCGGTTGTGTGTTGGTTGCTGAAAAGGCTTTAAATGCTTCTGTTGCAGAAGGATGAAGTGTACCTCAATCTTGTGCTGGACTTTGTCCCTGAGACGGTTTACAGAGTCGCGCGGCAGTTCAACAAGGCCAAGAGCATCATCCCCATCATTTATGTGAAGGTAATAATCTCCTCACAGCCACCTCCTTTAGAGCCATGCATTTCCTGACACTGTTAAAACGTCAAAAGAAAGTTTAACTCTTGTGTGATAAAGACTTGTGCCTGCCTCTCCTCAGGTGTACATGTACCAGTTGTTCCGCAGCCTGGCGTATATTCACTCTCAGGGCGTGTGCCACCGAGACATCAAGCCCCAGAACCTGCTCGTCGACCCAGAGACGGCCATTCTTAAGCTCTGTGACTTCGGCAGGTCAGTATTTATCAATACTTTCTACTACTATTGGATTTTTGGTTATATAAAAGAGTGGTGTTAAAATGATAAAAAGATTAGTAGGACTTGTGTATTAATATTTTCCCTTTCTGCCGTCAGTGCTAAGCAGCTGGTGCGCGGTGAGCCGAACGTGTCGTATATCTGCTCACGGTACTACCGCGCCCCGGAGCTCATCTTTGGAGCCACCGACTACACGGCCAACATTGACATCTGGTCGGCTGGATGCGTCCTCGCCGAGCTGCTGCTGGGACAGCCCATCTTCCCCGGGGACAGCGGCGTGGACCAGCTCGTGGAGATCATCAAGGTCTGCCAGGGCTGTGGAGGAACTTGTGTCTTAGTTTAGACCATGCATCATCATGTGTTCTGTCTGCAGGTGCTCGGAACGCCAACCCGGGAACAGATCCGTGAAATGAACCCAAACTACACAGAATTCAAGTTTCCTCAAATCAAAGCTCATCCATGGACCAAGGTGAAGAAAATGCTCTGTTCTTTTTTTACTCTGTCTTGAGTAAATATTTTGGCTATGCTACCCATCTCTGCATATGACACATCCTTCAGCGAGTGGCTATTATTTGTGTTGCTATGTAGATTAATCTCTCTGTATGTGTAGCATCTCTCAGCAAGTGTTTATTCCACTTGTTGCAGTAGAAGTGACCCAGTGTATCCGTGTGAAAGACCTCTTCAGGTCTGGACTCAGTGCTGACCGTCCTCTTGTGCTGCAGGTGTTTAAGCCGCGCACTCCGCCCGAGTCGATCGCGCTGTGCTCTCGGCTGCTGGAGTACACTCCGGCCTCGCGCCTCTCTCCTCTAGAGGCCTGCTCTCACACCTTCTTCGACGAACTGCGCCAACCCAACACTCGACTGCCCAGCGGCCGCGAGCTGCCCCCGCTGTTCAACTTCAGCACTGCAGGTAACTTCTACTTTTACACAATAAAAGATAAAAATGTGTTGACTCCAATGTTTACATTGGTATGAGATTATTTGAGTACAAGTTTGAATGTTCTAAATGTATTTGATTGTTGTGTTTGCAGAGCTGTCAATCCAACCTCAGCTGAACTCGACGCTCATTCCTCCTCACGCTCGCTCTCACACGGTTGCGTCCGCCCACGGTGAGCCCCCTCATGAACTCTTAAGGACACCACCCGTGTATTTTTATTAGGAAACCTTCTTCATCATTTTAGAACATTTATGATAGTTGTAGATGAATAGACTCTGCAATGAATCAATTGGTCAATTCTCGTGATGAGATTTATGACTTTTTATAGGGCTTTGGGATTTGTTCTTTTCAAAGAGCATTTTAAAATCTTTTTTTTTTTTAATCATGGAGATTCATTTCCTCTTTTTGACTTTTCTGTGGCACTACTCATGGCAATATTATCTTTCCTCTTTTCCAGACGGCAGTGGTTCAGATTCGTCTCAGCACAGCTCGGTCCAGGGGTCTCTGAACAGCATCTGAAGCCCCGCCTCCTCTCCTTCTTGCTCTCTCTCTCTCTGTCTCTCTCTCTTTCTCTCTCTCTGTCTCTCTCTCAGACACACACTCACTCGCTCCTGTGTCCCGCCCCTCGCTGCTCCCCTCTTCTGTTGGTCCCATCTCATCTTTTCTGCGAACGCCATTGAGCTCTCCCACCGACAGGGGGCGCTCTCACGTTTTTACCTCAGTGGGATGTGAAGGTTCAGGGGCTGGTCCTCTTCTTAAATAGACTCTTTTAATCTTTTAAGTTTTGTCATGTCTTATTTATTTTTGACTTGAAAATGGCATCTTGGAATCTCCAATGTGGTGCTTTAAAGCTTTTCAGATTATATTTTTAACGTTTTTTTTTTTCTTCTTCTTTTTTTGACCCTGTTTTTTGTTGTCAGAGGTTGGGCTGTGCACTGCCTGAACAGAATTGGCCCCAAGTTGGAGATCAGGGTAAACTCCTTCCATCTCAGGGCAGACCCTTCCTACATTTCTCCTGTTGATCAGTTTTGTGGCTGGACAAGAGATGCTTTAGCTTTCCAGGGTTACCAAATTACTTTTGAAATTATACATGTTTTGATTGATCTTTTTAAAGTTGACATATCTTGCTAACTCACCGTGTTTAAACATTCCCTTATAATAAATAAGAGTAGTTTTTCACTTCATACACGCTTTTTTTTTTTTTTTAATAATCAAATTCACTTTGGTGGTTTCTTTTTCGATTTGTTTTTTTTTTTTGCACTTTGTTGCGTAATAGCTGGAATCTGAAAGTGTCCTCCACATTTTATAAAGTGATATTCTGTAAAACTGCAACCATCAAGTTTCCTCCTCCTCTCCTCCTGGTTGGACATGAAAGCCCCTCCCATGTTCCCACCGGAAAGCTCCTCTCATTGGTCCCGGTGTAATCTTGCCAAACTCTGATTTGTTGCTGAAAAAGAAATATTTTACTTCCTTAAAATGACAATACAGGCCCAGAAGATCTATTATATGCATTCTATTAGACATAGACCATCAGTGGACCTGTTAATGCCACCTGCCGCCACCAGAGGGCGCTCTAATGTAAGGCAGTTTTGCAAGCCACTCTTAAGCATGATATGTCCACTTTAAACTGAATTCAGCGGGCAACCACCAATATAATCTGTGTAGTTTTAAAGGCTAATGAAATGCGATTTTATTACTGGCACATTCCTTCTTTTCAACATTTTTCAGACTGACAGACACTAGATAAATAAGTCAAACATAAACCAATGGTAAGCAGTATTTGTCGAGTTGTAAACGAAAACATGCTTTAAAAATATGAACTTGTATGTACCTTCACGTAGGCAGAAGCTGCTCTGAGAGATAGAAATACCTTTAGTCTGGCTTGCTGGCATCTTATAGCAGGACCGCGAGGCTCATAGTTGAAATTTAGGACAAATCTTATAACCTGCTTCACCCTAGACTAACTACAAACATATTAGTCATTAAAGTACTAATATCAGTAACAACTCGCAAACAATCTTGTATTGCATCCGGCTGCAAATAGTTTGGGAGAGTATAACTGTTGAGGCTGGTGTTATTACTGCTGAATTATTTATGGAATCTCAAAATGGTACAAGACTTTGTTTGAATATTTTAACCCTTGATCCTCTTGGTGGTAAATATCTTATTTTTTCTTTTTGACAATGACATGGAGGTGATATGCTGTCTGTGTGAGGAGTCAGATGTGACTTACTGCTTAATGAGGGGGAATAAAAACGGGGGAAGTCATATTTTTTCTCTTCCCTGTGACTGTTTTATGCAAGATTTTAAAGTGGACCAACAGATCATGGTGGTGTCCAAAGTATTTGTCATTTTCAGTGGTCAAAGGAAAAAAAAATGTAAAGGACGTCGGGCTTGACGTCAGAATCGGGATCAGAATAAGCTTTTGTTGCCGTCGTCGGTGAACAAATTATTAGCACTGAGATCGTTGTCCTGGTGTTTTTAGGAAAATATTAATTGACGTTTTGTAAAACTTCATGTGAAAGTGATCAACTCCAACAGTGAAACAGCAGCAAATAATCTGTACCTAGACGAAGGGCATTTGGTGTTTGTCACGATGTTCTCCAGTACGTGTTTATTTCATTGTTTTTTCAATGAGCCTTTGCTGTAGCCATAGAGATAAAATGGGTTATTGTGCACCAATATTGTGACTACATTTTGAGATAATGCTGTTTATGTATGCAGAAATTAGGATATTTTTCTCTTTATCGCTACAAGGACCTTCATCATCGGTGAACCTCATGATGAATAGATGAAACTGTTTAGAAACTTTGTTGTACATTTTTGCGAGCACATCTTGATCCATGTCTTCACCTCGTTCGACGTCTTGTTTTTTGGGGACAGCTAAACCTAAATTTTGACGGCCCTCGAATGTATTTTGTCCACTCTGTCGAGGAGTCCAACTGCGTGTGTGTCTGGTCATATCAAAAACTCCGAACTTCAGCTTGTGTCTTAGTCTAGAGCAGCCTACAATAACTGGATAACAGACCACTTGAAAGTTTGTAGTATAAATATTTGATACAATTGTACCAACTGCCGCCATCTTTGTTTTTTCCTAATCTTTTTTTGTATACAAGTCAAGGGCTGTGTTGGGCCTTGATGCTTTTTTATTTCTATTTGAGATTAAGAATACAGATTTGCTGGAGGACATCTTAAATGCTCTTCTTTCCCCTTTTTGTCAGGTTACAGATGAATAGAAACAACTACTTTTGTGGATGTCACGGATGGGAGTCGGTGCTAAGAGCTTACAGATTTTGTAAAGCAATGAAAAGACACCAAAACTATCCTTGTTCATAAAAACAAGCAGCTAATCTGACGAAACGACCACTCCTTAAAGCCATTTACCTCTCACCTTTCTGCCAGTCTTAAATTTATTATTCACGCACATGTAAATATCACCGAGTTTGATTTCCCTATTTTCACTTTCATTGTTTATAATATTATATCCACCTCAAATTATTTTAGTTTGTGCATTTTTGTAAATATTTTTTTTCACTATACAGAATGTAAATAGAGCAAAAGTTAAAAAAGGCTAAAAAATTGTGTCAACTCCTCATGTGTTGATATTTTTTCTCTCCCTTCCTCTTGCTAAAGAATTATGTGGGTTATGGAACAGGATGCACCCTGCCTAAATATGTAGTTGGGATATTAACTTTAAAGGTAGAAAGGGCTCACCAGGTACTCCACACAGTATTTAGATAACTTCCCTATATGTGACTGGCATGGAAGATGAAATATGTTCAGTATTGAATATTTTCAGGTTTAACAGATTGTGACCCTGCCAGTGAGGAGAATGAGCACAGTGAGCACACATTAAAGACTGTTACTGCAAAACAGATATTTAATGTCTATTTTTTGTTTTGGCATCCTATTTAGACGCTCTGGCCTCACTCTTTGCTTATGAGGCTGAAGGAAGAGGAAGAGAGAGAAAATCATAAGTGTCTGTCCGTTCTGTGTGCGTATGATATCGGCTCATTTACTGGAATAAAGTGATGAAACTGTGAACTTTTTGACTCTTTTTTTGTATTTTTATTTTTTTATTTTATTTATTTTTAGCAAACAAATGGTCTATTTGATCAATTTTACAGTAGGCTCTTAAATATCTTCTATGCTTGCTTAAATGTATATAATTTGAAATACATAATACATGCATGCATTAAATAAAGATGAATTAACACTAGTCTGCAAAGTAAACTAGCTTTGAGATGATGTTGATATATGTGTCATGTACGTATATATGTAAACATACAATGGATTTAGATGCGGAAAAACACAATATTGCTACAAAATCCCCATGATTCTGAGCGCCTGTACACTAGTTGTAATACTGCTCCTGGCCGCTGAGTGGCGCTGTGAGAGTTTCGTCCTGGTTTAACCTGAAATCCTCTTCTCATTTGTTTCAGGCGGAAAAAGACCGAACAGAAGCGAAGGTAAATCTGTTTAACAGTTAAAACTCTACTGTGTGGCGCTAATTCACATATTCTCGTCTTTGTGTTTACTCTGTAAGGAGTTAGAATAGCTTGAGTGTGTTCAAACACAAAGATCAGCTGTGCGTTTAAAGCACAAGTCACATGTAGCCTCTGTTAGCTTTAGCCTTAGCTTGTTGGTGAAGGCGATGCCGGTGGATCCGAGCTTCAGAGATAATATCACTGTAGAATGGGTCAGATATGACGTTTATCCATCAAATAGTCATAGTTATTCTGCAGATTAAATCGTAGTTTTGTTGTAAAGCAGTGATGTGGCCGGTGAAGATTCAGGGCGTCTTCCTGATGCTAACTTCCTGAAGCTAAAGAGGATGAAACACTATCTTCAGTGGGAAAAATACAGTTCAATGTTTCCATTTAAGTTACAAATGTTAATCTCTGTCATTTAACCAAAGTGACCATGATAATTGTTAATGTTGTATCTGGAGCTGACTCTAAAGTGTACGATCTCAGTCCAGTATTATGTAAGTGTAGGGCGTGTGCGTCTCTTATAATCACATTACACTCTTTATATCATGAGTGTTTAGAGGATTTACTGGTGTAAAGCTTTGAAATGAATTGGAACAACATATTGAAATTACAGTTTATTGGTTGATTAAAACTGATGCTTGACATGCAGTGTGTTGACAATGTTTTACAAAAAATACAATACATAGTAGAGTGTTGTCGTGAATATTACAATGGTTGACAACATAGTGCTTGTACTTTTCTTGTGCAGGCTGAAGCTGAGAGCCATGGCTCGTGGGCAGCAGAAGATTCAGTCCCAGCAGAAGAATGCCAAAAAAGCAGCAGATAAGAAGAAGGGTCAGGCCGCTGACCAGAAGACTGCTGCTAAAGCCGCTCTGGTGCACACCTGCCCTGTCTGCCGGGTGAGCACACTCTGCCTTTGTGTCTTTAATCTCAAATGTACATCAGAGCGTCTTGTTTGTGGTGTACAGAATTGACTGTGATTGTGGATGTTTTTATTTTTGGCCACACCAAAAGAAAACTTAAAGAAAGATTAGCCGGACATAAATTTGCCATCAAAAAACAAAACTTTGACGACCTACTTTCCAAGCATTTAAAAAACATGGTTCACTCAAACATAAACCCTCTGAAGCGCTCGCATTCATCCTTTTTAAAACTTTTTTTTTAATCATCTTTATTTTCTGGAGAAGAGTTTGTCATTGTGGCATAGAGATGTATACCATCTAATTTTTGATTTCTTCATAAAAAATGACATTGTTACAGTAACAAATGAACAGTGTGTTTTTGTTTTTTTTTCTCCAGACCCAGATGCCCGACCCAAAAACCTTCAAACAACACTTTGAGAGCAAACATCCCAAATCTCCAATGCCTCCAGAGCTCGCAGATGTTCAGGCATAAAGGACTTCTCCATGGATTTGAATGGTACTTGTGTTTTATTTTTATTATTTTGTTTTTGTGTTAATAGAGTTTACAGTGTAAGCCCCTGTGATATTGTGTCTTATGAGTTAGGGCTGCCCCTGAGCCAAGAAAAATCCTTATTGGTCTTAAAAAAAATGCCCTGTTGAACGGTTAGTCTACTAAAAAGGGGAGTGGCATGATGCTGAAAAACCCTTCAAACACATCTCATATTTTGCAGAATGACCGACAATGACCACAGATGACTCTTTGGACCGGAGATGACGTAGAGCTGGACACTGGTGACCCCTGCAGGCCTCGGGCAGAACTGCAGCTCGTGATGCGTGTGCTGTGTGTGCGTTTGTGAGTGTGTGTCGGCGCAGAGGTAAATACAACAGAGAGGAAAACGGACACCAGCAGCACCGCAGTTTTATATTTATTATGTACAACTACCTGAGGTTTCACCGAAGGAAGGGATCGACTCCACTAGCGCAGACTATAAACACAATAACAACGTAAAGAGTCGAACAGAAGAGACCGAGAACGAGTGCATGCAGTCATCCACTTTCCACCAAGTTGTAAAGCAATATAACACTATATAAACACAAACTATTGAGCAAAAACTGGTAAATACTTCATTCAGAATATATTAAACATTTCCAAGGCATTCCTCATTTAATCTTTAGACTAGAGTCAACCTTTTTCATTACCTAGACATTCCCGACTTTATTTAGGCACTTTAAAAGATTACCAAACGAAATGAAGTATCAGTTGACTAAAATGTTCCCATTACAATAAAAAACACAAATCTGGAGTTTTCTTTTGCTTGTATATCAAATAGAATAAGGGTGAATGCTGTTTTCGTCACTAATGTCACTCAAATGTTTCTGAAATTGTTACTTTTTTGGGTTTTTTTTTCACAATTGTATCTAAAAACTATGCTTGCGACTGAATATTTCTTACAGCTTGGTGGAGAGAACAAAAAAAATGGCACAATGCAACTTTGTGTTTACTAATATGCACTAAATTGAACATTTCATTGAATCCAGTATGAACATTTATCCCTCACACACTAGTATTCACTGACCTTAACATTTAGGCTTAGATCTACAATAAAAGACCTTTTCCACTGCTGCTTCACAACAGTACCTCAGTAAACCCTGTGTTTATCCTCTGGCTTCAACATTACCTGCAATAAACAAACACATCTTTGACAATATAGTTTCAATTTTATTTTTATTTTGCATTCCAAGCCCCTACTTCTTTGTCTTTTTGAATGTTCTCGATATAAAACATATGAAGTCCCCCATAAGAATGAAGAAATTTCTGTTGAGTTAGTACTTATAGTTTAAATTATGACACAAATTATCCACTAATTTGATTTCTCTGTACTTTTTTTACCCTTTTGAATAAACTGAACGATGTATTTAATTGCATTTGTGGCTTGTTTTGTGAAAGTTGATGAGTTATTTGTCCATAAAGTGTTATTGTTTTGTTATTATAGGCAGCCACAGCTCTTGACCACCATGTTGCGGTGCTTTTTGAGGATGACGTTGTTGTTGTCGTCATAGAACAGGACGGAGATGGGGCTGAGTTTGGTGGGAGCACAGCAGGCTTTGGGGACTTCAGTCGGCTTCAGCAGGTGCACCTACAACACACACAGGGATATCACTTTAATGGTGCAGGGGATACCGGATACTAATGAGAAACAGACAAAAAATATATATTTTCTATTGTCAGCTCACACAAATGGTAATTCACTCAAACTCTCAACTCACTCCAGGGCAGCCCCAGGTTCTTAAATCATTATAAAGGTATTACATTTGATCAAGTCAAATTTATACTTTTCTTTCAAATTTGATAGGAATAGCTGATGGCAGTAATAGTAAAATAAGTATAGTTACAGAGGTTGTGGTTGAATAATGCATTTTAACTTGAGAATCGTAGATGCTTTCTTGTACTGACCACTTGTTGAATGAGTGCGTGGTTTGTGGCGTTCATACAGGAGCCCAGAGGATAGAAACACTCTCCATCACAGTAATAGGCCGAGTACCCAGTGGGAGCCAGCACCCAGTCCTGCAGGAAAGAGGAACATTACTGGCATTTATACAACACTGAGAACATGGTACAAAGAAAAACTCATCAATGTATAGTTAAGGACCTAAAATATTTACATGTTACTTTAACCCTTGTCTTCCATTAGAATTTACTACCCTTCTGTTACGTTAGCGGCATTTTATGCCACTTTTTTGACGGCTGTAAAATCAATGTAGATTTTTTCAAACTTTTTTCACATAAATCTCTTCATCTACTTCAGTTCTGCACAAAAATACGGCCTGAATGGTTTTTACCTTTTATAAAGAGTAAACAAAAACAATGTGTCAAAATGCCCCTGCTGCTCTTTCATGTCCAGAGCGGGTCAAAACAAGGCCTAACCCCAACCCTAACATAGTAATAGTAAGGCTATAGCAAGTGAAAAGGAAGGCTGTAGAGTAAGTAAAAAATAAGGCTATAG
>JAADKR020000009.1:1806842-1827488 GCA_011763505.2 Lythrypnus dalli
AAAAAGGAGGTGGACGAGCATCGGAGTCAACTCAAGGTTCGTCTCTTTTGATAAGAATTTGATCATTTCCTCCACTAATTTAACCTCCCTCTCATCCCATGTAATTGAGTGCTTTTATCGTTTTGTCCATAGAAATAACACAGTCTTGACTCTTGCATTTAACTTTAACATTACCAGAAAATGCGCTCTGAAGCCGAAGCCGACCAGGCCGTGTTCGACCGGCTCCAGGACGAGGTGAAGAAGGCCTCGACGATCAACGACAAGATGAGCCGCATCCACAGCGAGCGCGACGCGGAGCTGGAGCACTACCGCGGCCTGGTGGGGGCGCTGTCCGACCGCTGGCAGTGCGTGTTCGGCCAGATCGACCTGAGGCTGAGGGAGCTCGACCTCCTGGGCCGACACATGAACTCGTACGGGCAGAACTACGACGGCCTCATGCTGTGGCTGACCGAGGCGCGGCAGAAGCAGGACAAGATCCAGGCCGTGCCCATAGGGGGCAGCAAGAGCCTGAAGGAGCAGCTGGCCCAGGAGCAGGTGGGGCAGGAGCAGCATGTGTCAGTCTGGGGGTCAGGGGGTCCCACATGTGGCTCTTTAGAGCTTTGTATAGGCTCTATTAAGTCTGGTTATGTTCTAAGTTAAGGTCTAAAGTGTAAATCAGGACTAACACAGGTCTAGACCAGATCTAAATCAGGACAAAACACAATATAAGGACTAAACCAGAACTAAAAAAGGACTGAAGCAGGACTAAATGAGGACTAAATCAGGAATAAACCAGGTCTAAATCAGGACTTAACCAGGACAAAAGCAGGACTAAATCAAGTCCAAACCAGGCCAAAAGCAGGACTAAATCAGGTGTAAACCAGGACTAAGCCAGGACTAAATCAGGACAAAAGCAGGACCAAATCACGACTTGCCCACGACTGAATCAAGAGTAAACCAGGTCTAAATCAGGACTAAATCTGAACTAAAGCAGAACTACAATTACACAAAAAATAAATCTGGTTGTGGCTCTCTACACACCAGACTTGATCTTTTTAAGGAAGAATTGGCTCTTTCAATCTAAAAGGTTCCACTTGAAGAGTAGGTGGATAAATACTGCTCTGAGTTTCAAAAGAAAGCCAGCTTTTTGAAAACACTTGGATTTAATCAGGTGAATGAATTGTCTTTTATTCATTTTATTTTTTTCCAGAAACTTCTTGAAGAGATTGACAAAAACAAGGACCAGATTGAAGACTGCCAGAAAAATGCCAAGGCTTACATTGATTCTGTGAAGGTACAGTTCGACTATCATTATAATATGTATTACTGGATAAAGGCTGTGTATTTAGGATTAAAGTACATTCATGTTTATGTTTGAAGGATTACGAGCTGCTGCTGCTGACGTACAAAGCCATGGAGGACCCCACAGTGTCTCCTCTGAAGAAACCCAAAATGGAAGGTGCATCTGACAACATCATTCAGGAGGTGCGCTTTAGAATGAACTACTTCACTATAAATATCTGTAAAATGGTTACTATGTTGTTTTCTGCCTCTCTTGCAGTATGTGACTCTCAGAACCCGCTACAGTGAGCTGATGACGTTGACCAGTCAGTACATCAAGTTCATCACAGAGACACAGCGCCGCCTGGAGGATGAAGGGGTAGGTACACATCACTGACATCGGATTAACAACAACTCATCAACCATTTCTGTCTGTTAACAAGTCAGTGTATGGGAAATGTCTGTGTCATTGTGTTTCTGTAAAGCTGGCACAAAAAATATCTATACAGTATATTTAGTATCAAATCAAGTTTATTTAATAATAAGTGAAAAATATTTTGTAGGAGTATTTTAAAAGGTTTAATATAACAAAATAATTATGTTATATAATGCAACAATATGTGTTTAAAAAAACTGGTACTCATTTACTAAAGCCTCGTGCTCATGCATTATACTGTATTGTTATATAAGGTTAAATTTTTATTGAATGTGCCATAAATTGAACAAACAGGACAATTCTTTCCCATACAATATCTACTTTTGAAAAAAAAAACCGTCAGCTGTAACTTGGTCATGTATTTACATAATTATCTATGTAGCTACATGTTAATACAAACATGCTTAGATATACACCTAACCCCTAACAACTCTTTTTCTTCTATTCCTTTTGCTGCCACTAATACAGAAAGCGTCAGAAAAGCTAAAGGAGGAAGAGAGGAAGAAGATGGCGGAGATGCAGGCAGAATTAGAGAAACAGAAACAAATCGCGGAGGCTCAGGCTCAGTCTGTGGCTAAAGCAGAGCAAGAAGCACAACAACTAAAGGTGCAAATGAAAACTGACGCCAGCAAGAGGCAAGACGTCGCTGCAGACTCAGAAAAGCAAAAACAAAACATTCAACAAGAACTGCAGCAGCTGAAGAGTTTGTCCGACCAAGAAATAAAGTCCAAAGACAAGCAGCTTGAGGAGGCCCTCATAACACGCAGAAAGATCGAAGAGGAGATCCATATTATAAGGATTCAACTAGAAACAAGCATAAAACAAAAGAGTGCAGCAGAGGGAGAGTTGGACAAACTCAGAGACAAAGCAGGAGAGGCAGAGAATATGAGAAAAGCTGCTCAGGATGAGGCTGAAAGGCTGCGTAAACAGGTCAGTGAGGAGACACAGAAGAAGAAACAAGCTGAAGCTGAGCTCAAGAGGAAATCTGACGCTGAGAAAGAAGCGGCAAAACAAAAGCAAAAGGCGCTGGACGATCTGAACAAATACAAATCGCAAGCAGAGGAAGCTGAAAGGAGAATGAAGCAAGCGGAGGAGGAGAAGGTCCGGCAAATCAAAGTCGTGGAAGAGGTCGCTCAGAAATCTGCCGTGACGCAGCTGCAGGCGACAAACTTCAGCGAGCAGACGTCCAAACTGGAGGAGTCGCTGAAGAAGGAGCAAGGCACCGTGCAGCAGCTGCAAGAAGAAGCAGATCACCTGCGAAAACAGCAGGAGGAAGCCGACCGGGCGAGGGAGGAGGCTGAGAAAGAGCTGGAGATGTGGCGGCAGAAAGCTAATGAAGCCTTGAGGTTGAGGCTTAAAGCAGAGGAGGAAGCACAGAAGAAAACCCAAGCGCAGCAAGAGGCCGAGAGACAAAAAGCAGAGGCAGAAAGAGACACCAAGAAAAAGGCCAAAGCAGAGGAAGCTGCGCTCAAACTGAAAGAAAACGCAGAGAAAGAACTGGAGAAGCAACGACTTTTCGCTGAGCATATCGCGCAGCAGAAGCTCTCGGCCGAACAGGAGTGCATACGGTTCAAGGCGGACTTTGAGCACGCAGATCAGCAGAGAGGGCTGCTGGACACTGAGCTGCAGAGGTTGAAAACAGAGGTCAGTGCGACAGAGAAGCAAAGGAAACAGCTCGAGGATGAATTGGCAAAAGTAAGAGGAGAGATGGACGCACTGTTACAGATGAAAGCCAAAGCCGAAAAAGAGACCATGTCCACCTCAGAGAAGAGTAAGCAACTTTTGGAGACGGAAGCGCTCAAAATGAAGCAGCTCGCAGAAGAGGCGGCACGACTGAGGGCTGTGGCCGAGGAGGCAAAGAAACAACGACAAGTGGCGGAAGAGGAGGCCGCGAGACAGAGAGCCGAAGCCGAGAAAATACTCAAAGAAAAACTGGCCGCCATCAACGACGCAACCAGACTGAAGACTGAAGCAGAGGTGGCACTCAAATCCAAAGAAGCCGAGAACGAGCGGCTGAAGAGACAAGCAGAAGATGAAGCCTATCAGAGGAAGTTGCTCGAAGATCAAGCAGCGCAACACAAGCTGGACATCCAAGAAAAGATGACGCATTTGAAGAGTTCGGCCGATTCTGAGCTGGGCAGACAGAAGACAATTGTGGAGGAAACACTCAAGCAGAAGAAAGTGGTGGAGGAGGAGATCCACATCATAAAGATCAGTTTTGAAAAGGCTGCCAAAGAGAAAGCAGATTTGGAGAAGGAGTTGAAAAAGTTGAAGGACGCCGCAGATAAGACACAAAAGAGTAAAGACAAAGCCGAAGCTGAGGCGGAAAAAATGAAAAAACTAGCAGCCGAGGAGGAAAAGAAGCGCAAAGAAGCTGAGGAGAAGGTTAAAAGGATCAAGGCTGCAGAGGAAGAAGCAGCCAGGCAGTGCAAAAACGCCCAAGGAGAAGTGGAAAAATTCAAGAAGAAAGCTGAAGAGGCCAACAAGCAAAGAGAAAACGCAGAGAAGGAGGCTGAAAAACAAGCCACTTTGGCAAAAGACGCCTCGCAGAAATCCTCTGCTGCTGAACTCCAAGCACAAAATGTCCTCAGCAAAAACAAGGAAGACAACAAGGCTCAGCAGAAGCTTCAAAAGGACTTTGAAAGTGCAAAGAAACTGGCTCAAGATGCGGAGAAGGCCAAGGAGAAAGCAGAGAAGGAGGCCATGTTGCTGAGACAGAAGGCAGAGGAAGCAGAGAAGCAGAAGAAAAAGGCGGAGGACGAGGCGGCTAAACAGGCCAAGGCTCAGAAAGACGCAGAGAAACTGAGACAGGATGCGCAAGAAGAGGCGGCAAAACGGGCAAAAGCAGAAGCCGATGCGCTGAAGCTGAAGCAACAAGCCGACGCAGCCATGGCAAAACATAAAAGTGAGGCAGAGCAAGCCCTCAAGCAGAAATCCCAAGTGGAGAAGGAGTTGATTGTTGTGAAAGTACAATTGGAGGAGACGGATAAGCAAAAAGGAGTGCTTGACGATGAGCTAAAGAGGCTCAAGAAAGAGGTCGATGATGCGGTCAAGCAAAAGGCACAAGTCACAGATGAATTGGCAAAAGTCAAGAAACAAATGGATGAACTTTTGAAAATAAAGCTTAAGTTTGAGGAGGAGAACAAGCGACTGATGCAAAAGGATAAAGACAGCACACAGAAACTGTTGGTGGAAGAGGCGGAAAAGATGAAGGGTTTGGCAGAAGAGGCGGCTCGGCTCAGTGTGGAAGCAGAGGAAGCCGCTAAGAGAAGGCAGCTCGCCGAAGCGGACCTCGCCGAACAAAGGGCATTAGCAGAGAAGATGCTAAAGGAGAAAATGCAAGCTATCCAGGAAGCAACAAAGCTAAAAGCAGAGGCGGACGAGCTGCAGAAACTGAAAAACCAAGCACAAGAAAAAGCAAAGAAGTTGTTGGAGGACAAAGAGCAGATCCAGCAAAAACTGAACAAGGAAACCGAAGGATTTCAGAAGTCGCTAGAAGCCGAACGGAAAAAGCAACAAGAGATGAAGGCCGAGGCGGAGAAACTGAAAAAGAAAGTCAAGGAGTTAGGCGATGCACAGGCCAAAGCTGAGGATGAGGCCCGGAAATTCAAGAAACAAGCCGAAGAGGTGAAAACCCGTCTCGAAGTGTCCGAGAAACAGACGTCGGAAGTGGTTGTGCAAAAACTGGAGACTCAGCGGCTGCAGAGCGCAAAAGACGCCGACGACCTGCAGAAGGCCATCGCTGACCTGGAGAAAGAGAGACAAAAGGTTAAGGACGAGGCCGAGGAGCTGCAGAGAAAGTCCAAAGAGGTATTGTACATTTGCACTAGGACTTTAACAACGTGTGCGTCTAACTTAAAGCATACTAAATCAGTGCGGTATTTAAATATGACATTGATATAAACGTTGGATTTTTTTAAACATTGAGTCAGATTGCATTGGCGCTCTTATATATGACTTTTTCCATAGTCTGTGTATTGAATTATTTTATTTTATAACAATACACTGACTGTGTGGAAACAAGCTGCCTCTGACCTTGATGTTTAAGTTACCAGCAGTTACATTGCAATGTCATACTTAACAATACTGAGGAATATAATTATATTAACAATAACCTTATTTATTTACACAACAATGCAGACCAAATTAACCATAACCAACAGATTGTAACCATAAGCAATTTTCTTTTTTACTCTAAGCAGGGAAAATGCGTACTATATTTCACAGTGGCAGAGGTGTTTGCATTTTAATTAATTGGTCATTTTATTAAGAGATAAAGACTTATTGGTTAGCTTATGAGAAAAAAATCTGAAGAAGTATCAGCTCTGAAAGGTACTAATCAATGTTTACTTAACTTTTGAGCATTTACATAACAACACAGATATTTATAGATTTAACATAGGTAGTATTTTTGCTGATTTTGCAGGTACAGAGATATTTTGAGTCAACAAAATACCTACTTAACTTTAACATAAGATTTATTTTAGTTACGCTCTGTGTTTTGTAGTATTATGGGCAAAGGCTGTGCATATAGCACCAGCCTTTGTATGTTTTACCTATTACCTACCTAGTAGAGAGGCCTGTACCATTGGCTATTATCTCATTATTCTTTTCTCCTACATTTGCAGATGGCCAACGCCCAAAAGGAGCAGGTGGAGCAGCAGAAAGCCCTCATGCAGCAGTCGTTCCTCCAGGACAAAGAGGCTTTACAAAAGAAAGATAAAGCCATGGAGGAGGAGAAGAAGAAACTAGAGAAGCAATTGGGGGATGAAGTTAAAAAAGCCAAAGCTCTCAAAGACGAACAAGAACGACAGAAGAAGGCAATGGAGGAGGAGCAGAAGAAACTTCAGGCTGTTTTAGATGAAGCCCTTAAGAAACAGAAGGAGGCTGAAGCGGATATGAAAAATAAACAGAAAGAAATGCAAGTGATTGAAAAGAAGAGGCTGGAGCAGGAGAAACTTCTTGAAGCTGAGAACAAAAAGCTCAGAGAAAGACTCAATAACCTAGAGGGCGCTGCTCCTAAACAAACCACCACTACAGGAACTAAGGAGATCGAAGTCCAGACTGATAAAGTACAGCAGCAAGAGCAACTCGTGACAATGACCAGTGTGGAAAAGACCAGGAAAGTGTACAATGGATCAGCCGAAGTGGATGGAGACAAGAAAAATAGAGAATCTCCTTTTGCTTTTGATGGAATACGAGAGAAGGTCCCTGCGAAAAGGTTGCACGATATTGGCGTCCTAAGCAAAAAGCAGTTTGAAAATTTGAAAAAAGGCAATGCAACAGTGCAAGATCTCGCCAAGACAGACAAAGTTAAAGCTTGTCTCCAAGGCCAGAGTTGTATTGGTGGTCTCATGACTCCCAGCAAAGAGAAGTTAAGCGTCTACCAAGCCATGACGCAAAATAAGATTGCACCTGACACAGCTACAATGCTGCTGGAAGCTCAAGCCGCCACTGGTTTCATGGTTGACCCGGCAAAAAATAGGCTTCTTACTGTGGATGAGGCAGTGAAGGAGGAGGTGATCGGTCCAGAACTGCATGATAAGATGTTGTCTGCAGAACGAGCAGCAACTGGATTTAGAGATCCTTTCACCGGTGCCAAGATTTCACTGTATGAAGCTATGAGAAAAGGGCTTATTGAGAAAGAGCCAGCAACAAAATACCTAGATGTCCAACTTGCAACCGGTGGCATTATTGATCCGGTAAACAGCCACAGAGTGCCACTGCAGACTGCATACAAGCAAGGACAGTTTGACC
Source organism: Lythrypnus dalli (assembly GCA_011763505.2). Lineage (NCBI taxonomy): Eukaryota > Metazoa > Chordata > Actinopteri > Gobiiformes > Gobiidae > Lythrypnus > Lythrypnus dalli. The sequence continues at coordinate 1,814,296 of JAADKR020000009.1, forward strand.
AAGATTTGAACAAGAAGATCACCGATCCAAATGACGATTGCAAGCTATTCATTGACCCAAGCACACAAGAGCAGCTAACTTACAAACAGCTGCTAGAAAAATGTACAAAGGATGCAGAAACGGGCTTGTTGATCTTGCCAGTGTCCGAGAAACCAGCGCAAACAGATAAAACACTCACTGATGCAGAGGCCAAAGAGATCTTTAGTAAATCTAAAATGGACATGCCTTTTGGAAAGTTCAAAGGCAAAAACGTCACTATCTGGGAAGTTATCAATTCAGAGTATTTCACTGAAGACCAAAGAAAAGATCTCATTCGTCAATACAAAACAGGAAAGATCACTGTGGAGAAAATTATCAAAATTGTCATCACTGTTGTTGAGGACAAAGAGAAGAACAAAGATAACGTTTTCAATGGTTTGAGATCTACAGTTTCTCCCAATGAGCTACTAGAATCTAAAGTTATCAACAAAGACTTATTTAATAAACTTAGCAATGGCAAAGTTACTGTGAAGGAGATTGCTGACATGGATCAAGTCAAAAAAGCCCTGCAAGGAACTCCAAGTATTGCCGGGTTGCTGAATGAACCAACCAAGGAGAAAATGCCCTTCTATCAAGCCATGAAAAAGGATTTACTGTCCTCAGAATCTGCTCTTCAGTTCCTGGATGCTCAAGCAGCAACTGGGTTTGTCATTGACCCTGTTAAAAATGAAAGGGTCCCAGTAGATGAAGCAGTAAAGTCTGGGCTTGTTGGACCTGAGCTGCACGAGCGCCTTCTTTCAGCTGAAAGAGCAGTGAGTGGCTATCAAGATCCTTATTCTGGCAAGAAGATATCACTATTTGAAGCCATGAAAAAGGGGCTTGTAAAGAAAGACCATGGTGTTCGTCTGCTCGAAGCACAACTGGCAACAGGAGGCATTGTAGACCCAGTCAAAAGCTATCGCATTCCCCATGATGTTGCATTCAAGCGTGGCTACTTAGACGAGGAAACAAGCAAGAATCTAAACAAGGAAAGTGAGGAAACAAAAGTCTATTGTGATCCTAATACACAAGATGATGCAACATATCAACAGCTTATGAGCAAGTGCATCACTGACAAAGAGACAGGTTTGCCATTGCTTGCACTTTCAAAGAAGGCCCCAAAACCGAAGGAAGAGAAACAGCTGACAGAAGCTAAAGCTAAAGAAGCCATGCAGAAAACTATGGAACTTGACTATGGGCCATTCAAAGGAAGAAAAGTCACAATTTGGGAAATCATAAACTCTGAGTACATCACAGAGGAGCAGAGGATTGAGTTGATCAGACAGTATCGAATGGGCCATGTCACCATTGAGAAATTAATCAAGATTGTTATAACAACGGTGGACGAGAGAGAGGGCAAAAAGAAAGAAGGAGGATTTGAGGGTCTTAGGGCACCCGTCTCAAAAGATTCTCTTCTGGATTCAAACATTATTGATAAAGCTACATTTGACAAGCTACAGCAAGGTAAAATCACACCAAAAGAAGTCAGTGAAAGTGATGCTGTGAAAAAGTACCTCCGAGGGACAGATCTTATTGATGGCATTGCTATGGGAGAAGAGAAGTTGAGTATTTACCAAGCAATGAAAAGGAACATTCTGCAGCCAAATACAGCTATGGCGCTGTTGGAAGCACAAGCTGGCACTGGTTTTATTAGTGATCCGGTGAAGAATCAGAAACACACTGTGGATGATGCCGTAAAAGCTGGAGTTGTCGGTCCTGAACTTCACGAGAAACTGCTCTTGACTGAAAAGGCTGTGACCGGATACAGAGATCCTTACACTGGGAACAAAATCTCTTTACTCCAAGCCATGAAGAAGGAGCTGGTCCTGAGAGAACATGCAATTCCAATTCTGGAAGCTCAGTTTTCCACCGGGGGCATCATCGATCCAGTGAGCAGTCATCGCGTTCCCAATGAAGTTGCGATCAAGCGTGGATGTCTAAGCAAGCAAATGGTCAAATCTTTCAACGAACCCTCTGGTGATGTCAAGTGCTTCACAAATCCAGAAACAAACGAAGATGTAACCTACAAACAATTGCTAGAAAAATGCACAAGAGATCCCTCATCTGGCTTGCACTATCTGCCCGTGTCCAAAGTGGAATCTGCTCCCGTTGAGAAGTCTTACAAGGTTACAGAGGAGCAAGCACAAACTGATTTGGCCAATACACAAATTGACCTTCCCATAAAAGGTTTAGAAGGAAAGAGTATGACCCTTGGGGAGGTGATGAATTCAAGCATGCTACCAAATGATGAAAAACGTCGCCTTTTGGAGCAATACCGCCTTGGTCAAATAACAAAAGAACGAATGCTGATCATCATCATTGAAATTATTGAGAATAGGGAAGTTACGAAGCTGGAGCAGGGCATGTCTTGTGATGTTATCCGAAGGCGAATAACCATTGAGGAGCTATACAATGCAAGAATCATTGACTTGCCTACATACAACCTTTTGAAGCAAGAAAAGATGACAATTCGGGAAGTTATGGAAATGCCCACAGTTAAACAGTACCTCTTTGGCACTGGTTGCATTGCAGGTATCATGTCTGATGTGCCCAAGAGAATTAGCATCTACCAAGCACTGAAAAATGGCAAAATCAAACCAGACATTGCTTTGAATTTACTTGAAGCTCAGGCGGCAACTGGCTTCATAATAGATCCGACCAAAGACGAGTTGTTGACGGTTGATGAAGCAGTACGCAAAGGTCTAGTCGGTCCCGAGCTACATGACAAGCTTCTATCAGCCGAAAGAGCGGTTACTGGCTTCAAAGATCCATACAGTGGCAAAGTTATATCAATTTTCCAAGCAATGAAGAAAGGGCTCATCCCAGAAGATTATGCTTTGAGGTTACTAGAAGCTCAAAATGCCACAGGTGGAGTGATGGATCCAGAATATTACTTCCGCTTGCCCAACGATGTGGCAATGCAGCGTGGATATATTAATAAGGAAACTTTAGACAGGATATCCGAACCAAGCTGCGATGTTAAAGGTTACGTTGACCCAACTACAGATGAGAAACAATCTTACGCACAGTTGCTGAAAAGAAGTAGAGTTGATAAGGAAAATGGAATGCGCTTGTTGTCATTGGCTGATAGAAAATTGCTGTTCAAGGGACTGAGGAAGCAAATTACGATTGAAGAGTTGTTGCGTTCTCAGATTATTGACCTAAAAACATACAATGATCTCATAAATGGAGTTATCACCGTGGAAGAAGTGAGTAGAGATCTCAAAAAGTATCTGGAAGGCACAAGTTGTATCGCTGGTGTCTTTGTCGAGGGGACCAAAGATCGCCTGTCCATTTACCAAGCCATGAAGAAGAACATGATTCGGCCAGGTACTGCCTTTGAGCTGCTGGAGGCTCAGGCCGCGACAGGTTATGTGATAGATCCGATCAAAAACCTTAAACTTAACGTCAACGAAGCTGTGAAAATGGGTGTTGTCGGGCCAGAGTTCAAAGACAAACTCCTGTCAGCTGAACGTGCGGTAACTGGATACAGAGATCCCTACACCAGCAAAGTCATCTCCCTATTCCAAGCCATGAAAAAGGGGCTTATCCTGAAAGATCACGGCATTCGTTTGCTGGAAGCTCAAATTGCAACTGGGGGTATTATTGATCCACAGGAAAGCCATCGCTTGCCTGTCGAAGCTGCATATGAACGTGGGCTTTTTGACGAAGAAATGAACGAAATTCTTACAGACCCATCAGATGATACTAAAGGCTTTTTTGACCCCAACACAGAGGAAAATCTCACCTATCTGCAACTCATGGAGAGGTGCATGACTGACCCTGAAACTGGATTGGCACTTCTGTTGCTTAAAGAGAAGAAACGAGAGAGAAAGACATCTTCAAAATCATCAGTTCGCAAGAGGCGAGTGGTTATTGTGGATCCAGAGACAGGAAAGGAGATGTCTGTTTATGAAGCCTATCAAAAGGGGCTAATTGATCACCAGACTTACGTAGAGCTGGCTGAACAAGAGTGTGAATGGGAAGAGATAACTATGACCTCTTCTGAGGGAGTCGTGAAGTCAATGATTATAGACAGGCGGTCAGGAAGACAATATGATATTGATGATGCCATTTCAAAGGGTCTCATTGATAAGTCTGCATTGGATCAATACAGAGGTGGCACACTGTCCATTACAGAGTTTGCAGACATGCTTTCCGGGAACACGAGCGGAAACAGATCACGTTCGTCATCTTTCGGGTCATCTTCTTCCTACAATATGAGTCCAGTTCCATCTATCAAAACGCCAGCGACTACGTGGAATGACCCCACAGAGGAGACTGGACCAGTGGCAGGCATCCTCGATACAGAAACTCTAGAAAAGGTGTCTGTCACTGAGGCTATACATCGGAATCTTGTGGACAATATCACTGGGCAGAGATTGCTTGAAGCACAAGCCTGCACTGGTGGTATCATTGACCCCAATACTGGCGAGAAGTTTCCTGTCACGGATGCTGTGAACAAGGGACTCCTGGACAAAATTATGGTTGACCGCATTACACTTGCCCAAAAGGCCTTCAATGGTTTTGAAGACCCGAGAACCAAAAACAAAATGTCTGCCGCCCAAGCCTTAAAGAAGGGATGGTTGTATTATGAAGCTGGTCAGAGGTTCCTCGAGGTGCAGTATTTGACCGGTGGACTGATCGAACCGGACGCTACCAGCAGAGTTTCCATTGATGAGGCTGTGAGGAAAGGCACCTTGGAAGCACGCACGGCCCAGAAGCTGCGAGACGTGAGCGCTTACACAAAATACCTCACATGCCCTAAAACTAAACTGAAGATCTCCTACAAAGACGCCATGGACAGAAGCATGATTGAAGAAGGAACGGGACTCCGGTTGCTCGAAGCCTCCGCTCAGTCCAGTAAAGGCCTGTACAGTCCCTACAGCGTCAGTGGCTCTGGGTCGGCCACTGGGTCCAGATCCGGATCTCGGACTGGCTCCAGGTCAGGGTCTAGACGAGGAAGCTTCGACGCCACAGGGTCTGGCTTCAGCAGCACCTTCTCCTCCACCTCCTACAGCTCCTCCACTTACGGCTCCTCCACTGCGTATGGCTCCCCGAGCTACACCCGCCGATACTGAGACTGTCCCAGACACCTACGCACAGTAGAGATAGATCTTTATTCTGCTCTGCATGTGGTTGTTACAGAGATTTAGTTTTATTTTATATAAACTAAATTATCTTGATGTCATTTCTTCATTTACCTTTGTCTTCTTATCAGAGTTTATTGCATTTAGCAGTTGTCTTTCAGCCATTTGGCTCATTACTATTATGCAGATACAGTATTTTGTTTAGAGACATTGTTTATGTTTTACAACTGGAATTTGTTTTATTTTAATACTTTTTAAGGAAGTGCCCACATATGAACCAAAATCAGCTGTACAAAATCTGTATATATTTGTGAAATTGGACATTTATTGTAAAGATAGATTTATTAGCCACTCTGCAGAGCAGAATTTAGTCCCTCAAGACTCCATAAAAAACATATCTTCATTTTGAAATGCAAAACAAGTGAAGTTCACTGCTGACATTCAAACTCTACAACCTGGATTTTACTGCAGCAAACCCGCCTTTATTTAAATAACTTGGCAATGGATCCCTCTGTGCAAAAGAACTCTTGTGACTCTTAACAATTCAGCTCCAACAAACTCCAACAATAAAACAGTCCAGGCGCAGACAGACATGTCAGAAGGTAAGACTCAAACACATTATATTCATGTATATTTTATTATAAGTTTCTAAAACCCTGTCTTGTGTTCACAGTGTTCTCTCCAGCTTCCTGCTCAGATGTCTTCCTGCAACTCTTGGCATTTATTTTAACCAAAACACTGTAAACAGATGTTTTATATAATTTTTATTGAAAAGCATGTGCTAAAGTAGTATTTTAATCTATTGTTTTTACAATGGACCATTTTAACACTAGCAAGTTAAAAACATAAAAGAGACCTTAAATGAGCTTCTGTAAGTGCCTGCAAGTACTCCTAATCACTTTAAAGCAGCGTAGTAGCCTCTTACTTGATGGTGCAGTGGTCCCACTGTAAACTGACTGATGCATGACTGAAAGAGCAGCTTTCTAATGTTTTCAGGTTAAAAAGCATTTGTACTGTCGCTATCACACAATCCGTACACAGGGCTAAAACCAATGAATGTTTGTATCTGTGTCCCATTTTAGTGGGACTGCTCAGACTAGTATTGTACTGTATATTAAAGATGGAGCACTAACGCTGAAAGCTTTTTCATTAACATTGTTTTGAAAAGATCCTTTAAGCTTTGCCACCAGTTGCAGTATTTGTTCAGCCACTACTTGTGCATTTTATTTTGTTTGTTTGTGCTTGTTTTTCGAGCAATACATTGAATCATATTATTTTCTTTTCATATTATTTCTGCTATGCATGATACACTAACATTTAGAGGTGCAGAAACAAACTTAAAAACATGTTTCAAAAGGTTTGAAGGAAGTATTGTAATGAGGATTATCAAACCTATAAGGAGTATTTATAAAATGGTGGCAAGGACTTTTACTGTATCACTATATGCTATGTAAATAAACGAGGAAATTAACAACTGGCTTGGATTTGTGTAGTGTATTTGAATTTGAATTATTAACTTATTTATTTATTTATTTTATTATCGCCAGGGAAATCCATTCTCAGGTCAGAATCCCCTGTCTGGAGCATTAACATATTGAGCATGTTTTTGGTGACGTGAGCACTATCCAGGAAACCAAACACAGGGAGAGAAACATATAGACTCCACACAGAAAGGCCCAGGGGTCTTCAGTGGTTAGTTACCTGCCCATGAGAATTAAACCACATGAGAAATAATTTGACAATATTCCTTTAATATTACATATGCCTACCTCATGGGTTGATTCTGGCCATATTATATCACTACACAGGATCGACAGATATTTTTCCCATGTCTCTACATCTACATGATCAAAACAAACTGGGGATGCATAGAAGACGTCCTCTGCCTGAGACGAGCTGAGTGTATATGAGCATGTTTTAAATATAGATAACAGTATAAGGTGCAGAGAACCTGATCCCCGGATGTCACACCTGTGTCACTTAAACATGGCACTCCCTCTTGTTAATTTTCCATGAATGAAACTGTATACAGGACCTTGTCGAGTCCCTGGACAATACAATACGCGGCTCACCTAAATAACAGGGAGATTATGTCCCCAACCTGACAACGAGCCTCGGAGACACTGACACCAGGCTCCTCTCACACAGAGCTCCACACACAGAAGATCAGCACCAGCACCAGAACATCATGGACTTCTCCGGGACCTGGGAGGTGTATCATGAGGAAAACCTGGAAGAGTTCCTCAAAGCAGTCGGTAAAACTACTTCAATGACCTATATAGTACTTTTAAGCTATGTCTGCCTTACTTAAAAGGGCTTTGATTCAGAATTTTAAAGTGTTGCAGTTTTAACAATGAGCTTATGAGTTGTTCCGAATGGTTTTTAGTATATTTTGCTTTATCCTCAAGCCAAGTAATGTGTATTGTGTAAAGAGTTTGAACTTGGATCATTTTCATTCTAGCCAAAGCAACACATTTTATAACTCAAAGGTGGCATGCATTAACTTTCGCATAACTATAAAATACACTGGATGAACTAAATCGTGGTTATCTTTGCTAGAAACAGCATACAGTATATACACTGTATATATAAGAGGCCTATTTAAACAACTATAAACATAACAATGTGTTTGTCTGTAACAAAATGAATTATTGGTGTGTGGTGCAGGCCTAATGTTTCAGAGTAAAGATCCAATTTATGTTCTATACAAATATTTTTAAAATTACAATAAGGCGCAAGAAGAAATTCATTGAAGTCATTTTAACGTGTACATCGTAAGGTTGATGACGGTTTATGGTTGGTGTGTCTTGAAGGTGCGCCTGACATGATGATAAAAATGCGCAAAGAGTTCAAACCAAGGATGACTATCAAGCAAAATGGCAAAGACTACACCTATACCATCAAAACTCCAGTGGGAGACAACACTTACTCCTTCACCATCGGGAAGGAGTCGGAGATCTCTGGACCAGCTGGACGCAAGTTCAAGGTAAAGGAGAGGCAGGATATTGAGCTGGAGGCAGAAAAAACAAAGACATGTTATATTAATAAAAATAAAAAAAAGTCTGATTTCATTAACTTTACTACTTTTTAATTCCATCTAAAAAATAGGCCGAGAATAAAATAGGTTTTTATTTATTGCAAATCAGGTCTGCCTCTCCTCAGACTCAAAACTTTGCAGTGGTCGGGACATCACCACTCATTTCCATAGAGACAGATGTTGACATAAGGTTCTAAGGCATTAGGTCTACATGGGAATGGGAATTATTAATTGGTTAATAAATTAATTGCTTGGAAGTAAAACATTTTTTTAAATCCTCTGAGAAAACCTTTGAGATATTGTTAACTGCAAGAAACATTTAAAGTCTGACAGAGCTACATAAATGAGAAAAATGTATTTAGAAAAAAATGGCCTTTGATATTACAATTTCTCATTTAAATCTATGGAGAAACATTTTTCCAATAATTATACATGTTATTGTAAAGATTAGGTATTTTCTTTCAGAGGAGGTGAAAGTTTATGTTATGAGACCAAACTGATTTTATTTTTTAAGAGTTTTGCCTGCAGTGTTTCTCCTTAACTTGGCAGAGATGACACAATGTATTTATCATTTATTAGAAAGTAAAGAATTGCAGTTTTTGAAATAGTTTTGTTGCTTTCTCTTAGTGCAAATTCAGGGAGGAGAATGGGAAGCTGATCACAGAGTCAGAAAAAATGACCTCCGTCCGAGAGATGCAAGGAGAAGACATGGTTGAGGTACATTTATGTGTTGCTTTTTTCCTGAAAAAATACACATGTTTTTTAATAACAAACATTTAATGTGTGTAATTTTTATCTCTCCTTTTCCCCATAGACAATTACTACGGGCTCAGTTACATTCATCAACAAAAGTAAACGCGTCTAACTCAACTTCTGCATAACCCTGTTTGAACATGCATTACACTGATTAATAAAGTTAAGCACATGCCTAATAAAACTGTGAATTTGTTGTGAAGTTTTTTCATTTTGCAAGTTGCAAAAACCAGAATTATTGTGACAATGAAGTTTTTCACAAAAATATGATCAGCATGAACATGAACAAAACAAAAGCGCTGGTTTATTTCATTTTTATTTAAATCTGTTGAACATTGGTTATAAATAACCTCTCTTAGGTACTATCGTGGTTTTCATAGTTGGGGACCTTGGCCTGAAACATGTTGTAGATTCCTGTCTTAAAACAGTGGTTGTGGTTCTCAAAGTGGGGGTCAGGACCCCCAGAATGTTGAGACCACTAAGCTGAGAGTCCAAAGATGATTTTATATGTATTCTTAAAAACAGCATAGATTTGTGAGTTGGTGTCAACTAATAAATAAGCAATGTAACTAGTTGCCAAAGCACATTTTAAAGGTTTTGATTAGTTTGATGTCTGTATTAATATTATAAATATTATTATACGTTTTAAACGAAGACCAAGATATGAGACAAGTTATATCCATGAATGACTTTATTTGTTGCTGGGTGCATCTAAGCCGCCAGGTGACAGTAATGATCGGCCTCAGTATATTCACATATCTCTTTATAAAACGAAGAAGAAGATCTTCGAAGTAGCTTCCCATTGCGCATGCGCGTAATATTCTTCCGTCGACGATTTTCCATAGCTAACATTCTTCTGCTTTCAGTGTTTAAACTTTAAATCTAGACTCATGAGGCCTCCAAACACGTCTTTGTTTGTGCGGAATATCGCCGATGAGTCCAGGTGAGTGCGCAATAGTAGTGCTTCATGTTATGAAGTCATGAATCTTCCCCAAACCTCGGGGTTTGTGAGACGATTAAGCGTTGGCGTTGAGCGTGGTGTTAGCATCACCCAAAGAGTGCATCGCAAATCCGAATTTGGCACAATATGCTGCGCATGATGGAGAAAAGCTATTTCATGCTAATTCAAAAGAGTGCAGTCGTGTGTTTGCTTCTGCTGCGAAAGGCCATAAACAGCAGCACACTTAATACCAATGTTGTCTACGTGGAGGCTAAATTTAGCATTTAGCATCTCAAGCTAACGAGAACACTTGCTGTTTATCTGCGCACACGTATACAGAGCCGATATTAATCGCATATATTTTGTGGAAATGAGTTGATAAAATGTTTCATGCATATACACTATGAATATTATTTGTATGAGTATCTTTTTGGTTTTGATCACTTGGGCTAGACCGACCCATATTGATTTTTGTTCATATTTTTCTTATTCTTATACTTTATTACCGTATTTGTAATCCAGTGTGGTAAATTCAATGCACAACATAGTCAAATACAAACTAATAAGTTAGAGTGAGTCCAGGTAAGTAATAGTCGTGATTGTGTCATGTGTGTTTTCTTGGTGCTTGCTGACGCCCTTGGTCAGTCCAGTTATATTTGTATTTACGGTGTTCAGGCCTGAGGATATCCGGCGTGAGTTTGGCCGCTATGGGCCCATAGTAGATGTCTACATCCCACTTGACTTCTATACACGTCAGCCCAGAGGATTTGCATACATTCAATATCCTTTGTCAGTGAGCATGTTTTCAGTATTGTCTAACTATCACCTCTCTCACCAGGTTTTCTTTTTTTTGTATGTTTTGTGCACTTCCTTTTATTAAATGTCTAACACATTATTTCTCTGTTATTGCTTCAGAAAATGTAAAAGCGTCCAGTTGTGGAGCGGCCACAAAGAGTTACAAAGACCCATTAGCTGTAGTAGCTGTAAAGACACAAAGGCCAAAGGAGCAAAAGAGAAAGGTTGAAAGTTTGAAAGACAAAGAAAAGAAAGTAAAGCATGAAGATGAAAGAGTGCTCGGAGACAAGGCTTGGAAAGAGGTTTAAGACGAGAATGCAAAGCATGAAGTCTGTCTGCAGATCGATTAAAGAGTTAAAGATCAAGATCAAGTCAAAGTCAAGTCAAGGTAACAAGTCTGTATTGTTTGTATCCTCCCAAAACGATTTGACGCCAAAATCAGCTGTCCCTGTGATGTCCAAGACACTGTCCTTTGAATCAAAATCAATCTACTGTTTTGATTTGCACATTTGTCTATTCCCAAAATTATTCAGTACTTATAAGGTTGCTTCATCTTTAATCTCTAAAACAGTGTGTACTTTTTGTTGTGTTTAGTGTAATCCAAGTCACAGCTCGATGTGTGTATGGCAATAGCAGACTGCTAAACTGATTAAATTATTAGTTTCACTTAGTACATTACTCAATTGTTTATATATAAGAAGTTAATTGTATGCGACCTCTCTCAATGCAAGCCACAAAACCTTAACTACGCAGCACATTTGAAGATGTTCGGGACGCGGAGGATGCCCTCCACAGTCTGGACAGGAAGTGGGTGTGCGGCCGACAGATTGAGATCCAGTTTGCCCAGGGCGACAGAAAGAGTATGTATTAATAGATTCAAGTGCACATCACCAGAGGTCTGTGTCTCTGACTGCTGCTGTTTCAGCTCCGAACCAGATGAAATCAAAAGAGCGGCGGTCTCCTGGACGTTCTCCTGGACGGTCCAGTCGCTACGATGACTATGACAGAGACGATCGACGTCGGCGATCGCGCAGCCGCAGCTACAACCGCTCATACCGCTCCCGCAGCCAATCGTATGAACGGCATCACCGCCGCCGCCGCTCGCACAGCCCCCGAGAGTGAGTCCTCTTCAGTGGATGTCACTAGAGTAAATCAGAAATCATTGTTGATAACTTTTTTGTTTTGGCTTGTCTGCTCAGGTACAAACAAAAGCCTCAGCGACAGTCCAGGGCCAGGTCCCAGTCTCGCTCTCAGTCGCAGAGTCCCAGACAGAACCCTGCTCCGCCCCAGCCCCATTTTGAGGAGGAGCCACGGCACCGTTACTCGCGCTCTCACTCACGCTCTGCCTCCAGGTCCCGCTCACGATCCCGCTCCTGGGCCGGCCGCAAATCTGGAGGCCGTTAGAGGCAACTGGTCGAGGTTGTTTTTAAACATGAATGTAACATCCTGTTCACCATTTGTAGAAAGCTTGTGTTGCAGCTCACCTTTTTAGGTGCTGGTTTTTGGTTTTATACAGTTGTTTGAGAAAATGCTTTATGTTCAGTCCTGTACTCGCAAAGAGTCTTTCATTTGTAGTTCACCTTGGTTTCCGAAACCCTATGCACTATTTGCAAAAGCAAATCAGTATTTTTAACCCAAGAAAGGTTTGAACCATTCCTGTGTCGAGTTTTGAAACCACATCTTCAGTGAATTTGTACTGCTGGCTGTTTTCCAGACCTGATGGAGTTTTGTTGGGCATGTTTTACTCGTGTTAATCTTTGCATGTACAATAATCGTTTTGGCCTTGTCAATGTCAAGGGGATAAAACTTAGACACTTAGAAACAACTGACCCTAAATGTATTTGTATGCCTCTGAAGTGTCTAATTGAACATGTACAGTATACTAAACCCTCTCTTTAAAAGGGAAGCAAGAAAATGTTTTTGAACAAGTAGCTGGGATGGAATTTCTTTTGAGGTATCTTTGACAATGGTTTCTAGTCAAGTAACACGTTTAGTTGCTGTTTTGAGTTCTGTAAACTGCAAAACCTTGGCTTCAGCCAGTCACAAGAATGAATCTGTTGTGTGCTGTTTGAAGGCAGAAGATTGACACAAGTGTTTACTTCTGAATTAAAAGTCATGTATTGTCAGTTGCATGTTTAGCCTCCTTCTGTATCTACTAGAAAATTCTTATTTTTTAATAATAAACCCATAACATTGTACCTGTGTTTATTTACTATTTACAAATTTCCCTCTTGGGTTTGTCAAAGATCAGGAACAACTTTGATTTGGACAGTTTTTTACTTTTTATGTAAATCCAGTTTTTAGCCTTTTTCCCCCAGTTTTACAGAAGTGGCCCCATTGACTTCCATTCTAAACACACTTTTTCATTACTCAAATAAAATGCACAGTAAAATTGTTTTTTTTTGTTTGGACCTGTTATAAAGAGGTAAAAAATGTTTTTTAATCAGTGATCACTTGACCTCATTAACCCTTTATGTTCACACTAGTGATGGCAAAACCGAAGCCTCATGAAACAGCAAAGCACTTGAACCAAATGCTTCGAGGCTTCAAAAACACGATT
>JAADKR020000009.1:1847467-1858559 GCA_011763505.2 Lythrypnus dalli
ACCTTTTGTGCAGTATAACACTCATGAAACAAAACAAACACAAAAACACTCTGGCAGCCGATGAATATGCACACTGGAATCTACATGCATTTTAAAAGGGAAGAAAAAATTATTACTATTATTATATACACATTCCGAAGCACAAAAAATATCTCAGAAAAATATGAATATTGTTAAATATTGAATATTAATATTTTACAAAACATTTCTGTCAGGGTTGATAGAGATAGAGAGGGTTTATGAAGCATCAACACAAGGACTTTCATTGTTATTTTATTATTATTATTTTTTTAGCAGAACGTACAACTTATAAAGATTTAATGCATTGAGTCAATATAGCTTTGATAATTTAACATAATACTATTGATTCTTATAATAAATCAGTTCAATGGTAGGTACGGGGCTTTTACCAGAAAATGTACATGTATGAATATGACATTTAGCAAAAAACAATAAAGAAATATATCCCCCCGAAAAACTTTTTGAGTTACATACATTAAAAAAATTACATCTGAGTACATCGTTCCAAAAAACAACAACAAAGGGGCATTTCCCCCAAAAAATAAAATCCTCTGAAAAAAACTGAACGAATAGAAAATATTCGGCTAACTTTAAAGTGACGTAAACCCGCGCATCACTGTGACGTCATGACGTTTTCCCAGGAATGCGTTTGATTTGCCGGTTTTTGCACAGGCCGCCTCCCTCGCTTCGGCTATATAACCCCTCGATCCACCCATCTCTTCCTCTTTCTGTTACCTGGCTCAGGGGCAGCAGCTTAGGCCGTGGAAAAACCCAGAAACACCGGTAAGTTTTTTTTATTTTTTACGTTTTAATTCTCGCACCACCCGTTTATTCCCTCATTTTGTGACTGCGTTGTTATCTTAAGCCGCTCCGTAACCTGTAGACATGAAACCAGCACGGTTAAACATCGCCTTTTGTCGTCAATTCAGCCTAATAAAAGTTATGTAACGCGGATGAATAACTAGTATGTTTGTTGTAAGAGGATATTGACGATCTTTACCCGCCCTGGAGTCTTTTTGTCTTTTTTGGCCCGAGTTGGAAGAAACTCGTGGGCGTTTTTTGATGGAGGAGGCTGAGTTCGCTGGAACAAAGGGAGCACTTGCGGAAACTGATGCCGGGGATGCGGGGAAAGGCCCTTGGGTGGCCCCCCCGTCTGGGAACAACTGTATGCAGAGCTCAAGTAACAGGTGTAGGGGTCCTGGAAGAGCGGGCTCCGGCATATCTGGCAGTCTTTGTAACGTAATCCGACGTGGCCTGTGGTGAACACGTGTTTGGCGTGGATTGAGGCCTAGTCCGCATCCGCTGAAACACTGCGTAAATCACAGGGCGCCCACTGTGGCAATGGGACAAATGGGAAATGTGTCAACAATGAGTCGTATATTTCACAAAACGGTGCGTTATTTTATACTTCCTGGCCTTTGGTTTGCGACTAATGTGACTTATAGAAAGCCGGTTAGGTTGAAATGACATAAAGTTTGATTGAGTGGATAGTATTGTGGAAATTCTGCTCATATGCTGTGGATTAAATACTATGACCTAACTGCGGTGTTTTAATCTGTAGTAACAACAAAATGGGAAAGGAGAAGATCCACATCAACATCGTGGTCATTGGCCATGTCGACTCTGGCAAGTCTACTTCCACCGGCCATCTGATCTACAAATGCGGTGGAATCGACAAGAGAACCATCGAGAAGTTCGAGAAGGAAGCTGCTGAGGTGAGCTTTGAGACTTTTCTGATCACAAATGCAGTCTGACTTGGTCCAAGATGGCGGCATCGGCACAGTGCGTTGCTGGCAGCACGAGGGTGTAGCTCCGAGAGCGCGCACACGGGGTGGGGCCTGTGCCTCAGAGGCTGACTCAATACTTGCAGTTGCAATGTTCCACTTTAGCCATGTCATAGTACATTGTTGCATATTAAGTGATGCTGATGTTTTTTTCCCTTTTTACTTTTTAGATGGGTAAGGGCTCTTTCAAATATGCCTGGGTGCTGGACAAACTGAAGGCAGAGCGTGAGCGTGGTATTACCATCGATATTGCTCTGTGGAAGTTTGAGACCAGCAAGTACTGCGTGACCATCATTGATGCTCCTGGACACAGGGACTTCATCAAGAACATGATCACTGGTACCTCTCAGGTAAGTTACTCTTCTGCATTTACATAATTGGAATGCCAGACTTCCTGTAATCCTAAATGTTTCTTTTAGGCTGACTGCGCTGTGCTGATCGTCGCCGCTGGTGTCGGTGAGTTTGAGGCTGGTATTTCCAAGAATGGACAGACCCGTGAGCATGCCCTGCTGGCCTTCACCCTCGGAGTGAAGCAGCTCATTGTTGGAGTAAACAAGATGGACTCCACTGAGCCCCCATACAGCCAGGCCCGTTTCGAGGAGATCACCAAAGAAGTCACCACCTACATCAAGAAGATCGGCTACAACCCAGCAGCTGTTGCCTTTGTCCCAATCTCTGGATGGCATGGAGATAACATGTTGGAGGCCAGTCAAAAGATGAGCTGGTTCAAGGGCTGGAATATTGAGACCAAAAGCTCCAAATCCAGTGGGGTCACACTTCTGGAGGCCCTGGATGCGATCAGTCCCCCCACCCGACCCACTGAAAAGGCCCTCCGTCTGCCCCTGCAGGATGTGTACAAAATTGGAGGTGGGTGTCTGGCCAATCAAACTTTAAGTGTGTGATCAAAATGGATTTGATTTTAAATCTCTGATCTCTTAGGTATTGGCACTGTCCCCGTGGGCAGAGTGGAGACTGGTATCCTGAAGCCTGGTATGGTGGTGACCTTTGCCCCTCCTGCCCTGACCACTGAGGTCAAGTCTGTGGAGATGCACCACGAGTCTCTGCCCGAGGCGCTCCCTGGAGACAACGTTGGCTTCAACATCAAGAACGTGTCGGTCAAGGAAATCCGTCGTGGCTATGTTGCTGGTGACAGCAAGAATGACCCACCTAAGGGTGCTGATAACTTCAATGCCCAGGTTTGTCATTGGTACTTTTGGTAAAAACTGTTTGAAAAGAGTGAGTTGACTCATGAATTTTGCATTTTGCAGGTTATTATCCTGAACCACCCTGGCCAGATCAATGAGGGATATGCCCCCGTGCTGGACTGCCACACTGCTCATATTGCCTGCAAGTTCAAGGAGCTGCTTGAGAAGATTGACCGTCGTTCTGGCAAGAAGCTTGAGGACAACCCTAAATTTATCAAATCTGGAGACGCTGCCATTGTCAAAATGATTCCACAAAAGCCCATGGTTGTGGAGCCCTTTTCCAGCTACCCTCCCCTTGGTGAGTTTATGAAAAGGGATTTGGCATGCGGTGTATGTACACGACTAACCTGTTGTTGTCCTTAGGTCGTTTTGCTGTGCGTGACATGAGGCAGACTGTTGCTGTGGGAGTCATCAAGGCTGTGGAGCACAAAGAAGTGTCCGGCAAAACCACGAAGGCTGCAGAGAAGGCCCAGAAGAAAAAATGAATGGTCGTGCAGGACATCCATGCTGGAGTTGTGTGGCAGCAGCAGCAGGCCACTCCTCCTCACTTCCCCCTTTTTCTTGGACCATCTTTTCTGAGGCAAAGCTCTCTACTAAAGGACTGGCTTATGCTGATTAAAACCCATCGTAAAAGTTTTCGCAGGAAAAAGTTCTTCAGCATTGTCTTTTAAATCTCAGATGGTGCCTCTTCAGTTGAGTTTAAGTTGGAAATGGTTTAGAACTCTTGAGGTTTAAATTACACATTTGATTGGAAAGAAGCTGCTGGTAACTAATAATAATAAAATTCTATGAAAAAATCGACACTGTTGTCCATGCTTGTCAATGTGGTCACTTCAAGTCACAGGCTGGGGTTCTGTTGCAGCTGTCTTTGCCCATGCTGGTTCTCTTGCCCACAAAGTGCTCAGCCAATGACCCTTCTTATTTTTGGTTGACAGCAACAAGAGCTGTCGTAGCCCCCACCCCCCTTTCCTTCCAGTATAAAGTCTTGGGATGGGTCACACTCTGTCCTTTTTTCCCCTCTGCTGAAAGTCGGGGTCCTCTTGTTGCTGGGCACAGGTCTGTTCATAATCTTGCATGCAATTTATTTGCTTGAGCTGTTCAAAATTCTGAATTGAGAAATGTAATGGCTATGGCTTTGTGGATTCTGCTGTGGCTTTACTGGGAACATTAGTTATGTTACCTATGGCTTTTGGCCTGCTTGAACTTTGTCAGGCTGTAGCTATTCATGATTTAGCGTTTATTTTGAGTAATTTTCTGCGAGTCATGCTGTACGCGTGAACGCGCTCCTGGTGTCTGTGCGGGGGCGCGCCTGCAGTAACATGGCGGATCAGTGCGCGCTCCCGGCCCAACATGGAGGCGCACGCCGGTGTCACGTGGCTGACTCCGAGCCTGCCACAGCGCCCACTACCGACAAGTATTCACTGAGCACAGCTTATTTTGGCCATGTTTCAGTCCAGTTATACATTACACGAGCCTTCAGTGCAGGCTTTAAACTGGGACGAATAAAAGTATGTCTTGTGCTCCGTTCTGTCAGTGGTCCAAGTTAGAAATCTGCAGCCACAGTTCTACATTGGTATTTATTGGCCTAACTGAGAAAAAGGCTTGACATTAACTATCCTTTATTTTTTGTTGGCTTTTTTTCAAACTTTTATTAGAAACCTGTAACCATAGGTTAAGATTTTATTATTATTGGCCTCAATAATGTAAGTTTGACGAGTGTTTTTTGTTTTGTTTTTTGCTGTGACAAATGTATGGGTATTTCAACAGCAATTAACGTTACATTTGCTCAAATGTTCTTTTTTTAAAAAACGCTTAGAAAAACAATGGTTAAAGAGCAGATTCTTCAATGAAAGACTTGCAGATATAACTAACCTGCAACCGAAGTTTTATATTTTATTTTTTATTGGTATTGGTATTTTTATTGTATTGATTCATACAAGTTTATGGGACAGTAAAACTGAGGGGAAAGGCTTGAAATTAAAGCAAAAATGTTTTGTTTTACTGGAGAAAAATGTATAGCTTTTTCCCCCAAATATTTTAACTTCACAGGAATTTGTGCTAAATTTCCTCAAATGCTCCTTTTTTAAGCTGTGAAACGCTATGGGAAAGGAGAAGATCCACATCAACATCGTGGTCATTGGCCATGTGGACTCCGGAAAGTCCACGACCACCGGCCATCTGATCTACAAATGTGGAGGCATCGACAAGAGAACCATCGAGAAGTTCGAGAAAGAGGCCGCCGAGGTACAGCCGCTAGGGGGCGCTGAAACCCCGTCACAGCCCTATTCTAATCCTCCATCCTGACTATATTTGCGGTGTATAGCTATGTAGAAGGCGTCGAAAATACTGCTCACAAATATTTTACTTTTTCCTAAGCTCTGCCACGTTTCGATCGATAGCTCGTCAGATAAAGTTTGTTTCTGTGAGTTGACGTAGTTTGGCTGTATGGACAACTGAGCATGCGCAGATTGAATTCACGCGCGGATCGGGTCAAGACACGGATTGGGCGACGGCACACAGTCAGCGGGTGTGGCTGGACACAGATACGACCTGTACTGGTCACTGAGCGCCCCCTGGTGACCCCAATCAGATAAGACATCGTTATACCCTGTAAATTTACACTTGACATTTTACCAATGTGGTGGATCCTAGAGTTTGAAACAGATTTGAGAAGATAAATGAATATATATAAAAATGTGCGTATTATCCTTCAAACGGGCGTTTAAATCCTGCAAATCATGGTTTCAGAGCCACATGCGGCTCTTTGGCTGTGGAGACATTCTGTGAAGTCTGATGAAGCTCTAAAATAAGGTCTAAACCAATCCTCAAACAGTTCTAGGCAAGGACTAAATTAGGACTAAAGCAGGTTTACACAAGGACAAAATCAAGATTATACCACAGCTAAATCATGCAAAAACCAGGACTAAAGCAGGTCTAGACATTGACTAAATCAAGAGTATATTGGGACTAAACCAATTCCAAAGTAGATCTAGATAAAGACGAAATCAGGACTAAACCGCGACTAAATCAGGTCAAAACCAGGACTAAATCAAGACAAAGCCACGACTAAATCCCTAACCCAGCCCCTAAATCAAGACAGCCTTTCGCAAATGTTCATTCTTTAGGCTTTTTTTTAACTATTATTGTTTGTTTTTCATATTTTCTTGCTAATATAAGGCAAATGAACACTAAATCAAGATAATTTGGAGTGGTTTAAAATATGTGCTCTCTGTTCTTTGTGCTCTGGTGAATGTTGAGTTTTTCTGATGTACTTGTGTTCATTTTTTTAGATGGGTAAGGGCTCTTTCAAATATGCCTGGGTGCTGGACAAACTGAAGGCCGAGCGTGAGCGTGGTATCACCATCGACATTGCTCTGTGGAAGTTTGAGACCAGCAAGTACTACGTGACCATCATTGATGCTCCTGGACACAGGGACTTCATCAAGAACATGATCACTGGTACCTCTCAGGTAAACAACAGTGTTCATAAAATTACATTTCAAAGTATTTCAGTTTAAAGATGTCGTCTCGAGAGCTGTCAGAGTGGCCTTAAAAGCATTCAATGGAATCAGTTCAGTTCCATGTAGAAAGAGCAGCGTAAACAAAAGTCCTTGTTCCAAGTTCGGTGCATGCAAATGGAACAGAGAGAAATGACCCTCTGAACGCAGACCGTAAGAATGGTCACTTCTCTGTGTGGCTACATGACAGCTACAGGTGGGCAGTAGTCCAAGCATGGCCTCATAAATAAAAGTGTACCAAGGTCCCAGCCTCAATTCACAATGATGCGTCAAGGCTCTACATTTAGTAATGAACCCCAGACAAGCTTGATTAACAGTGTCAATCATTTTGTGTAGGCTCTCAGTCGTCCAGGTAGTGGTCATTGAAAAAAAAAAGACTTAAATCTTCAACTGGACAGGGTTGGTTGAGTAGAGGAGCTATTTTCATGGCAGTTTTCTCTAACTTGCGAACCAAAGAAAGGGCAATATACTCATGGTTGGTCACAATCCGTTTGTGTAGGCTCTCAGTTGTCCAGGTAGTGGTCATTGTAGAAAAGGCTTAAATCTTCAACTGTACAGGATTGGTTGAGTAGAGAGTGTCAATCATTCGAAGACATTGAGCAGAGGCAGGTCTCCATAGTCTAAATTATATCAAAATGTTGCTTTTACATTTCAAAAAGAAAAACAACATTTACACCGAAAGAAAAAGCCGAAGTTCAGTTCAGTTCAGTTCTTCTAGGTGAGAAGAACTTAGGTGAATTTTGTGCAGCCATTTCAATTGATGGGATTCGTCAGTGCATGGGAGGTCAGACTGAGGAGTGGACGTTTGGGGAGAAGGATGCCACCTTGTAGACTCTGTAAACAGCTGTCCTCCATGGTGTCCCCCCTCAGGCCGACTGCGCCGTGCTCATCGTCGCTGCCGGTGTGGGTGAGTTCGAGGCCGGTATCTCCAAGAACGGCCAGACCCGCGAGCACGCCCTGCTGGCCTACACTCTCGGCGTGAAGCAGCTCATCATCGGCGTGAACAAGATGGACTCCACCGAGCCGCCCTACAGCCAGAAACGCTTCGAGGAGATCACCAAGGAAGTCAGCACCTACATCAAGAAGATCGGCTACAACCCCGCCTGCGTCGCCTTCGTCCCCATCTCCGGGTGGCACGGGGACAACATGCTGGAGGCCAGTGACAAGGTGAGACATGGAGGACATTATGTATATGTTAAGAAGAGAAAAGAAAAAAAGATGGACGTTATATTTACTGGTATATGGCAGGGACGTAGGCATCGTGAACCAAGATTTAAACACTATGAATTGAAAATCTGGTTTATTATTGTTTGTTTTGATTGTATGTTTTGATATTTGACTCAATTTTACTAAAATATACGATTTTCAATCAAAAATACATCCAATTCAATGTTATAAATGTAAACAAAATTGTCTTGAAATCACTTTGCGACCCCCGCTTTGGGAAGCCCTGATCTAGACTAGTGGTACTTGCCGGGTTAAATATTTTCTGAGGTGGTGAGTTTGAGAGTCACTAATGTCGACTGAAGTTAATAAAGGCTCAAATTTGCTTTACAATGACAAGAGTTTCTGCCAGTCTTACATGCATTTCCCCTGTATTTGTTTACAGATGGGCTGGTTCAAGGGCTGGAAGATCGAGCGTAAAGAGGGCGGGGCCACTGGTGTCACTCTCTTGGAAGCCCTGGACTCTATCCTGCCCCCCCAGCGCCCCACCGACAAGCCCCTCCGGCTCCCCCTGCAGGACGTGTACAAAATTGGCGGTAAGGGGCAACCACAAATAAGACATCTGCTGAAGAACATTTTGCAAAGAAGGGGTTTTGTTGATGAGTAAGACTATAATTTTATATATATTGTATCTAACTGTGAAAGGTATGAAAATGCAGGGACTAAATGTATGCAGCCCAGTCCAGATCATGGCTTTGGAAACTACAATTACTTTAAGAAATGTGAATATTAAAGGCTGATTGTGTTGATAATGTTGGAGTGAGAACCTACAGAAATGACTAAAAGTGCCTGTCCTCCTCAGGTATCGGCACTGTCCCCGTGGGCCGAGTGGAGACTGGTATCCTGAAGCCTGGTATGGTGGTGACCTTTGCCCCTCCCAACCTGACCACTGAGGTCAAGTCTGTGGAGATGCACCACGAGTCTCTGCCCGAGGCGCTTCCTGGAGACAACGTCGGCTTCAACATCAAGAACGTGTCTGTCAAAGAGATCCGCAGAGGAAACGTGGCCGGAGACAGCAAGAACGACCCTCCCATGGCTGCAGAGAACTTCACCGCTCAGGTCAGCAGAGAACCTCGCCGGACACTCCCACTTTCAATTCAGAGGCAGAAATGTATGGGATCCATCTCAGAGCAAATCATTTCTCCCACAAGTTTGGTCGTGATCACAGATGCTGTTTTATCTCTCTTTCTTATCACTCAAAAGCTGATTAAATTACATTTTGAGTAAACTAAAACCAGACAATGCCACCCAGTGTAACTGGGAAAATAAAAAACTAAACTATGGCACAGAGGTTGGTTCTAAGAATGAGGCGTGCATGTTTCCTTAAGAGTGGAGTATGTGTGGGAGGGGTTACTCTCACCCAGTGCGATTTGGGTTGGGGACATGAAATTACAAGATGACAGATAAAACCAATAAAAAAACCACATATAATCATTAAATAATTTCATTTAAAGTGAAGAAAGCAATTAAAACACGCTCAGTGTCTAATGCACAGCTGAAAAGAACTGTTTTAGAGGCCTTTTTCGCTTCTGGAAGTCTGTTTCCAATTTTAGCCGTGTACAATTGAAATGCATCCTCATTGTGTGTAGTCCTGACTCTGGAACCAGCAGGAGACCTCTCCCTGAGGTTCTCAGAGCCCGAGGTGGTTCATATGGTTCTGACATGCCTGAGATGTACTTTGGAGTGAGACCATGACGTGACTTGTAACAAGTAGAGCTGCTTTAAAGTCTATTCTGAGCAACAGGAAGCCATTGCAGAGACCTGAGCACTGGGTTTATATGGTCAGATTTTCTGGAGCAGCAGCGTTCTGGATGAAGTGGTTCTCTGGTGAAAAGGTTGGACGCCCTTGTGTATATATGATCTATTGTCTTTCTTCCTCAGGTGATCATCCTGAACCATCCCGGTCAGATCGCTCAGGGTTACGCTCCGGTGCTGGACTGCCACACGGCGCACATCGCCTGCAAGTTCAGCGAGCTCAAGGAGAAGATCGACCGTCGCTCGGGCAAAAAGCTGGAGGACAACCCCAAAGCCCTGAAGTCTGGGGACGCCGCCATCATCACCATGGTCCCAGGAAAACCCATGTGTGTGGAGAGCTTCGCTAAGTACCCTCCCCTGGGTGAGTTAATGCACTTCTATACACAAATATACATGCAAACTGTCACTTTGGGAGAGGAGCGTGGATTAGGATAGGAATAACCACAAGGAAGGGAGCCAAGAAATGCAATGGACTTGTTGTTATAATAAAGTGAAAGTAAAAAAAAAACATACAAAGATAGGTGGATAGAGAAGTAGAGTTCTTATAAGTAGGACTTTGTCTATTCACTGCAAAATGCTTCTCTAAGTAGAAATTGCAATGCCTTGGACATATACGAAGAGGGCATCAAATTGCGAAATAACTTTATAACTCTTTTTAGATCTATGTTCAGTACAATGCTTTTTCTAGCACCAGCTACAAGCACCAATTTATCAACGGAAGAATTAAAGAAATGTAGCACACTATTTTAGTAAAAAAGAGGTATCTTACCTATATAAACTTCACCATTATTTTTTAAAAAGATGGAAAAGGCCTGGCTTCTTGGAGTGGTGACACAATCAGCAACTACATATTCACTTGGTACTTGGTCTGAAAAGTTGAAACTATCATGTATGTTTCATGTGTAGGACGTTTTGCCGTTCGTGACATGAGGCAGACCGTCGCTGTGGGCGTGATCAAGGCTGTGGAGAAGAAGTTGCCTTCACAAGGAAAGGTAACCAAGTCCGCACAGAAGGCAGAGAAAAAGAAATGAACTGCCATGCAGGGCGTCCTCCCACTCCACCCAGCACCGACTTCTCTGAGGCACTGCTCTCTACTCAAGGACTGGCTTATGCTGATCAAAACCCATCGCAAAAGCTTCCGGAGGAAAGGAGGGCCAGTGCTGTTTAGGAATGTTTAAGAATTAAAAAAATAAAAACCATTGCTACATAAAAAATGCCTGTTTGTTTTTGTTTACATACTGTATACTGAATGTTGGACGTAAGGTATGTTTGGTGAATTATTGAGTATAAAATGTACCTCTTAATGTCTGTGAGAATGACGAGCTGTCTGTGGAGCACTCTTTCCACAGGCCAGTGTGGTTAAAGAGCAAACACACTACTTTGCAATGAATGTGATTGTCTTTCGACTGATTATTAGAAAAGCTCCACTGGGATAAGCTCCACTCTGCAGCAACCTTGAAATTATGTACAAGAACAAGAAGAAAATATGACAAGACAAGTTTATTTGGTAGTCACTGTGTGTTTCAGTTTACACTTGGTTAAAATGAAGGTTCCTATGATAAAAAGCATTATGGCCACAAGATTC
>JAADKR020000009.1:1896026-1906633 GCA_011763505.2 Lythrypnus dalli
ATGAATAAAGTACCTGACTATTTATCCATCCTGTTTGTCTATCTGTCTAATTATTTTGGATTTATTTTTGTTCCAGGCCTCCAATCCCGGTCACTCTAAACTTGGGCGCCACGATGCCTGCCTGGTGAGTTCTCAGCAAACCACACAATTCTCATCTCTTCATAATTCTTTTGCTTTTACAAAGCTCAGGTGGTTTAGATTGTGGGGAAAAGGCATTAAATACAAGTAAACAAAGGAGCTGAGGTATTGTCTCTAAGTATCACACCAAATACCACATTAAAAATATTTGGCTTTTTGAGCACCATCAGAATAATCATGGTCTACAGAGTGTATGCAGATGATGTCACTGCATCACCAAAGCATAGTAGCTAAAGCCAAATGAATGGCAATACTTTATTGTTATTACTGTTCAGACTACATTCTCAGCCTGGAATATTCAGAATGAATGGAAACAATTCCAGAAAGCTTAACCATTTTGACAACAGAAGCTTAAACTGTGTACTTCTATAGTTTTAGTTCACATTGATTCCCACAGTTTACATGTTGATGCTTGATGGTCTCTCATTGTTTTTTGTTGCTGTCAGGTTTGACCTCAAAGGCCTCAATCCACAAACGGCAGAAGACGAGGCAGGAATCAAAAAGGCAGCGGAGAGCAGTGAGTTCACCCACACAGTACAATACAATGACATTTTCAGAAACAAGATCACAACTTGTACATTTTAAGTTATTGTGATGATCAGTTTCATCATCACTTTAGTGAATATAACTTGTCCACTGCAGATGTCTTGATAGACCTTTACAAATGCGCTTTGCCTTGTGGATTAATGTATGTATTTTTTGCTGTTGTTGCTTTATATGTTTTTCAATTCATACTAATAAAAATCAGAACAACAAAATAAGCAGAACAGCAAGATAGAAATATAGACTTAAGTTACAACAGAACAAAACATGGAGATGAAGAGGGGAGGAGATTCAGCACTTTGTATTAGTACAGTTGTCGAAACTCTATATATACTGTATTAATATCATTAAACCATTTCTGTGGTATTTTCAAAGGAATTGAGGAAAAAAGGAAAGCAAAATGGTAATATGTTCATTTTCAAATTTCTGTATATGTATATGGACCAATGTGTGTCCGAAACACTAGAGGGCACCCATGAGTAACATTTGAAAACATATTTTTTACACTTTTGACTTCTGGAATACTAATATTAATATTACACAAATGGCTTTATCTTTTCCCAACAAGTCTTTCAGTTGGTAATATTTCAGACTGTCTTTTTACACTTTTTTTCTCCTAGTCAGGGCCATAATTGAACATGAGGCCAAAAATGGCATCCCTCCTCACCGCATTATCCTCGGAGGCTTCTCTCAGGTACAGTCTCACACTTGGTCTATAAAAAGCATATTTACTCTGTTGACTTTAAACTCTTGAATACTTCCATGTTCAGGGCGGAGCTTTGTCCTTGTACACTGCTTTGACCAGTCAGCTTCAAGTGGCTGGAGTTGTGGCTTTGAGCTGCTGGTTACCTCTTCACAAGACCTTCCCCGAGGTATGATCCTTTTAATATTTCTATATCTATCAGATTTTATATTCTTTGTATATTCCAGTATATTTTGCTCTATTTTTGATTTACTATATAGATATTTTTTCTTTGATATTTAATGTACCGGTATATAAGAGATCCTTATTCCTCTATTACTATTTATATTATTCCTGCTCGCAATTTTGTCTCTCTCCTGCAATCGTGTTCTCCTTGTAAAAAAAAAACATGTAGATAAGGGTAAAAATCTAATATATATTTATTTTATATTTATTTTTTTACATTAATTAACTGTTTAACCCATTATAATGATTGTTTTGTTACCAGGCGATGAGTGGCAACAAGAACATCCCGATCCTGCAGTGCCACGGGGAGGGCGACCCCATGATCCCCATACACTTCGGGAGTTTAACGTCGACAATGATCAAAAGCCTAGTCAACCCTAACCTGGTCTCCTTCAAGAGCTTCTCTGACCTCATGCACAGCTCCTGTCCCGAGGTCTGTTCTTTTCCATTCTTCTACTCCTCAGTGGGTCTTTGGTAGATTAGCAATGTATTGAGCCTTTGAAAGGATCATTTTAAGAAAGCAAATAAAAAAAGTGGATCACAATGTATTATCAAATTATCACTAAAACAATATTCGATGATTGTGGTCTTCCATCTGACGGAGGTTTTGACTTTTTTTCCCCTTACAGCTTGCAACAAAACCTCGTGTTAACTTAAAAATGTACAAAAGTTCTGTTTTAATTTATTTTAGATTGTATTGTATTCTTGTTTTGGCGCAGATTTAGTGTTCTTGTAATTCTTTTTACACGTTAATGAAAAAAAAGACATTGCTTGCGAATTGAATTTAATGGTTTGGTAAAGTTATTCTCATATTGTGCGGCCCTACTATCGAAATACTGTATGTATGCTATATGTTTCCAGTTATAATTTTTATCTATCTCTTACAGGAGATGGATGACGTAAAGAAATTTATTGAGCAGTATTTGCCTCGGATCTGACCTCACCGTAACTTTACTGTGACCTGTGAGACACTGACCTCCCACCTTTGACCCCTCACCATCGTCCTGCCCACCAAGGAAACGGGAAACAGCCATGAGCACTCTTTTTTAAACACACAAAATCGACTGTACCGACTTCATCCTTGCCCCTTTATCCATAGTCTTAGCCTTTGGAGGGAAAACCATCGATTCTGGCAAAACATTCCCTTTGTTGTTTTGAAATGCCTTGTTCCATTTCATCCCAAACTTATTATTAATATTATTGCAAATGTCATTTCTTTTTAAACACCTACATGCTCACCCCATACATTCCTCCCTTCTGCAATGTGAGCGTGATACCCTTTCAAAATAAAAGCATTCAATCTACGCTTTTGCCACAATGTGCTGTTCATCGTGATGATCCTCCCTCATCACCATGTACCCGACTTCTTGTAGACGTGGGACACTTTTTACACCCATTTTTAATTGAATTGTCTTTTATCCTGACCTACACAATAATGATAGTCTGTACTCAAGCGCAGTGGTTCTCAAACTTTTTACACGCAAAGTGCCACGTCACAACATTTGTGACCTAGCACCACAAAATAGAGCATTCCTGGTACCACCAAAACTAGATTACTATCAAATCAGAATTAAAAAGGACTAAAATACACCTTCATTGAACCTTAAAGCACAAATGAACTGATCTTTTAATGGAAAGTAATAGTCTTACATTGAGTACAACCAAGTACGACAGTTTGAAAACCACTGTTCTAGTGTTTAGTTTAGTTTCTGTCTCTTATTTAGATGCCTAACAACATAAAAAATTAAAAACCCAGACCGCTTTGCCGAACTGTTTGCTCATTCTGCTCGTCTGTGTGCAATTCTGCCTATTGTATCTCCATTCATTTAGCATGGAAGTATGACTGACTGGCCTTTTGTAATATATTGCATGCATTTACCACAATTTTAGGATATTATTGCAAATTGCGAACCATCAGCTTGGTCCCCGTCCCTCCCTAAAAACTCCTAATTAATCAACTTGATTTAATTTTGCATGGTCTGGCTGATCTTGAACTTCTTGCACTGTCAAACCATGCGACCAAACATGTTTCAAATTAAAACGCTAATATATCCATGATCAAAGCCACACCCTCGCTCTCTCTCTCTTTTGGACATTTAACACAGCGTCAGGTCTCTTGTTAAACGCACTAATAACCATAAATGTTAAAAGAAATACATAAGGCTCTACACTGGGATAGGCTTGCGCACAAAGCTGCTCCAACCTTTTAATGGATGGGTTTAATTTTACAAACTTAAAGGAAAAAATTGTAATCTTGGACAACTTGTAATCCTTGGACATGCGAGTGTATCTCTGGAAAAGTTGTGAGTGCTTAAAACATTTATCTTATCAGGTGTTTTTTTTTTTTATGTTCCCTTTGTTTGTGAATGTTGGGTTTATTATCTTATGATTTTAACAAGTACTTTTTTCCTTAAAACTGGTTTTGCAAGTGCTGAATTAAAGAGGAAATATATGTTTTGATTTTTCACAAATCAATGAATGTCTCAGATCTGGGTTCACTTATGGTTTCTTCTAAATCAATTTAAACCCTTGTGTTGACTTGCAGCTACTTTTTAAATTATTGTCTCGTCACACTGTAGGCTTCTGTGTTTATTCTTGGTTTAATTCTTTCATCAGTGTTTCGTTCAGTAGAATTTTTTGTTTTTTCCACTGTGTTGACATCTCATTCTTCTGTGTGTTTATATAAGCATTTAACATGTTAAGAGGCACAAGTACTGGCCTCAGTATGTTTGTTGTTTTCCAAACACCTGTATGCAAAATAAATTACCAAAAACAAGCTAATGAGTTGATTTTCTTTATATGTTTACATGGCAGAGTGACAAGACACAAGAGCACAGTAAACATTTGTTCAATTATTTTTTTGATTATATACTGTATGTAGATCTATGTAAGTAACAACAAAGTATGTCAGGCTCTAGGCCTTGAATGTGACTTGGTTGTTTGATCAGCAATTTGAATCTACCATTTAGCAGATAAATGATGATATTTGGAATAAAGTTTATAGAATATACAGAAATGTGGACACCCAAGCTGAAAAGTGACATCAATATTTAGTAGATTCTCCTTTTGCAGAAATATCAGCCTCTAAACGTGTCCTATCGCTTCCAATGAGACTTCGGATTTTGGTTGAAAATATTTTGGACGAGTGGAGTCTTCCATTTCTTACATGTTTCTCATAGTGGAAACTGAAGAGGAAATCTTTGAGACAGCTTTTTGTATCTTTCCCCTAAACCATGATGTTTTCAAGTCATGAGGAAGTTGTTTTGAGGTTCCCATGTTGCCAGTCTTCGGAGAAAAACGTTAGTATACAGTATATCAGTGGGTTCTGACCACTGCTCCCACCACCGACCGGAAGTGTTGCGTGTAGTCACATACATTTTAATTCCACAAACCAATGATCATAGAGCTGTATTACTTGTCCCGCCTACTTTCAGCCAACAGCCAATGAGCGTCGCAGGGCGGGTCTGTTGTTCAGAGAAAGAAGTAGGAAAGACGTCGTTCCTATTCGCCATTTTAGACACCGGTGATCGTTAGTTGAGGTTACCTCACACAAACCTCACGCTTATCCTTCTTTTATTCTGTGTGATTTGAAATAAGAAAATCGATGTCTCGATTTTACAATAATCGCGGCGGGATGGGGATGAACAACTACATGCCCCGCAGAGGCGGTGGGCCCGGAGGCCCAATGCGTGGCGGATTCATGGGAAACCAAAACTTCAGGAACCACCCCTTCCAGAACCAAAATCAAAACCGACGAGGCGGCTTCAACAAGCCTCAGCAAAGCCCAGCCGTACCGACCCCTGGCCCTGCGCTCACCATGAAAGTCCCGGCGAAGGTGGACAAGCCCGCGGAGCAGCCCAAGCAGGCGACCCCAGCCCTGCCCGCAACCCCGCAGATCCCAGGTCCGCCACCGAAGCCCGCAGTCACGGCAACGCCACCTTCGGCCGCTAAGCCCCAGGTGAAGTCCGAACCCGCTAATGTTAATGGCCAGCAGCCCAAGCCGGCTCCTGCGCCGAGCCCCAAGCCTGGACCACCGCAGCAAACCCAGAAACCCCCGCAACAATCCCCCAAGCCTATCCCGCAAGCTCCCAAACCCATTCCGCAAGCCCCAAAACCAGTGACCCCGCAGGCCCCCAAGCCTGCGCCACAACAGGCTCCTACCCCGGCGCCACAACAGACTCCTACCCCGGCGCCACAACAGGCCCAGAGACCCCAGCAGCAACCACCTAAACCCCCGCAACAGATCCCTCCGAAACCCCCGCAACAGCTCCTCCAGAACCAGGCGAAGGGGCCCCAGCAGCAAGCTCCGAGGCCCGGCGGTGGTCAGTCCGGCCCGGGTTTCGGAGCTCAAAGGCCCCAGCATAACCAGCCTGGCCCGAGACCAGGCCCTCCGCACCACCAAGGCCAGAGGCAAGGCCAGAGAGGCGGCCACCAGCACAACCAGAGGGGCGGCTTTCAGCAAAGGCCTCCAGCGGCCAAGCCCAGGGAGCAGGAGGCACCCAAACCCAAGGAAACCGACCAGGACTCGGGCGAGGAACGGACCAAGGTTCGTGTTTCTTTCTCTGCCTCATTGTTAGCCACATTAGCCTTTAGCATCGGGGTGCGTTTGGAGTGAACACCCTTCAGATCCGAGCGGGCGGTGCTCTGCTGGATCACATGCATTGTCTAGACGATGTTCTTTGCAGATGAATAAAACAAGCTAACTTTTTAATTTGACCCACATATCCGCCATCTTGTGAAATGGAACTCAAAGCGTTTGTTCAAACGTTTAAGCAATGTTATAATTCTGTATATAATCACTTGTTGTATGCTGGTGCAGAAGCCATTATGTAGGTCAGTTTTTACAGCAGGGGTGGCCACTCCTGGTCCTCAAGAGCCACAATCCAGCAGGTTTTAGATGTTTCCTTCTTCCAACACACCTGATTCAAATAATCAGGATTACAATCCTGCTTCTGCAGAGCTCGATGATGAGTTTATCGTTGGAAGAGGGAAACATCTAAAACCTGCAGGATTGTGGCTCTTGAGGACCAGCTTTTTCACGCTCTGCACCACATTCGGTCAGGACTGCTCTGAGATGTAGGTCGCTCGTGGCGAACTGTGGGGGATGGGTGACATAACAAAGACCATTTGTAAAGTCAGACATGCATCATACTTCACATGGAGTGTACAATTGTTGTAGTGCACTCATAGTTAAAGTTTAAAAAGCCATGAAGATAAAATCACAAAAAACTAAAATTATTAGATTCGTGGAATGACATCAATAACAAAATCATATGAAATATTTAGCAAACACGTGGTATCTTGGTATTGGTATATTCCATTTTCAAAATGATGTCCATTTAGTTGAGATTGTGCCCACTTATGCCAACATGATTGGTGTCTACAGAAGGGAGAGGTCTAAAGGGTTAAATGGGCCTTCAAAAGGAAATTGAAGGATGTCACTCTCCTAGGGGCTGATTATAACAAAGACCATTCCTAAGCAATTAGTGAGTATAGTATGTGTTTTCTGTTTTAGATGAATTTCAAGCTCTCTATGCTGCTGAAACCAGGGGAGAAGGCCTACACCCAGAGATGCCGTCTGTTTGTTGGTAATATGCCCAATGACATCACTGAGGAGGAATTCAAGAAAATGTTCTCCAAATATGGAGAGCCCAGTGAAGTCTTCATCAACAAAGCCAAAGGCTTTGGCTTTATCAGACTGGTAAGTTCAATGTAATTTTCATGCTTTGATATACATGACATGTTATGAATCGTGGTTTTGATTTGTTTTTTGTAGGAGTCTAGAGCACTTGCAGAAATTGCAAAGGCAGAGCTGGATGACATACTTATTAAAGGAAGGCCCCTGCGTGTGAGGTTTGCCACTCACTCCGCTGCTTTGTCCATCAAGAACCTGTCACCTTTTGTTTCCAATGAGCTCCTGGAGGAAGCCTTTTCACAGTTTGGGATGGTCGAGAGGGCTCTTGTTATTGTTGATGACCGTGGACGCTCAACAGGAAAGGGCATTGTTGAATTTGCATCCAAGCCTGCAGCCAGAAAGGCCCTGGACAGATGCAACGACGGAGTTTTTCTACTCACCTCGTATGTATTTGTGCTACTATTGTGCATTTTTGTACTACATAGATTTGTCACGTTAATCTGTATGTTTGATATATTTAGAGCACCCCGTCCAGTTATTGTTGAGCCTCTGGAGCAAGTTGATGATGAGGATGGTCTTCCAGAGAAACTGGCACAGAAGAACCCTAGATACCAAGTGTAAGTCCTTGAGTTGTCTGCTTAAGTTGTATTTTTTGCTAATGGCCTGGTCCTTTGGGACTGATGGTGTGATTTTTATCGAGTGTTGGCTGATATTGTATGGCAGATATTTTGAAGTCCTCATCTGAAATGCATTTTTTTTTATCTACAGGGAGAGGGAAAAGCCACCTCGCTTTGCTCATCCCAACTCGTTTGAATATGAATACTCCAAGCGCTGGAAGTCCCTGGACGAGATGGAGAAGCAGCAGAGGCAGCAGGTTGAGAAAAACATGCAAGAAGCTCGTGAAAAACTGGAGAGTGAGATGGAGGATGCTTACCATGAGCACCAGGCAAATCTGCTCAGACAAGGTACATTTTGTGGGGTTTCTTTGTTATAAAGGAATGTATTGTTTTGTTGACTTTATTTGTTCCTATTTTTATGCAGATTTACTGAGAAGACAGGAGGAGCTGAGGCGCATGGAGGAGATGCACAGTCAGGAAATGCAAAAGCGCAAGGATATGCAGCTCAGGTACTTCTTATGGTCTTGCTGTCCTGTTTTTTAATGTGAGTGCAGTTTGTATCTTGTGTGGGTCACTTGTCTAAATACTGTTTTGCGGTAACAGACAGGAGGAAGAGCGTCGCAGGCGTGAGGAGGAGATGCTCCGCAAGAGGGAGATGGAGGAGCAGCTGCGTCGTCAGCGTGAAGAGAACTACAGAATGGGAAACTACATGGAAGTGAGTGTTGTTTTTACAGAGGTACAGAGATGTGTCTGAGAGCTGTGGTTTTAATGAATGCTATTTGTGCTTTTGTTACAGAGGGAGAGGGACATGAGGCTGAGTGCTGGTGGTGCAATGGGAGGTGAGTCAGGGACCCCACACGTGATTTTAAAGTGAATGGAGTTTGCAGAATGTGGAGTGGGGCGTTTCAAAGTCAACAATACAATTCTCTCCTGCAAACCCTGTGTATGTGACGAGCCAGTTCACAGGAAAGCTTATCTAATTGGTCAAAGATGAACGAGGACTCTTGATTAGTTGATTTCAGCAAGAGGCAACATTTCATTAAATTCTTAATATATTTAAACTTGGAGAGCAGCGTTAAATGTTGTAATTCTAGTTTCTTAAAACATCAATGTCTTAAATTTCACATTTCCTTTAGCTATGCACCGATCCAACACTGGTGTCTGACATCTGATTCTGAACTATTTTAAAAACCCAACTCTCACCAACTTCCCCAAACTCCATTCAGACTCTGGACTTGTAAAAAATGTCTCTCAATCCGAATAGACTCAGACGAAAACAAGAAATTGGAAAACCTTTATTCTTGATACTTTTGCGGCTCGAGCCCCGGCAGAAGACATGAATGACGTGAACTTGTGATGCGTATGAGCTGCTGGAGGAGCTCTAGGGTGTCTTCTTCTTCCAGTATAATGTTATACTCCAAAGCACACTTTTGATCTTGATATTCTCTAAATGCCCGACCTCCATCCACCTTTCTTATTTACAACCGTTGTGGTTGCAGTCCCCAGATTTCTTTGCTTCCGCAGAGTGAGATAAATGATGGTACTAACATGGGTTTCTCCTCTGAACAGACTATGGCACACCCAACCCGAAGTTTGGCTTTGAGGGACAGCCGGGAATGGGTGGATCTCCCAACATGAGCGGCGACATGGTAAAGTATCCCCTTTTGGGAAAATCTCTAGCTTTTAGTTTGTTCAGATTTTGCACACATGTCGTGTGGGTGATCATTATTTCATTGCTGCAGATTGAGGCTTTTGAAGCAGATGAGAAATGGTTCATTTTTAGTTTGGGATAAATGCTGGCCAAAACCTCAGTCATGTTCTTACTTGTCTCAATTAAAGAAGCCAACAACCATCAGCCTGTACTAAAACTTCTGACTACTGTGTCCTCCATGTGAATACTGCTCACTCCGTATTGTGTCTCGTAGTAGGCTGCAGTTGCAAGCCCTGTCTGAGGTGAGCAGGACAGGCACCTTTTCGAGGCATGTGTTTAAGTGACTCTGGGCTCATGTATCACTCATTTTACCCTGCTCATATATTTTTCCTTTTTTTTGTACTTGTAGTAAAAAGAACAATGTAGACTTTTGATAGAACTGGCTTACTGCATGATTAAATAATCATGCACAGCTTTAGTGCAGGTTGATGAAAGTGGCTTTTACTGGTTTTAACAAAGGACTGGCTGAGGGCTCTTCTACCAAGAGTTGGCTTTTGTCTTTTATGACAAACAATACATTTTAAGCCCTATACCGATGTTGATAGCAACATATTGGGCAATATTAATCTTCAATTAGTGGAAACATCATATTTTGATCACCCCTAACACAAATAATTAAAATACTTCATATTAAAACATATCCAGTTGTGATATCAGATTTTGCAGATGGTTAATATGTTATCAATTATGTTTGTTTTCAACTATTAGCTGAAAAGTAACACACACGCTTCAATGTTTAGTGCAAATATTTTAGCATATTTTGTGGCAATGTGTTTTTATTCCTACGGTCAATCATTTTATTCAGGACAGTAATTTATTTGCTGATGTTGGAAATCTTCACGTCTGCTTTTGAGTGTGTACATTTTTAAGTATTTAGTTTTTTGTTGCTACATTTTGTCCCAATGACTTTTTGCCAGGCTTGTAATCAAGCTGTGAGTTTTTTGTAGTACTTAAAAAGGAGAAAACTTGCAGCATAGTGATTTACATTATTTCTAATGTGAAAATACGGCATACTGTAAACAAGGAAAATCCTTG
>JAADKR020000009.1:2552236-2562341 GCA_011763505.2 Lythrypnus dalli
TTATTAATCAAATTGAAGTGTCATCCGTTCATTGTATTGTTCCTAGTTGTCAGAAACCCTCCCTGACATGTAGGAGACTCCGCCCCATGTTTGGGAAAACATTCACAATTTGGAACAAAACTATTGTACGGCAACTACATTTTGCAAACGGCTTAAAAACCTGCATGTCATTTTTATCTGTACAAACTAATTCACCCCGTTTGTGTGGTACATGCCATTGTTATTCGTGAACAAACCACTGACATACTGAAGGAACAAACCCGCTCACCCTTCTCCGTCTGCGCCACGAGCCTCAACTCCCTCTTCTCGCGTGTTCTCGCGAGACTTGCGGACGGTGGCGTTGTTTGGGCGAGAGCCGACGACGAGACCGTTGTCTGGAAAACTGTCTCGTGTCTGCAGCGCTTTCTAATATTAGCCTCCCGTGCTCCCTTCGCAGTATAGCCGTGGTTGAGGTGATAAATCGCCGCAGCGCGTCTGAAACTGGCCGGTGAGTGTTGCTAACTGTGTCCATTGTGTGCTTTTGGACGCGGCTTGTGCTGGATGTGGGAAAGGTGTCTCGGCGCGTCGAGGCCTTGCACCTTCCGTCCGCCCAGAGCCACATTTAGGCAATGTTCCGGTGCTTTGCTATGGAATGCTACCAATATACACTCATTATCTATGCACGTGTTGCATGCTGCTGCTGATCGTGCATGTGTAGATGTTTGACCACGGCTAGCATTGTTAATAAATAAAATAGCCCTGAACGGCGGCTAACCAAATGCATGTGAAGGGGGCGGGGCCTTTATGTTTGCACAAACCATGCACGTCTTTATGTAGATCAATCAAACACATCATTTACTTATACATTTCCACATTTTTACTATTAAATTGACATTTTAAAATTTGCACGTTACAGCCGGTTTTGTCCTGTAGCAAAGTACCATTTACATAGCTAATTAAAATATTTTTTCCTATGTTTATGATATTTATCATGTATTTCTCCTTGTTGCAGGATATGGCAGAGTTGAACGGTAGCTCTGTCCTAATAAAAGAGGAAGAAGAGCCCATGGACACCTCTGCCACACACACGGAGAACTACCAGACCCTAATCGACTCTGGACTTCCCCAGAAAGTGGCTGAGAGTTTAGACAACATCTTCCAAACTGGTGAGGGATACATCCAATGGAACTAAAGTGGAGCTCGAATGAAGAAGGGAAAGTGACAAATGTTTACTATTGCAGGGTTGGTTGCCTATGAGGACCTGGATGAGAGGGCCATCGATGCTTTGAGGGAGTTCAATGAAGAAGGTGCCCTTACTGTACTGCAGCAGTTCAGAGAAAGTGACCTCTCTCA
Organism: Lythrypnus dalli; assembly: GCA_011763505.2. Classification (NCBI taxonomy): domain Eukaryota; kingdom Metazoa; phylum Chordata; class Actinopteri; order Gobiiformes; family Gobiidae; genus Lythrypnus; species Lythrypnus dalli. Next base: position 2,553,569 of record JAADKR020000009.1, read on the forward strand.
CGTGCAGGTAACATTTCTTAACTTGCCCAATCAGCTACCAAGGTCGCCAGTACTTACAGTATGATGTATGTCTTTTTGATTAGAACAAAAGTGCTTTTCTTTGTGGAGTGATGAAGACCTACAGACAGAGGGAAAAGCAAGGGAGTAAAGTGCAAGAGTCCACTAAGGGGCCAGATGAAACTAAAATCAAGGTAAGTCAAATATAGCAACTCCTTTCACAATAAAAGACAACATTTTAAGTCACCTTTCTTTGTCAGGCACTGTTGGACCGGACTGGTTACACTTTGGATGTAACCACTGGGCAGAGAAAATATGGAGGACCTCCACCTGATGAAGTCTTTACAGGTTCACAACCTGGGATTGGGACAGAGGTATTTTTTTTAATTCTGTCCCAAAATCATTGTTTCAGTCCAAATTATCTGAGTAATGTTTGGTTGTGTGACAAATGCACTTTTTGATTTCAGGTGTTTGTTGGTAAAATACCACGGGACTTGTATGAGGATGAGCTGGTCCCTCTCTTTGAGTCTGCTGGTCCAATCTGGGACCTGAGGTTAATGATGGACCCTCTGTCTGGACAGAATCGCGGTTATGCCTTTATCACTTACTGCAACAAAGATGATGCCCAAAAGGCTGTGAAGCTGGTAAGTGCGGAAACTATACTGCTATTCTCAAATAACAATGTTACTGACTTGTACTGCGTTTATTTTCAGTGTGATAACCATGAAATACGTCCAGGCAAATACTTGGGAGTTTGTATATCTGTTGCGAACAATCGTCTGTTTGTAGGATCGATTCCAAAGAACAAGACCAGAGAGAGTATTTTAGAAGACTTTGGCAAAGTAACAGGTCAGATCCTGAACACAAATGGCAACTGTGAACGGGCTTGTCCATTTAACTAATGTTTGGCCATTGCAGAGGGTCTTCAAGAGGTGATTTTGTATCATCAGCCGGATGACAAGAAGAAGAATCGTGGCTTTTGTTTTCTTGAGTACGAAGACCACAAGTCTGCTGCTCAGGCCCGCCGTCGACTGATGAGTGGAAAAGTGAAAGTCTGGGGAAACCCAGTGACCGTGGAGTGGGCTGACCCCGTTGCTGAGCCTGACCCAGAGGTCATGGCAAAGGTAAGAGAATATTTTTCTTATTAGACAATTTGAAAATGGTACTTTCTTAACAATTATTTTTTTATTTTTAAAAAAAAATTAAGGTGAAGGTGCTCTTTGTGAGAAAGTTGGCCTCCGCTGTGACTGAGGAACTTCTGGAGAAGACTTTTTCTCAGTTTGGGAAATTGGAGCGAGTAAAGAAACTCAAGGATTATGCCTTTGTTCATTTTGAGGAGAGGGATGCTGCAGTAAAGGTTTGTCCTCTGCTTTTTATATATATATAATAACTCTGACAATGGCAGTGTCGGTGTAATAATGCAAAACATTTACATACAGGCAATGGATGAGATGAATGGAAAGGAGCTGGGAGGAGAAGAGATTGAGATCGTCTTGGCAAAGCCCCCTGACAAGAAGAGGAAGGAGCGTCAAGCAGCTCGACAGACAAGGAATGCAGGGTATGACAGTTTGATGAATGTCTTGACTTTAGTGCTGTTTATTATGTTCACTCTAAATGTGTATTTTTTGTGTGTAGCTATGAAGACTACTATTACTACCCACCCCCACGTATGCCCCCTCCAGGCCGTGGACGAGGCAGAGGGGCTCGAGGAGGTTATGCCTATCCCCTCGATTACTATGGATACGAAGACTACTATGATGACTACTATGGTTACGATTACCATGACTACCGCGGGGGGTACGAAGACCCCTACTACGGTTATGAAGATGTGTACAGCATGAGGGGCCGTGGGACCCGTCCCGCCAGGGGAGGCCCTCCACCTCCTCGAGCCCGCGGGGCTCCGCCCACCAGAGGCCGCGGAGGCTATGCCCAGAGAGGACCGCCCCTGTCCGGTCCGCGCGGTGCCAGAGGTGGGCGTGGGGCTCCATTCCAGCCACAGCGCGGCCGTGGTCCTCGCGGAGCTCGGGGCAATCGCGGCGGCAACGTGGGTGGAAAGCGGAAGGCCGACGTGTTTAACCAGCCCGACTCCAAGCGCCGCCAGACCAACAACCAACAGAACTGGGGGTCCCAGCCCATCGCGCAGCAGCCCCTGCAGCAGGGGGCCGACTATTCCGGTAACTATGGGTATAGTAATGACACCATGGAGTTTTCACAGGATTCTTATGGGCAGCAGTGGAAGTAGATCACCAAAAGGTATTTGGCAAAAGAGAAAATAACAGCAAAACCGAAAATAACAGGAGATTGGCCTCAATTTTTTTTTTGATTGACTTTTTTTATCTTTCATCCCTCATGAAACTGTACATATATTTCTCAGAAAAAAAATGGACAGACCCCAGAATTGGCTCAAGATGATTGGCTGCAAAGCCTTTTGGCTGAAGAATGAACATAACCGTTGTGGTGATTGAATTCTTACTCGGTTACATTGGGACATGTCTTAAAATGCAAACAAAACACTTTTATTGTTACTTGGTGTTTCTGATTCTTTTAAAGCAAACAATGAACATTCACAAAAATGGACATCATTTTCAAAAGTCTGAGAGGACATTAAATAAACAATATTGCCTTGCAGCAAGATTTTTTCCAAGCCCCTCCCCTCCCCCTCCCCTCTTGTATTCCCTGATTTGTGGTTTTTCATAGTTGCTTAGGGCTTTGCTTGTACATAAATGCCTATCGTTAGAGCTTCATAACTTCATTTTTGCAATGGTGGAGAAAAGAATCCACAGGAAGGACAAAATCGTTTTGTAATGTTCAAAGTGTATGCTTAGTATCTCTAGAGGTAGTCAAATTGTGTTTTTTTTAATGATACCATAACTTCCTATGTTTTCTTTCAACATGCCCAATAGAATTTGGTTTGGCTTACCTTAAGAGCCATAGCATTTTGTTCTCTGATGGTCTTTGTATTTATAACTTTTACGTTTGTTCCGTTTCAATAAAACTCAGCTGAACATCAGTCAAATGTTAAAAGCTCAAATTCAGTGTTGTCATTCAATCTTTAATTTAAGCCAAATTTGAACATAAAAAATTCATCCTTTCATTTCTAGAGCTTAAATTTTGTTCGAAATTATCTAATAATTCAGGCAATGGGATAAGAGCGCCCCCAATGTACTTAAAATGAGAATTTTAACCCTTTTCAGTGAATGTTACACACTGCACATAGAAATAGTGTTCAGTGTTATAGTATTTCATGAACAACATGACAAACACTAAGTCTCTCCATTAGGGCTACATGCATTTTCAGTTGTGGGTGGTCAAATGTGGTCATGGAAATTTAGTTGAACTGATCCAATGTTCAGTAGAACATCCGGATTTTGCACTTTTAACTTCTATGAAAAAAACAGCAGTTGTAGAAAGCCTTTATGTTGTTTTAAATAATCAGATTTAGAAATTAAAGCATTGTGCTGAAAGCGCACGTAATTTGGCAGTCACATTTGTTTTGTGTACAACCACAGTCTCATGAATTTTGAAAGGGTTAAAATTCTTAATTTGTCGTCTTCATTTCCATTGAACTGTTTTGTTTAGCAGCATTGCCTTCATTGTATTTTGTTTCATGTGTCTGTCCTCTTATTCCAACCTGCCTAGGTGGAGATGCATTGAGAGCCACTGCGTAGAGTGAGGAACTCACCTGACGGTACTCCAGGGTGAGCTTGCCTTGCACAGAGTACTGCCTCCTCTTGAGCTGCTGTAATCAACTCTCGCTATTATTCCCATCTTCATCTAAAGAAATGCTGACAATAATCTACAATTTTGCAGCTTTTGGCGCACCAAATCATCAGATAAATTATTTTTTGTTTAATATTAGCTTGCTCTTACAGTTTCCTAAAATATGCAATGGTATTTTGGTCTGCATAATCTATTTTAAATTCTTTTTTGATCCAATGTAAACAACTAAACCACCTGTTTGCCTTGGCTGTGCACATCCTAGTCACTTCTGTCCGTGAGGTGGGCGGTGTTATGCTCCGAAGGCACCACTAGGGGCAGCAGTGACAGCTCTGCATTAGGTCTTTGTTTGGATTTCGGGCGGAGGGGATCGACGGAACTATTTGTGATGATGCCTGCGTCCAATAAAGCACAGTTAAAGCCGTATTCTCAAGATCTTCTGAGTGTAATGGCCACTGTAGGTGTATTGGCATTGAAATTGGCTCTTAATAGAACAATGGGATGTGCAACATCCAACGCATCAATACATTTCCGCCACCAGATGGCAGTAAGTGCTCTTCATTCATAATTCTATTCAGGTAAGATCTTATTATAGGAGAGTTCTGCTGGTAATTTTGACTTGACTCATTTGTTGTATGAAATGTGGGTAGTGCCTCATCTCAGTCTCACTGTGTCACTCTGTCAGCAGGCAGTAAAGGAGCTGCTCAGCCCATGCCCCAGAGTCTGTACATGAGGACCAACCAGTGGGTAAGACTCATTCATTGTATTGCACATAAGAGTTTCTGTTTTGAGTCACTACATCATCTGGCAATATGTTTGTAGTTTAACTTTTTAACTTGTGCACATATATTTATGTTTTTACTTGTTTGTAGGTCCGGGGCAGAAGAATGGTTCATGCAGGAAGCCGCCTTCGTTGAAAAAGCCAAAGGAAACTGAGGACTCCACGAGTTTACAGCTTGGTAACAGAATTTATCCTGGATACGTTCATTATCAAACAGAATAAATGATCTTTAGTGATTTAATCTTATTTGTAATTTTCAGAATTTGGGGGCTCATGTTTCACTGAAACTGCTGTGAAATTGTGAAGAAGTGATTACAATGAGAAATTTGAATTCTTGTGCTCTGTATAAATTAATTTTTTCACCCTGTTTTGTATTTATTATTATAACTATAAGTGGTTATACCTACACTCACATTTGTAAACATGTTTCTTAATACAGACTTTAATATTCGGTTTTGAGTTTCTTTTTTATTATTTTACTAGTCATGAGAGACAATTTATCTACAGCTACCTCTTTGTTGTAAGCGTTGTAAATTATATTTGTTAATGTTTTAAGTAGAAACCAACTTAATGCAGGATTCGCTAAGTTCAAAGTTTGTTGAAGCAGTACAAGTGTGACCTGGGGGCCGGGTGTGGTTCTGCAGCTCGTCTGCTAATCTGGCCCCCAGTTTATGTGACAAATCAATTTTTACAATAGTATTTTTTTTTTCAGTGTGTATTTTTGATCCATTATTGAACCTTGATTTAGTGAATATTTGGTGGTTAGAAAAGGTACAGAAGTTTTGTTTTGTTTATTGAATATCCGCACAAAACCAACAACCTCAGCAAAAAAAATCTGGCCCCCGCAAAAGTATAGTTGAGTAATGTCCTATTGTGTGTGTGTGTTTATATAAATATATTTAAGTTTGAGACTGGGCGCTCTTCAGTGGGCGTTTCTCAGAGGATGCGTAGTGAAGTCACGTGGTCAGTGACGTTATACGTAAACCGCGGGCAAGATGGCGGCCGCCGGAGGAGAGCCTTCTGTGAAGCCCGAGTCCGATGATTTATTTCAGACCTTTTACACAGAGGTATGCCCGTGTATCAATCTAAATACTCGTTATTCAATGGCAGATACATGTCTGCAACTGTACGCCAGACAATGGCCGTATTTCATAGCTAATCCTCACTGGGCCTCGTAAACATGGCAGTGCTATGCTAACATGCATCGAGCTAGTTGCACTATCCATTGTGTTCTCGTGTTATAACCTGCACATTGTTTTGCTGATTCACACGATTCCTTTATATCCTGCTGTAAAGTGATCATATTGAATACTCTTGGCTTTCATATTGTGCGTGCATCTTATGGATGTGTCAACATCAACATTGTGTTTGCACAAGTAGGATCAATTCTTTATATAATCCCCTTTTTTCTTAAGGTGAAGCAAATCGAAAAGCGGGACTCTGTGTTGACATCAAAACAGCAAATAGACAGACTTCTCAGACCAGGCGCTTCCTACTTCAACCTCAACCCTTTCGAAGTAAATAAATAAATATACGTGTAACTCTGTCAAACATGTTCCTGATGCACGTTTACTCATGCCACTGCTTTTCAGGTGCTGCAGATAGATCCAGAGGCAACTGATGAGGAATTAAAGAAGCGATTTAGAGCTGTAAGACTTTTAAATTTAAATGTTAAAGCGTCACATATCTCTTCACAATTAAATGTATGGTGTGGTGTGCAGCTGTCCATTTTGGTCCATCCTGACAAAAATCAAGACGACCCAGATAGAGCACAGCAAGCCTTTGAAGGTAAACTATATTTGTGGCAACAGCTTCTAAATTATGAACTGTTTCCAGATGAGACCATGGCTATTTCCTCCTGAACTACAGAATCTTCTGTTCTGTTTTATTAAGGCAGCCAACATAAACAAATAATGCATTATAAAATATATGTATTGTACTTATGGCTTGGCAAGGCACTTTTAGAGACATTGTAGTGTTTCTAAAATACAGTGAGCCTCCCCCTTTCAATTTTAAAATGTATTATTTTTCTAAGTTCACTTTAATTCACAAACTATTTCTTTGTAGCTGTGGACAAGGCCTACAAACAGCTGCTTGAGCCTGAGCATAAGAAGAGGGCCATAGATGTGGTCCAGGCAGGACGGGAATACATCGAACATATGGTGAGTACTGACATCATTGTGTTATGAGAGTGCATCCCTCTGGCCAGTTAGGTTCACCTGATGTACTGGTATGGAGCATAACTGGAAATCTTCTGCCAAATATTACAATCTGGATGTGTAGACTTTGTTTACTGCTTTTTAATCATTGTTTATTGCTATTAAATATTGCTTATTCACAAACACACCCAGTAGTGGCCATTTGTGATCTGTTTATCTTAAAAGGTAAAAGAGAAAAAGAAGCAACTGAAGAAGGAAGGCAAGGACCAGACAGTGGAAGAGGATGACCCAGAAGTGGTGAGCTATAGATTCTCATGCATTATAAGATACTTCTATTGTCTGTTGTCAACTAGATATTTCTGTAAGATAAGATAACTTTTTTTTTGCTTTGTATTGGTTTACAGTTTAGGCAAGAAGTATACAAGAGAACCATGAAGCTGTTTGCTGAGCTCGAAATCAAGAGGAAGGAAAGAGAAGCAAAGGATATGCACGAAAGGTAAACTATTTTGTGAGCGATAGGAATCCCCTTTTCAAACCAAAATGCACCATGTTTAGGGTTGTTAGTTATGATCCTTACTCATTCCTAACTTGACTAAAGTAGAATATAGTTTAAAAGCATGTTTTACACCTGCTTTTAAACTATGCAATGACACATTTGATGTGTGGACACCTTTAGGGTTAATGAATGCTAAAAAAAATGATGCATACTTTTTTTGGGGCTTGACAGAAAAAGGGCAAGAGAAGAGGAAATCGAAACTGCAGAGAAAGCCAAACGAGAAAGGGAGTGGCAGAAAAACTTTGAGGTATGTACCTGCCTGGATTATCGTTCAAATCAATCAAGAAAAAGAAATATTTTATTTTTATATATATCTACTCTCAGGAAACGCGAGACGGCCGTGTGGACAGTTGGAGGACCTTTCAGGCAAAAGGGAAGACCAAGGCCAAGGCTAAAGAGAAAAGGTCGTTTCTCAAACCTCCCAAAGTGAAGATGGAGCAGAGAGAGTGACGTTGTGAAATAGACTTGATAGAAAAAGAGCCCCTGTTTGAGTCTGTCCCTCATCATCAGCTGTGGACTGTCCTTCATCACGTCAGGGACACAGCCTGGACTCTCAGATGTAGTTTTGTACCGTTTTTGTACATACTGTCTTCGACCCTCTTATCAGTCCTGTCCCACACCAGACGACCCCTTCACTCCTGCTTTGACATACTTTTTTTTGGTTTGGTTTTTGTACAGAATAAAGCTTAGATCTTGAGTCTTCTTTATGTTATGTACAAGGACAATTTTGGTTTAAGAAAATATTTGCCATGACGAACTAAACTATTGAATATTACACACTGTTCTTGGTATTATTTTCCATATGTTTCTGGACTGTTCCATGTTCACACTGTTGCAAATGCAGTGCTTTACAGTGTGAACACATGATTTTTAATTAGATTTGCATGCGTTATTGTATCAATGACCGTTGTCAATAAAGAAGTACTGTACACAAAGCTGTTATAATTTAACCCTTATCTTCCATTGGGGCATTTCGTGCCACTTTTTGCCATTTTTTGATTTTCTTTTGCCCATAACTTTTCCCTCTTGGGTTTGTCAAAGATCAGAAACAACTTTGATTTTGACAGTTTTTTACTTTTTATGTAAATCCAGTGTTTAGCCTTTTTCCCCCCAGTTTTACAGTAGCGGCCCCATTGACTTCCATTATAAACACACTTTTTCATTGCTCAAATTACCTTACTTTTTTCGCCTTGCTATAGGCTTACTTTTTTTAAAACTTTTTTTCGCCTTGCTATAGCCTTACTTTTCACTTTTTTTTTTGCCTCGCTATAGCCTTACTTTTTTCGACCTGCTACTTTTTTTGACCTGCTATAGCCTTACTTTTTTTCCCCGCCTTGCTATAGCCTTACTTTTTTCACTTTTTTTTCGCCTTGCTATAGCCTTAGTATTTTCACTTTTTTTTCGCCTTGCAATAGCGTTACTTTATTTCACTTGTTTTTGCCTTACTATAGCCTTACTTTTTTCACTTTTTTTCGCCTTGCTATAACCTTACTTTTTTTCACTTTTTTTTGCCTTGCTATAGCCTTACTTTTTTCACTTTTTTTTCGCCTTGCTATAGCCTTA
>JAADKR020000009.1:2564311-2576258 GCA_011763505.2 Lythrypnus dalli
AAGTAAGGCTATAGCAGGTCGAAAAAAGTAAGGCTATAGCAGGTCGAAAAAAGTAAGGCTATAGCAGGTCGAAAAAACTTAAGGCTTTTTTTAGTTGGTCATTAAAGGGTGAAAATGTTAAGATTTTTTTTAATTTAGTATTTTTGTGCAGAACAGAAGTGGATGAAGAGATTTGTGTGAAAAAAGTTTGACATTTTTTTTATCTACATTGATTTTACAGCCGTCAAAAAAGTGGCATAAAATGCCGCTAACGTAACATACGGGTAGTACATTCTTATAGAAGACAAGGGTTAATCAGTTACAGCAAAACAAAAAACACTTCTTGACACAAGATCATACATTGTTACAATTGTGCAATATATTGACATGAAATATTGACATGATTTCTCAGCATTGCAGTAAAAAAAAGTCCAGCTAAAAAGTAATATCCTCCTGTTAAAGTGAAGAAGAGTGAGCACAGATCCATCAAAAGTCTTTCAAATGTACAGTGACAGAGTCCAGTTTGGTCTTATATGGTGTTTGATGTTGAAAATCACATGACTTTACATGGATCTCCACTGTTTCCTGCTGCAGTCTGTGGAGCTGTGGTTCCACCCATCAGTCCGTCCAAACTCAGGCCCTGAAAAGCCCCAAAGAAGGACTCGTCTTTGGCTGCAGGCGCTGATCTTCTGGGAGTAGTTGTTTGCTGCTAAAAACAGAATGTGTAAATTCAGGTTCAAGTTACCAAAAAGAACTAGATCAGGGATAGGCAACCACTTTCTTAAGAGCCACATGCATGAGCTTTGATGAATAAAGTAAACTCTGGGGGTCATTTACCAAGCATTTGCTCACATACAAAAATGGAGCAGCAGGAGAGTCATTTGTGCATCTTTTATTTATGCAATGGTTATCAGATTTCTGGTCCTAGTGCTGTAATACAAACTGTATTTCAGGCACAAGACTCCCAGAATTGTTATTTTCTGTTTTAATGAATGAACCCCAAAAGGTTTTTGAGTGAGTTGCTGAAATATTGTATGAGCCAAAATGAAGGCAGTTACAAATGATTTCTTCAAACTTTCCTGAGAAGAGCCCTTCAGATCCATTTATATTTCTTTCAGATACATTTGATAGGCTAAATCCTTGCTTTTCTATTTCTATTCTATTTTTTCAGCATCAATATATTAATAATAAAGTGTAGGTACTGGTGTTAAAGGAAAAAAAATGCTTTTGTGGCTCTTCATGACAACTCATTCGGTTTGAAACAGGCCAAAGTGGCTCTTTTGAGGTTGAAGGTTGCAGGCCCCTGGACCAGATGATGCACTCACCCTGGGCAGACAGTGGTGCTTCCTGAAGTGGGTTTTTCTGACGGTTCTCTCTGCATTTTTCTTTGCCAGAATTGCTTGTTGCCTCTTCCTTCAAGGAAACAAAACAAACAGAGTGAGCCATTGCACCTGTCAAGCAGCTTAGGCTCATGGGCCCCTTCTTTAATCTGCTAATAGGTCTGTCACACAGGCTTTTTTAGGCTTCAGTACAGAACAGTGTCTATCACTACAGGTGTGGAAGAACATGGCAATGTGAGAAGGATCAATACATTCTAATGTACACCCTCATGCTGCTGCTTCTGTGTTAGGTGTTATTTTTACTACCATTTTTTTGATCCACTTTTTTACCTTTTTACCTTAGTGTATATACTTTTATTGTTATTAGTCTATTTTACTGCATGCTTTGATTTGGTTTCTATTATTGTTCCTAATTCATGTTTCATTCCAGGTTTGTGAACTCCTCACTAACAATGGCAATAAAGTGAATTCTGATTCTGACTCTGATTCTGATTCTGATTCTGACTCTGACTCTGACTCTGACTCTGACTCTGTTTCTGACTCTTGACTCTTGACTCTTGACTCTTGACTCTTGACTCTTGACTCTTGACTCTTGACTCTTGACTCTGACTCTGATGTGCAGTATGAGGATTGTAGTGACTCACCGTTCCCTCTTGAGCTCGTCCTGGTAGACCCGGAGCCAGGAGTCCGGGACCTTCTGGCTGGTGCAGGGCACGCTCCTCCGGCGGCCCAGGCTCATCCTGCGGCTCCTGGAGAAGCTGCTCCTCCGCACGGACTGGGAGCGCTGGCACTCCCCCCTCTTGTGGGCGGGGCCTCTGCCAGTCCTGAGGAACTGCTTCAGAGGGGAGCCCAGAGACATGAGGGAGTCCATTGCAGCTGGTGATGGATGCTCTGGGGTCTCTTCTTCAGTCAAAATATCAGTTCTTTCCAAATGTGGTCTGCAAAAAGATAATAAAATGAATTAGATGAGAATTAGTATCATTTTAAGTGTTAAGCAATGTCTTGACATACTGAATTGTGCAAATGTTTTAGATGGATATTAGAAATGCCTTAAACAACATAATGAATATAAAAGTGTGTGTCATCCACTTCACAATACATTGCCCAGACCTGAATTTAAAGTAAAAATAATTATGTTTGGAGGTCAATGCTCTTTTAACAAGTGCCACAAACCCACATATTTAACTATTTTACAAAATATAAACAAAGGTGGGAAAAAAAACTAAAATTCCCTGTCAGACCCAAATTCTGATCTTTGTCCAAACACAATAACTTTGTCCATGGCACTCTACTTCAACTAAGCACACAATGAACAATACATTATTTTAAGCAAATACAATATGTCTTTTACTTATATCTCAAAATGCACATCACAATATGTTGGTAAAATACATGAAAGTTACATACCTCAAAAAGAACAAAAAATCCCCAGCAATTCTATATATACTGGTTGCTGCAGTCCTTAGTGGAAACGTTCCTTCTGTCTGCTCTGATGAGGGATTGACTGCTGACCTGTGCAGCAGGTGTACATTGGGATTAGGTGACGACGTAATAGTCCTTATCCCATTATTGACCATGTGTTTACCAAACTGCCCATTCACGTTTTAGTCACTTTAAAACAGGCTGGAATATGACCAAAGACCATCAGTTTCTACCTGTTCTGCAGTTATTGTAAGGCAAGTGTGTTTAAATGATCCAGTATTGAATTATTTATGGTTGAGGTGAAGTGGGCGGACAGCTGGTGTGTGTGGACAGACCGGGGACAGACTGAGGTCAGTGACGTTTTAATGACGTCCCTATCCCTCCCCAAGAAAGGATCTCTGTAATTCAACAATGAGCAGACTTGATTCACAAAAGCAGATGAATGACTCATTCAGAAATCCTTTGCTTGGACTGATCTGATGAAGCTTTCTCTTATTCATCAAATCAAAATGAATCTGCAAGAAACAGAAGCCATATTTAAAGACTTAACTTTTAATTCTACACAATCATACATATATACAGCTTTATACGCTTTAAATGCATACAAAAACAAGTCCTGTACATGTCGGTCTGTGGGAACCTCAACTCAAAAAATAAATACAGGCTGTTGTGTTTATTTTACAGGCTACAACTGGAAGCTGTGAGTGTCCTTGCTTTATGAAGTAACTAGACTATCACACAGGGGAAAAGGGCAATTCAGGCTGTGAGTCTTATAAATCTCTGTCTGTTTTTGAACCGTTTAGAAAAGCACATCATAAAACGTGTCACCCACACACCCCACTCGAGAAGCTTAACATATATGTATAACACAGGCTGCAGGGCCTGGACTGTCCATAGGCATAATCACATCAGTGGAGAACTGTAACAAGCCCATAGTAACCAGATCAAAAGAATACTCATGTAAATAAAATAAAAAATACATGAAAAATAACAAGTGCTCACTCAACAAAACTGTAAACAAAATGATGAGAAACTTTATGTAGCTTTGGAAATCCCGCTTCATGTCTATTAATCTCTATATCCTGGGTGCAGAAAAGCAATATTAACTACAGTATTATATTGCATTCTGACATGTTTTCTGTGACAAGGACATGTGCTGGTATTAGAACTCATTTCATTTTTCTCATAGCTTTAATCTGCAAAATATTTCTCTGACAATAAAGAGCTCTTTTTTTTGGACATTCTACGTGGTTTTTTCATGCTCTTCATGATGGACGGATGGGGGAAGAGATTGTATCCTAAAGTAAGACAGGAAGACATGAGCTGCATATAGCACTGCAGACAATCTCCAATGTGCAAGGTCCTCTATTGCAAACACCATAATTGACTGTTTATTCGGTCAATTGAGGATTGTATCTGTTCTGGACCACAGGGGGCAGGCTATATCCAGGTTGTCCATGCTTCCTTTTGCCCCCAATGCTCCACAATATAAATAAAAGTCTCCTTGTGGCTCAGTCTGTGTTTAGTGAGGGTCACCGGCTGATGTCCCGGTTGCCCTCCCAGCTCTTGCTGCCTCCGGCCTCCACGAAGCCGCTGCTCTCGAAGAACGGGTGTTTGAGCGAGTCTGCCAGCGAGAGCCTTTTGGTCGGCTCGTATTCAAGCATGCCCTCGATGAGGTCGAACAGCTGGTGGTGCTCCTCGGCCTCAGACAGAAGATACCTCTGTGGGACAGAGGCCAAAGACGGAAATAGATATGTTATTGTGTGCATTTAGGTATCAGTAGATTTCAATCCTATTACTTTTGTATTAATGTGTTGTGAGGTAAACCATATTTTAAAACGTCAAACATTAACTTAAAGTGAAAACTATCACTGGCCTTTGTTCATACTGCAGGAAAGAACATAATGTTTTGAAAAGCCTATGTGAAAATAGAATACTTCTAATGCTAGTACGGGCATGCATTCATCCAGTTTTTTCTTGCACTTACCCTCAGGGGTTTGCAGTTTTCTCGAACATATTTTCCTGCTGATGAGCTGTCGTCCCAATCCAAGCGCCCGCGATAGAAATACTTTTGTTTTCTGAAAAGGTAGTCACAATAATAATGATTTATACAAGAAAACAGGCACACAAATATCTTAAAAATGCACTTTAAGGATATTTACCGCGTTTTGCGAATCATTCTGGAGGGGACCGGGCCGAGGATCCTCTCCATCATGGCCAAATGTTCCCTGTTGTCGTGAGTCTGGAATAAAGCAACAGCGGATATCAATGACAGCAGGTAAAACAGTGTGAACTTAAGAGTCTAAAATATATGTGCAACTTGGGGCCACTCACCTGAAACAGAGTGAATCCGAGGTAGTACTCGAACAGGATGCAGCCGATGCTCCAGACGTCACAAGGATAACTCCATCCCAGCTCTGAACAGTGAGGAGGCAAATAGAAAGAGTTATAAAGTCTCCAAAGCAACCAGTAAAACATAATATGGCCAGTTTAAATGTAACTTCACAAAATTGGACTACTGCAGGCTAGATTACGTTTTCTTTTGTTTGATAACTTCTGACTGACCCAGGATGACCTCTGGTGCCCGGTAATGCCTGGTGGACACGATGGTGCTGTGATGTTCGTGGTCAAACGTTGCACTCCCGAAGTCCACGACCCGCACCGCCGTGTTCTTCACCGTCCGCTCCTCGCGCTTCTGCAACTGACACTTCTATTCAGTCATTTCCATGTACTGCTGCGTTTGTCTGTATTTCAACTGAATTTTGATTTCACCGGAAAAGTTGCGCTGTGTTGCTTACCTTCTCCACATTGTAGGACATCGTGAAGTCCGAGTTCACAAACAGAATGTTCTCTGGTTTAAGGTCTGTGTGCGTTAATTTATTGTCATGAAGAACTGAAAGAGAAAGAAATCTATTTCATGTCCTGTGACTTCATTTTTTTTTTTGTCCATTAGTCCAAATATTTTCACTGCAGCGAATATGAACAGCAACTAGTGAGCTTCAAATGAGGATTAGCCCTGCACACCCTTTGGCCTCTGGAGCATTAATGCCCTTATGTGGTTTAAAAGCTGTTTACAAAAAAACAAGAAAGGGCCTCTTTTTTGTACCCATGGAGGCAGATACTAAATTTCTAATATTCAGGCAAAAGCAAGGAACATGTGACTTACATTTGACAGAGAGGCAGAGTTGGTAGGCCATGTGCCGGACTTGACTGATTGAATATGGCAGGTAGTTATTCTCCTTTAAGAAGTCGAAGGTGCTGAGGGCGAGCAGCTCAAACGAGAGGCACATGTGTCCATGATAGTCAAACCAGTCAAACATCTGGACACACAAACTGGACACAAGGAAAACTCATCAGCATTAGAAGTTTACTACTCAAAAAAACAAAACAACTTACTATTTGTTGTCTGGATCCTTTTCATTAATCTTCTCAAGCACATTAATCTCAAGGCGAGCCGCTTCTTTATATTTTTCCACATTCTTAATGATTTTGAGCGCAACATGAGCGCCTCCCCTGTGCAACACAAAAAAAAAACAAGTCAAATGACATCCAGACATCACTACTTTTCTCGAAAACAAATACAAACAGGCCAAAAGTTTGGACACGCCTTCTCATTCAATGCATTTCCTAGATTTACATGTCTATTGACCATTGTAGATTCTCACTGAAGGCATCAAAACTAAGAATGAACACATGTGGAATTATGAACTTAACAAAAAAGTGGGAATGACTGAAAACATGTCTTATATTCTATTTTCTTCAAAGTAGCCACTCTTGGCCCTTTCTTGATGAGCTTCAAGAGGTCGTCACCTGAAATAGTTTTCAGTTCACAGGTGCCTTGAGAAGAGAAGAGAATGCCAAGAGAAGGCGTGTCCAAACTTTTGGCCTGGACTGGATATAATAAAAAGTTTTAAATTAAACTTTAGTTACTTTTAAAATTATTTGACATGAGAGACACCAATGTTTTTTGTAGCTTAAGTCATTCTACACTGTACAATTGAAATGTTACTTTAACCAATATGGGCTTTCAATAATGGCAAGAAAAATAAATTGAAACTTTTCCTCATATTGGGATCCCCTTAAAAGAAGTTGTTCTCCTTGTTCCAGCTCAGGAGCCGGTTTTCCCGCCCTGCGACCCCTCAGGACGCGAACACAAGAGACTCACCTGCGATGGTCGATGCACCTCATCACCCTCCCGAAGGTGCCTTCTCCCAAAGTGCTGACAATCTCATCTGCAACACAGCACAAAGACAGGAGGGCAGGAGAGAGAGAGAGCGGGGACAAAGAAGCAAAAGGCGAGTTAGTCACATGGACTGGAGCAGCAGCCGGCAACACAACAGTGCAGACAGGTGTTTCAATGCTAGTGCCCATCCCCTTTTCAAGTGGCTGCCTTTGTTAAAACTACGGTAATTAGAAGCATGAAAGTTTCATACAGGTGGAGAAAGGGGAGGCTGAGTAAAGTGCTCCCTGTCTGTCTCTGGGGACAAATTTGCAGCCACTGAAAACATGGGTACACTTTTCCCTAACAACACGAAAAATAGAGAAACAGTGCATTAGTCCTGTCTAGAAATATCTTAAAAAGTGGTGCGTATGTCGTGTGCACTGGATTAACTATAGCAGTAACTTGATAAACCCTGGAGCTAAAAATATCTAGCTACAAATACAAAAAAAATAAATAAACGCAAGTGAAACAAAAGCTGCCGCGATAGGGATGCTATAGGTTTAGAGAAAGTTGTGAAACATAAAATATGCTCCACAACAAAAAGGAGAAACGGTTGTATCTAATTACAGCATTCTTGTAAATCCTCCCTGCCAATTGAGCTAGAGCCAAGAGCCGTCTAGCATGGTTTCATCATCATCATCATCATCTCATCATCATCATCATCACCAGGCACGCCCATGTCATGTAAATGCTATACTCAGATATGGTTACGATAGAGTAGTGGCAGTGAGTACATCTCTCTTGCAGGACGTCCCCACTCCGACAGATCAGGTGCCCTTCTTCGTCGTCTCTCACGCTCAGCGCCCGGCTCCTGCTGGCGCTCCTCTGTTTGTGCACCACCCGTCCATCGGCCACAGCCAACAGGCGACGGAGCGGCGCGATACGGAGGAGGAGACGTTGTAGTTGATGTGGTTGGTGGGTTGTTTGGTTGGTCATTAGGCGATTCACGCATGACACCACGTGAAGGGAATATATAACGATAGGGATATAGTGCAAGGGAACAAGTCAAAGATCACATGATGGCCTCTGCTCCACTCCCCCCTCAACACGTTAAAAAAAACCAACAGCTGCTAACAAACAAGGAAGCAACTGGCATATCCATAGTCATCAACGCAAATACCAATTAACACAGATAAAACAGGATGGAAAACATTACAATGAGAGGCCAGTAGCTAACATACCTATGTTAACCCCAGTATTTTAGGCTTACCCTTTTCCCACTACTGTAATATCAAACAGGCATGGTCATATAATGAACAGGCACATGCCTTCCACACATCTATAGAACATAAATTTAGCCAAATTTAGCATTAGCACACATTTGGCAGATCCTTTTCACTTTTCTTTTCTGTACATTAGTATAAAGTAGCCAAGACAAGTTGGTTTGAAAAAGCATGTTTTCCAAACCAAAATTAATGTGTGTTTGCAGCAGTAAATGAATACGGTTTAGGCCAAATCATAAGTCAATTGAGATCAGACTGGACAAGAGAAAGTCTGTTTGCATTGACAAACTCAGAAACTCCATGTTAAAGTACATAATTCATGTAAAACATTCTTCTATCATGGACATAGAATATTACCCTAATAAAATTCAAAAACTGCAACTATGGGGATATACAAGAACTTCTTGTGACACAAATAATGTGAATAGAAGTTTGTAAATTATGAAAATGCTCTGCCAAACAGAGATGCCAATTAGCATGAATCCCATTTGAACAGAAAACAAATTAAGATTGTCCTACTCACCGAGTCCTGTGTCTGTAAAAAGAAAGGGTTAGAGAAAAACAGAGACAGAAGCGAAGAGGAAGAAGCAGCGAAAGAGGAGAGTTAAGGCACAGCATTAGATGTGGTTGTACTCACCGAGGATGATGGGCTATAGGACCTGGTTCTACGCCGCCTTCGTTTGTGCTTACGCCTGCTGCCTTTCCGCCTGTACGAGTCGTCCCGTCTGTACGACTCTTCTCTTCTGTAGGAGCCCTCGCGCTCCCGCCCTCGCCTGTAGTCGTACACGCTCGGCCCGAAGTCTGGGGTATAGTAACTTTCAGCTGCTGCATGTGGCTCCCTCTCTCTGTCGCGGTCTCGCTCTCGGCTCTGGTCCAACCGTCTGTACTCACAGAATCTTCGCTCAAATGGCCGATGTTCTGTCGTCCGATTGACAAAACTACGACTGAAGGGACAGAGACAGGAAGCCCTCAGCGTTAATAAGAAACTGTGTGACATACAGGCCAGACGCATTGACACTCAGCAGGATGTACCTTCTTGAGCGCACATAGCTCCCCTCTTGTCTGTGTCCCCGCGGTCGTCTGTCCCGTTCACTGCTGGAAGACAAGGTCGGTGTCCTCCGCCGATGTCGTCTCCCTCTGTCTCTGTCTCTGTCCCGGTCTCTGTAGCGGTCCTGGTAACTCGTCCGACTGTCTCTGTCGGAAGACGAGTACCGTCTGTTGTGAGGCATCTGGAGCACAGTAAAAAGTAAAATTAAAGCACGGCAAAAATACACATGTAGTAAATCTGGTTTGTGCAAAATGTCGCCTAAAAATAGTAAACTTCCAAACTTGAAGCAATGCATGCAGTATAATGCTATTGCAATGCTATTTACATTGCATTTAATATATATAAACAACAGTGCAACATTGAAAGCTGTCTGCTAAATATACATGGTATGTACATGTCATGACATCTCACAATGAGTGGCATTATTGAAGTATCAAAGTTACTATTTTTTTATTAAAATTACGCAAGTGCATACTCTCCATAATGAAGAATGTTATGATAAGATATAACTTTATTGATGTCACAATGGAGAATTGTATTTACATTTAACTTACAAATAGTAACTATAAACTAACTAATGCAACCCGGCCATTGCAAGAAAGAAAATATACCTAAAAGTAATTTCAATAAAACCAAACCATTCAGAGATGAGGCTTAAAGGCGGTATACCTGCATTTATAATGCAAACAATGAAAGAGGGAACAAGTACATTGCAGAGTCATGGCTCAATTCCTGACTTTCCTTGTTCGTTTATAAAATTCCAGTTCTCCACAAGGATGAATTGATTGAACATTTCATATTTAGCAGGGTCACTTTTCAGGATCATCATCACAAAAATACTTGAAAACGAGTCTGCAACTTAATGAAATTGATTTAATGTTTTCCAATTGCGTCACAGTTTTACAAAGATCTAGGTTCACGATTACAAAAGGACAAAACAATTTTCGTTCCACAACTACCATAAATATCAGGTATAAGGCAAGGGTGTGAGAACTCAGGGTGTTGAAGATGCTGCAGCTCCACCTGGTGTGATAGTTTGTGCATTGCAGGCAATAATAATACGTAAGGAGGAAAGGCCGAAAATACGTTTTTGTAGGCCATCGTGTCTCTCAGCACCCCTGAAGGAAATATGTTCCCATGGTTGTAGATAGAAGGCCTCTCAAGTGAGAGTTATTACATCTGTAGTCAGAGTATCACTATTCCTGGCTCACTCGAGTGCGCATTAATCCACAGCACTGAGCTAATCTCACTCTTAAAATAGTCAGACAAGGCCAAGACGTTTCGCTAGACACTTGTGCTTGCGTTTACTGTTAATGCACCAAACAAAAGCAAACCAACAAAAGCTGAGAGCAACATTTTGAGGGACATCACAGCCGTTAGCCTAGTTAGCATTAGCCTTGCGAATGTAAATAATTTGACCGCCATCTTAACTGAGCTAAACGCCAGAACCACAAGCTCCTGTGTAATTTCCGTGGTTTTCGCGTTTGTTTGAGCAAAACAGCCCTCGTCGTTGAGCATTCACCGTTTTCGCAGCGAGGCCTGTGCGTCTGTCCCACAAGAAATCCGTGATGGCGTTCCAGTTTGGCTTCTTTTAATAATTATTTTCTTGCTTCCGTCGGCAATAGCTCTAGTGCTAACTGGCGGCTAGCTCTCCGTCTGTGGCTCTGTCCGTTGATCGACAGACAGCAGCAGTTCAGCGGCCACGCCCCCTGCACGCGCGCGACGTACACCCGCAGCCTGGACGTCAACGTTATACGTGAAACTATGAACCAAACACTGTACCTTTACGATGAAACAAACCAAAAATAAATTAAACACTTGGAAGCAGTTGTTGCAGCATTAATGGGTTAAGGTTTAATAAAGTTCTTAATGCATTCAATGATGCCATACACGTTCACAATGCAACTGGCCAAAACGAATATAATGCAAATGTTTTATTTTGTATGCACAGTTAGACATTCTTTTTAACATAACATGTTCACATAAAAAAACAATTATTAACAATTATGGATATTAAGTGACTCACATTTCCCTGATTTGTCATTTTCTTGAATTTTGTTTGATCCTTGTGCACAGGATGGAATATCCAGGTTATTAATGGGGATGTTCAATATCCTGGTTTTGTCCATGTCCATGTAAACACAGTAACCTGGCTTTAGTTAACTGGATAAGCCAAAATCCAGGTTATTAGAAACCAGTATACTTTCACTGAGAACCCATCTCTAAGTTGTGGAGTGAGCGCAACAAAACGGCGAGGGACCACTGTGCAGTATATACTTCTTTAATATTATTAGAATTCTGACAGATTTCTGTAAAACAGTAGCCTAGGAACACCCATACTGCTTCGCATGCTCCATTTCTTTTCTCTCCGTGTTAAGAGTAAAAACGGTGGAAACCGGTGTGGATCTGCTGATGACATTGCAGAAGTGAAAAAGTTGTACTTTTATCACTGGTGAGGGAGAATATTTTGAATGTAACAAAATGCATTTCTGTATTCTGGAGCATTTTTGGAGCCATCTATGAAAACATGAAACATCAACATGAAAATATTATTTATCAATGATTTATTTCTCAAACTGTCTGACTGAATGTTTATGCTGTGGTTCTCTTTGAGTCTGAATCAACCGAGGACAAATGCCTGGGGCAGGAGCCCGGACCCTGTGGACAAGGACAAGGGCCCGGGGCAGGAGCCCGGACCCTGTGGACGAGGACA
>JAADKR020000009.1:2581805-2598685 GCA_011763505.2 Lythrypnus dalli
TCCTGCCACAGGGTCCGGGCTCCTGCCCCGGGCCCTTGTCTTTGTCCACAGGGTCCGGGCTCCTGCCCCGGGCCCTTGTCCTCGTCCACAGGGTCCGGGCTCCTGCCCCAGGCCCTTGTCTTTGTCCACAGGGTCCGGGCTCCTGCCCCAGGCCCTTGTCTTTGTCCACAGGGTCCGGGCTCCTGCCCCGACACTGCTTTGGTGCTGACCTAAGTTTTGTCGCTGTACATTCCTCTTTTACTGTCTTTCATATTGCTAGCTGTGCTCTAATGCAAAGTCACTGCAGCCTGGAGTTGTCCCACCTTCCTGGTTTGAAACTGTTGAATGCGCATGAAAACTATGAAAACCATCTAAACCAACCATGCAGAAATGGTCTTACTCCACGTCATATTACAGTGGTAAAACACTACATATTATTTTGAATAGAGTGAACTATTATGTTGGGCGTCTCCACAGCATCTTTGGATCAATAATGTGGATGCGACACTCCGGACAATGGGAATAGGGGCTTTTCTAAAGTTTTAGAAAAAACATTTTAAAAATGATGTTCACTTAAATCAACGACATAAAAATGTATAAAAAATATTTATTTTCAAACATAAAATAAAAACAACAATAATCAATGTAAGACATTAAGCAGTTCAATTATAAACACTGTGGTAAAAATAATATCCAGATAATAACTGTCAGATCTCAAACTTGGAGGTAATGGGTCATCTGCTCTGCTCCGCCCTAAAGTTGGGCTCTGGACACACCAACATTAAAAACGATTATTTATTGGACGCTTCCTTCATAGCCATAATATGTTCCAATCGTATAGAACCTCGATAAATCCACTCTCTTTCTTCATCTTTCTGAACACACAATAAACAAAAGGGTCAGTATATGGTGACAGACAACATTCGTGTGTGTGTAAAGACTCACTGTGTAAGCCACCTCA
Source organism: Lythrypnus dalli (assembly GCA_011763505.2). Taxonomy (NCBI): domain Eukaryota; kingdom Metazoa; phylum Chordata; class Actinopteri; order Gobiiformes; family Gobiidae; genus Lythrypnus; species Lythrypnus dalli. The sequence continues at coordinate 2,582,746 of JAADKR020000009.1, forward strand.
ATCAGGCTGCAGTCCAAAAGCACAACAGTGGCTGGCTCAAGGGCACCATCCCTCATCACTCTGACCTTCTGACTCACTTTGAACTGGGTGTGAGGAGGGTAAGGCAGTCTCTGAATGTATTCCTTCATGAATTGTTTATGCTCTTCATCTCGAATGTCATCCAGCGGGTTGGGCACTGTCAAAGACCACAAAAGTATTCGTCAGGTGCAATCACAGACTGGACACAGATGATAATGTTGTCAGGTCTAGGACACACTCCCCGCATAAGTGTTTACATGTATCAAATGCATTTTGAATTTCCACATCTGTAAGGACTCTTTGACAATGTATACAAGTCATGTCAGGGCTCTAGACTGCAACCAAAATGATCCAATATGCAACTGTTTTTTTAGAATGTGTGAGTATACTGTTGAGGTGGTTCTATCTGTGCAAGTGACCGAAAAGTTCATTGAATATTTGTCTCGAATGCGCTCTGTCTCTCTCCTCCACTGCATCTCTCCGAGGAGCACCAACAGAGGTAGAGCAAGACAGAAAGAGGGGCAGGAGACTCTGTTTGGACCAGCCTCAGGCTGGCACACTACCGGACGTGGAAGCAAAGTCCAACATAAATCCAAGGGTTTTGAAAAAACGTACTCCACAGAGACCAACAGAGCCGCTCAGTTAAATGGACATGCAGCTACACTCACAGATGGAGAGATGACTAAAGCCATCAGCAGCATAATGATAACGAGTTGTTTATGTTTGTATTCTTTGCTGGTGTTGGCTTTGGGCAACACATTGCATGCGTTTCATACTGATGGATGAACAGAAGCCCGTCTAGTGTCTCTGGTTTGCAGCGCTGCTCACTAATCCCTTGTAGACTGCCCACTCACATGCATTCACATAATGGCCCGTTTAATCGCACACTCAACATGTGTATGTGTGAGTAAATGCATAATCGTGTGACAAAATGAAAAAATAAGTCGCAGTGTGAGTAATGAAAGAGTTCATCGAGAGCCCTGCATGTATAATGTACAATAACAAAAATTGGATACTCAAAAATCCTATCGAGAAAATATGGACTAAATGAATGAAATGATCAAAACTCACATTGCTTGTAGACGAGACGAACAACAGGTAAGGCAACGTAGGCTGTTTTCTGATCATCAAAAAACACAAGGAATCTAAAACAAAGGCACCATTAGAAAATATTCATAAAATTCCCCCAAAGGAATATACAACAAGCACAGACCTCATGTGATTTCTCCTGGATGGGCGCTCACCAATAATCCCCGGGGTGAAGAACTTGTTTTCTGAGTTGGATTTGGACAGCACTCTTGCACCCACGTCCAGGTGTGACAGCTTTGGCATTGCATTGTAGGCAATGTGATGTCCAGAAACCAACTTTTTTCCATTGTCCTCAAAAATCACTTTGAATTTCTTTGTGCCATCCTCTGCCGAAGAAAATGTTTTGTTAACGTCTTATATAATTTTGATCATTAAAGGATAAATAGCATAAATTTAGCCCAATAGCATAATTGCCCATTTTCCTTACTCAAAGTAACATCATAAACAATAACTCAATGAACACAAAATCAATTTCATTTCCAAAATGTTTTTTTTTTACATTACGGAACTTTATAGGTGAAAAAATACTTGATTGACCTTATAGCGACACGGGGGCTATGGGTGGTTAGTATGGCACCTTTACTTTCTACTTTCTACTTTCTTGATTTCTACCATTTCTGGTTAATATTCCCATGGAGATGGCACCTCAAGACAATTGATCTTGGACACGGTGATGAAAAGTAAAGATGCTATGGTAACCACCCAAAGCCACTGAGGCACTAAAAGATCAAATAAGCACAAATACATTTTTTTTTGCCTAAAAAGTTCCATAGTGCACCTTTAAGTTAATGTGAGGCAAAAATGATTACATCAACAAAAACTTGATTTTTTAAATGAAAGTCATCTCTGTGTGCTGGTGCAGTTCCAACTTTTTGAAAATGTTTGCATCACATTTGCTCCAGTATTCTGACTAATGACTGACTTTCATTTTCTTTAAGTTTAACAGATGTTATATTACACTTAGCCTTGTCAACATTGTAGAAAATGATTGTGTGTCAATTGTTTACGGTATGTCCTCAGATCCTTAAACTTGATATAATAAGTCCAAGTGCTCTCTATGAGTTTCTCTTATCGCTATGAATTTAAAAGTTGTTTTTTTTTTCTGTTTTTCCAAATACCTCGAATAATGACAGGGCAATTATGCTGAGAGACATTTTGAAATACTGACCCTTCTCACAAAATTCTGTTAAGTTTCCAGTCTCCCATGTCATATTTTTTTTTTTGGCTATAACCTCCATGCCCACTGTAAGGTCTTGCAGCACTAGAGGAAGAGTCTGGGCTGGTATTTCTGCTATTTGGAAGAAACAAAAAAAATTAAACATTTGTCCAGCCACAAGCAAAATACATCTTGGCACAAAAATACAATACAAATAAAAGCAACACAATGCAAGATTTAGCGTCTTCCCTGCCACACTTAATTCTTTAGAAAACTTGTTTGTTCGTATTGAACTACCCTAATGAACAGACAATGGCTATGTATTAGTTTATAGCTGTAGATTTACAGTACTCAATTATTTCTGGGCCACAATAATAGTGTTGCTTCAAGATGGAGTAAGTAAAGTGTAGTACCGTTGACGGAAAATGGCTTCGATTCTGCCTTCACTTTTGGTTTCTGTTTTTCTGCAGGTTTCTGGTTTGCTTCTGGTTTCTGGTTTTCTGCTGGTTTCTGGTTTACTTCTGGTTTCTGGTTTTCTGCTGGTTTCTGCTTTGCTTCTGGTTCCTGCTTTACTTCTGGTTTCTGGTTTACTGCTGGAGGTGTCCCGGTGGCAGCAGCTCCATTGGTGATGTCTGTATTTTCAGGCGGCTCAGACTTTAGGGGCTGTGACACAGGCCATTCTTGAGCAGCTGTTTTGACTGTCACTTTGTCTGATTTGCACCATTTCTTCTTCTTTTGCCGGTCACTTTTTGTACTGGACCCTTCATAATCTGAGTCACTGGAGCCTCCACTGGGCACATAGTCCGAGCTTGTGCCTGAGAGTTCGTCGTCACTGATCGTCCGTTTGCAGACTCTTGGGGGCAGGGCTCGTCGCGGAATCTGCTCTAAGGGCAGTCTCTTCAGGACCACCCTCAGCTCCTTCAGATGCACTGCAGCTTTAGGCTGCATCTCAGGGGTCGCAGGAATTATATCTTCAATCGGATCGCCATCTGAATCAGCAGCTGTTGCGTAATTCGAAATAGAAGAAGCGCTCCGCACATCATCAGTTTCATAGCTCGCCCCTAAAAGAAGAAAAAGAATAGAATATACATTAAAGCTGTGTCGCCATTTCATTTTCTTATAATAGAGTAAATAATTGATGTTTTTCTGGTTCTCATTACATAATATCAAGACTTTTATTTAAAAAGGATGCTTATTTGAAAAGACATTTAAAAAACTTGATTTTCCTATTTGAGTTCATACTTTTATCATTGTCATTTTTCCTTGATCCGAAATGCCTATTTATGTCAACTTTCACTCAAATTTGCTTGTTGGTGGAAAATTAGTTCACTCTTGGCCAACATTTCCAAACACTAAAACCTTAAAATAATAATAATAATTTAAAAAAGTGATTGTACAACGTGTCTTGCCAAAGGACACAGTGAGAGCACCAACTTTACTTGGTGGAGATGTAACTAATAGATTTGAATTAGTGTTAGCACATTAAGAGAGGTGTATTGAACTGGCTGCATGGTTCAAATGCATAAAACAATCAAAATAAGGTTGATTTTTAGGGTAACAGAAACTATTTCATTGAGTTGTATTCATGGTTTTCTATTCATTTATTAGTTTATGGCAGCCAACCAGTCTTATTTGTCTGATTTTATTGACCTTTTTCCAGCATAATTGTTGGAAACCTTTTCAAAGTCATTGCAGTGAAATTAAGAGCGATTCTCTTAAAAATACAATCTTACCACTGCTTGAGCCACTGTCACTACAGTTATTGTATTCTGAGTCGATGTCTTTGTATTCCCATCCCAGCTTCGAATACAGCTCTCTGACAGTGGCTTCACATTTTGAAACAGACCTAAAAACACAAGTGTGCATTTAGATTAAACGTTTCATTACATCAAGCAACTCTCATTCTCTTTGCGATTATAATGGGCAAATACACAATAGCAAACGATATAGAGGAAAAAAACAAAAATAAAGAGATGCTCAGGTCAATTTTCTAAAATTTACACTCAGTTAAATGGGAAGTGGAGCATGTAAATATAATCTGGCAAAAGCTGGTGAGAAAAAAAAGAGTCTCCATATCTGCAAGGCACAAGGACAGTTCTCACCCTGGAATGTACGAGCAGAGCCAAGGCCACAGACAATGAGTTTCCCACGAGATAATATGAGTCTTTCTATCCTTTCTAAAGATGCAATATTTTTTATATATTTACTTTAAAATACAGAATTAGATGCAATGACTAAACAAAACAATGCCTTTCGTGATTGTTGCTGAGATAGTTGAATATGGCAGAATGTAGAACGCCTGCTTTGTAGGAGTGTAAGGTTCGGTGCATCGCGGTGCAGAAGTACTATTATACTGTATAAATAATATTTTATTCTCAATTTGACAATAAACATATGCACATATTTTATTTTATTCACACGCGACAGACCTTATAAAATACAGGCTAAAACTTGCACTGTGACATGTGCAGCCCTACTGGTTTGTTTAACTGAAATACAGGAACCATGTAAGACTACTTTTGTTACTCTAATTTTGTGACAATGTTGAATAAATAGACCTAGACATATGAAAGACACTCGACATGGGGATTTTACCTTGTAGACAACACAAGCACAAATCAGAAAAAATAATAACTCTTGTTTCAAAATACTCACTCATAAATCTTGAGAAGGTTCGAGGACAGTTTCTCCTTTTGCTCCAGCAGGGACTGAACCTGCTGGTACTTCTGCATCATGTTTTCAGACATCAGCGGCCTGCGGTTTACACTTTCCTGAATGAGCTTCTGCAGCTCCACCTTCGTGAGCAGAATTTCATCGTCCTCCATGGCTTCTGAACACAAGACATCACCATCATCTTGATACTTGATAACATAGCATAGATAACAAATGACACGTCAGATTTTTACACTGCAGTTCAGTTTCAATACAGCACACAAACATTCACTGATATTATAAAAACAAAACTATAACCTTAGGAAGAATTTGTCCCACTCAGTCCTTGAATAAAGTGTACATTTTCACTTTGTTTTTAAGTTGTTCTAAATACTACCCTTAAAATTGTACACTATGAAAAAAGTATAATTTGATCTCTTAGTGACCCAGTGCCTATGGGTGGTTATCATAGCATCTTTACTTTTTATCATTGTGGCCTTTATGATGCTCCAGGATCAACTGTCTTCTCTGGTGACTACAGTCTCAACACTAACCAGAAACCTTGGAAATCAGAGACCATTGTGATGGGAAGTAAAGGTGCCATACAAACCACCTATAGCCCCTGGGAAACCAAAAGGTCATATACACACTAACATCAAGTTCCATAGTGTACCTTTAACAGTCCATATACTACTTAAAACAAATGTGGCATTCCTAATAAACAGGCAGTGAACACATCTGTACCACTACTTTCTTCTTTAAGGCTAATGGTACATCATGTCTTTAACTTTGGTCCTCACTTTGTTATTTTTGGCTCATGTTGACGGACTCTATTTACGTTATTGTTTGCTGGTTTCAACAATATCGATAAAACCAACAACAACAAAACTTTCTAGCTACACGTTTTCTACCAGTTTTTCCAACAGGAACATGTTTTTTTCTTCTCACACATTCATGCTAATCCACACGCAAACAAATACGATTAATACACTCCAGAGTTAAATTATTAATGTTATTTAACTCAAATAAGGACAAACAGCAAATGTTTAGTGCAAGCAGTAGTTTCGCTAACGGTCGGCTAGCTTCACCTGACTATGACATATGGCGTGATGGTAAATGTGCAGTAAAATCATTGCCTTTTTAGTAAAACCCACTTTAATACTTGCCGGATTTGAGATGGGCCAAATTCAGATCTTTTATTTGAAAAGATCAAAAAAGTAGCGACTTTCCAATCAAAACACACGATGACAACTCCCGGTCGGAACACACAGGATGCACAGCGCCCCCTAACGTTCCGGCAGGAATTCAACAAAACTCAACAGAACAGTGCGCGTGTCACAGCCCAATCCGAGACTTGGCCCGATCCGCAGCAAAGCAAACCCTTGCGGTTAGTACCGTACATTCTTTGTCGGTTGTAGACTTGATTCCTTCTCCATGTAAGGTTGATAAAGTTAATAAAACACGTTAGAGAAAGGTTATTTTTTGAGCGGACCAAGTAAAAGATCGCACCCGCTGCAACAAACAATTGCATAAATACTGATCAGAAATGAATTAATTTCATCATTGCTGTGCTCTGCTATGTTGTTCAAGGGTTTCCTTATTTTAGCAACCTGATTTCATTAACGTTATGAACATTATTACATACATTTTAACCGTTAGCATGCATTTTAAATGTGTTGAAAAAAAGATCGTCAGCGTGCGCTTGAAGACATCTGAGCATGCGCAGATCGAATTACGCGTGGCTCGGCAATGACAGTTCTATGAAGTAAAAAAACAAAAAAACTATTACGTTGTTATTGGCGATAGTAGCTTTATGTTTTTTTTATTTTTTTTTATTTTTACATACTTCATACTAACTAGAAACCTTAGACCTTAAACCTTCATAGAGATCATTGTGATGGAAAGTAAATGTCCCATACAAACCACCTGGCTCACTAATAGGTCAAGTACGCACGAATATCAAGTTTTTGTTGTTTTTTTTCCCCCACAAAAAGTTACATAATGCACCTCTGAACCACAGTCACTGTAAATCAACAGCAAAACTCATCATGTTAAAGATTTTAAATTTTTAGAGGACACCCTTCCTATTTTGCTGCAGCTCAAAATACTTTTTTTAAATCCAGTTTTAAAAAACATTACAATAAAAAACACCCATAACGAAATAAATGATTGTACTTTATTTTATTTATTATGCAGGGTGGATTTAGGTAAATCACACAAACATTTTAATTCATCAGTCCAATTAAATTGTTTGCTCCAAAAGTATGCACTTTCAAATTTACTTCAAGTATTTCACAGACAAGTTAAATGGTATTGAGCAGAACTATTTTGCTGCAGCTCCAAATACTCTCACTTTTAATCCTTTTAAAAAATGTAGGAATGTAAATAAATTGTATTATTTAAAGTACCTAGTACGTAAATGCCTATTACTTTCCACCGATCGTTTGAACATAGCAAACTCACAATTCTACTGTTGCATTTGTTTGTTTATTGAAAAGCATGGGAACTTTAGCATTGTCAGATGAAATGTCAAAGTGTTCTGAAGAATGAAGGAATAAAGAACAGAAGACTGCATTCAACAGACTGAGAGATTAGATTTCTGTTTGAAACCTCACCCTGACACACCAAGCTCATGTTTCATCCTTAAAATTCTTTAACATAAAACTGAAAACTTATACACAAACCCTAAAGACGCCGGTCAGCCACCGAGAAAGAAAATACTGTAGTCTTTGCTGGCCAGGCTAAAGTGTCCTCCTTTCATATGAAACTCAGCATTTCACTGGTGGGAAAAAACCCCACAAAAGAACAATGGAAATCCAGGAACAAATCGTTGACTAACAGTTTGCTGTGACACTTTGCAATGCATCCCTAATTTATTTCATCTTATCACTGACATGCAGATCAAAGGGAGTGTTGCTTTATCTTTTGTTATTGAGTTGTGTTCACACCGCTGTCACTCTCAGCGGGTGGCACATGGCCCTCAATGGGAAAAATCTGGATACCTCCGGGCTATGCAGTAGTGTGGTAAAACAGCATTTAAAAAGTCTTTTTTCTAAATCGTATGCAAGAGTTTGTAAAATGTGAATATGAATAATTGTATTTATATATATATATTTATTTAGCAGGATTTTAACTCTAAAAATCTTGCCATGTGTTCAAGACGCGTCGAGCCTCTGTGGATCCACTCCTTAAACTGGTTTTCCTGGGAACAAGAAAATAAAATATGAGCACACAATTCTGAGTAAAATGCAACTATTTTAATGCCAACTTCACAGCTAACTAAAAAAAATAAAGTGATCTATGACCCAGTTATGAGTCAGTATTTATTTAAGATGAGACATATATACATATTTTCTTTCATATATTAGAGTAAAAATCTTCTTAGTATCATACTGTATGGTGCTAAATTAATATTTTTTGAAAATAGTATACATCTGTATCACATAGTTTTATATTATAATCACTCAAACCCAGGAAGACAAAATTGTTGTGATTTGGTGGTCAACCCTCCTCCAGCCATGCTGCCATAAAGAGTCAATTAAGGCGATTAAGCAAGTGTGGCAGTCAGGATGGGGCGGGGTTTACTGTTCAAATCGAGCTTTGTCCCTCCCTCTGGGTTTTAAAACCGTCAGATTCAAGTAGTGCAGCTTTAATGAAGCCATTCAAAGTCCACATTAAAATATTGCTTAAAATGTTTTTGCCAAGCACAGGACAAATCTTGTGGCTATGTGGATCTATTTCCTTCTAAAAACAAGTATGTTAAGTAGTAGTAGTGTGTCTAGAATGCTTACTCAATATTTAAAACAACTTTACTAAATATTTGTTTCGAAAGTGATACCATTAATAGAAGTAAGACATCTAAAATATCAGAACTAAATGATATCAGTAAAAAAGCTGAACGGTAATAAACTTACATGAAAAACAACCTGCACCAAGCTGCCGTCCACCACGAGGACTTCACACCTCTTCTGTGCTCCGTTCAACTCCGCGTTAAGGTTCTGTCCCACTCTGTACTGGGTTAAATGAGGGTATGGCCAGTCTTTCAAGTACTGCTCCATGAAAATCCTGTGAGCACTTTCTGGGACATCCTCGAGAGGGTTGTCCACTACAGAAAACATCAAGGAAAAATCAGAACAGCGTCAGTGTGCGTGAAACTTCTCTCACAGTAAATAATGAATGAGTTTGTTTGAAAGTTGCCTTACACTGCTTGCAAACCAGGTGAAGTAAGGGTAATCCGACGTAGACCGGCGTGTGGTCATCAATAAAGACCAAAAACCTTAAAGAGAAAAGTTGTAAGTTAATCTTTTACACTAAATGAGATCTTTGAGGCATTCCTACCTTAGACGATTGCTCCTGCTGGGGAGCTCTGCCAAAATCCCAGGCCAGAACCTGAACTTGTTGACTTGACAGCGGACGACCACGCGAGCGCCGACGTACAGCTGGGCCAGTTTGGGAGGGCTGTCCAGGGCCACGTGGTGCCTCGAAACAAGACTCTTTCCCTTCTGCTCAAAACACACTTTGTACTTCACCCGCCCGTCCTCTGCAAAACATGGATCATGCACACCTGGTTAGACCAAATTATTGCATTGCACAAACAACTGACCTTTGACAAAGTAATAAAAAAATATTGATAAGGAAAATTACATTTATAAGTTTAGGTTTAGAAGCTTATTTGTTTTTACTTACAAAAAATACAAATATAAAACCACCAAATTCTAGCTCTGCATGTAGTATCAACAATGCTTTCTGGAGTTAACCACAAGAACCTTACCATTTATTTAAATGATACACTTCACTACGGATTTTCATAATTGGAGGTAAAGAATGGCAAATACTGTATTACAAACTATTCAAAGGTCATATTAGCTGGCTTTTTTTTTCTCGTAACAAATTTCAGCATAAAATACCACATGGCGTTTAGAAACTCAGACAGAAGTCCAAACATCCTACACTGAAAATCTTTTCACTGTTCCATATGGCCTTGGCATTATATGTATACATAAAACTACCCTCACTCTGAACTTTTCACATCTTTTCTGTGTGCCTTCTATTTCAGTGTCTAACTACAAAAATATCCAAAACACAAGGCATCAGTATTATAACTATTGCTGTTCTTTCATGGTATCAACATTACCATCTGTTCTTACCTTTCGTCACGACCTCGATGACTTTCCCACGTTCCCACCTCAGAGGCTTCTTCCGTGCAATCACTGTCATGTCCACTTTGACCTCCGGTTCGGGAAGTTTTGGCCGTGCTTTGGTGTTTGCCGTGTTGCACTGGCTGAACTGCTGCGTGGACGTTATAATCACCGGGTCTGCAGCGAGGTTATTGTTGCTGCTGCAGGACGCGTGTGTGATCTTAATGCGTTTCTTGATCTTCTCTTTAGTTTTCTGATTTGACAGTGAAAATTCGGAGTCACTCGAGTCACGGCCCGGCTCCCACATCATGTCGGTGTCCGAGCTGCTCAAGGAATCTTCTTCACTGTAGAACTGCTCTGGCGTGGGAGGCCTTAATGCATTTATCTTAGATTGAGGGAGTTTAGTTAGCAACACTACAGCCTTTTTAGTCAGTCTAATACATGGCTGTTTTGTAGAGTCAGAAGATGCACTAGATGATGTAGATCCATTTCCTGCAAAGACGAGACAGAGGTAAAGAGAGTTTTGTTTACATTTATTTGAAGTATTCATAGCTTCTTTAGAATAAAAAAAGTGAATTTAATGAAAAAAATATTTTGCCATTTGTTATTCTTGTAGTGACCATTAAATCATACTTTAAATATATATATTGTTTAATAATATAATGTTAATATTACCCGTTGACTGGGATGCCTTTGTCTCCTCCTCTTCCATTGTCAAAAATCTGCAACAATCAAACACACAAAACATTTAATAAGAAATGTAAAACATAACAAAAAAACATGTCAAAAGCAGAAATTAGATGAACTTGCGCAAGCGTTTTAAAGCGTACACTTGGACAGGACACTAACCGGTAAACACTATAACATTATTAGCATTTGTGCTCATCCTTTAAAGCTATACCTTGGTAACAATATATAAAACAGTAGATCTTACGCACTTACCCGCTTTGAGGGCTGAGTTAACCAGATTAGCAGCCAAAGTATTGAGTTATTGGAAGAATGCGGCACGTAACTTTGTAGCAATCAGTTAACGTTGTGTTAGCATGGGCCCGCTGTTAGCTTAGCATTTAGCACGTACGCTGCATTAGTTTAATATATGTAAAATCCTGGAAGAATCTGAGCCACTTACGTGCACACACGTAAAATGTATCATTGAACGATACGTTTATGATGTTTCAATAGTAAGAGGATAAAGTCAATTTTCTACGATAACGCGATGTAAACAAAGGTTTTGCGCGGTGTCGAGGCTACGCTCGTCTACACGAAGCTTCTTCTGCGCAGTGTGACAGCAGAGAGGAGCCACCAGCGCCACCACTGGGCCACAGGCTGTAACTGCTTTAAATGTTATAAATAAACACCAGCTTCACAGTGAAGTGATTTTCAGATTTATTTTTTATATATATGAAAAATACATACTCAACATACACTTTGTAATTTGTTAAACATTAATAAATAAATAGTGGCTGTAAACAAGAAATGCAGAAGGTGAGGTTATGGCGCTCTTGACCACTCACAGGAGCAGTCAGAGTTTAAAGGCACTGTACCTGATTTTTTTTTTTTAATGAACAACAATGAAGGAGGGAATGAGTAAATTAAGTTGTTAGCTGTGGTCTTAAATCATTCTTAACTTTCCAAACACATTTTTAACATCCCAATTTTTCACAAGGATGTCTTTTTAAGATGATGCATGTTTCACAACTTGCATGTCACTTTTTCCTACACATAAATGCTAAAAAAAAACTTGCTGTAAGTTTAGGAAATTGATACAAATTACCTATAATCAGATGTACTGCATGATTTCCCGAGATATCCGAGTGTAAGATATACTAACTAATAATAATCGTCATGTTCTTTTAAATATCCAAAGGTTCCCTAATGTGGGTTGGACATGCGACAGCTCTTCTCCATGCTCCTGTATCCCTCGCCAGCTCCTCAGTAATGCCTCATCTTCTTCTATAACTTATCTCCACTTTTTCTACGTTTTCAAACCACAAGGAATACTACATTAGAACAAAATAAATGTTGTGCCACTCTTAGAAAAAAATCAAGTAAAGGGCCTTTAAGTAGTTGTGTGTGAAACCAGTCTTACATTTTGACCATAAGAGCAAGATGAAGGTTCTGAAGATAGAAGCAAAACATTCACAACTCATATAACCCAGTTCTGCCAATGATAGTGGAAAATCTCTATGAAAGATGATTCCTGCACAATTGAGAGCCCACACAAATGCATTCCTTATTTACTTTAGCAAGGCATTCCAAGCAGTGAATACAATTGTCACCCATAAAATAATAGTAATGACATGAATTCAACATTGCTCTTTCTATATACATAACCATATGGCATTCATCTTACATTCATCACAATACAAAAGAACACAATGGAAAGAAACTTAAATTAGAAAACACATAATAAACATTATAGCTCTGAGTCCATGCAATACAATAATTTCAGCCTCAGTATCACGGTTGTACACAGTTGCAAAATACCAGAAAACTGTAGGTATGGGCTTCTCTTGAGTGAATAACAGACTTATATGAAGCACTTTGAGTAGAATCAGAAGCTTGTAAACATATTTTCTTGTGGCATACAGTCTCACGTGATCTGCTCCTCTTGGTACGTGGAGGTGGAGATGGAGCCATAAGGATCCACAACAGTCTGTGCACATCGAACCACCGTCACAAGCAAGAAGAAAACCAAAACGCCGAGAAAGAAAAGCGCAAATCCCAAATCCACGTCCACCTCAAACTGAGTGAAGGGATGAGGCGCCTGCAGGGCCATTTCACCTCAGTGTGAGCTCCACACGTTTTCATGGAAAGTGCTGCTGTGTCCACATAGTTCTGAAAAAAAAACAAAAAAAAACTTACAGACACATATATACGAAATTGACAAAATCTAATTCAAAACAATATAGTTGGAGAATAACTCTGTCCCTAGAATTAGACATTAGAAAAGAACAAGCTGTAAGTTTATGAAATTGATATAAATGGTTTATAATTGGATGCATCATATGATTTCCCGAGATATTGGAGTTTACAATAGACTAAATTAGGACAAAAAAAATTGTGTTCCACTTCTAGAAAGAAAGAAAAAACAGGTATAGAGTCTTTAAGTAGTTTTTAGGTCAAAATACAGGGGGAAATATCCACACAACTGAATCACCATTTTAATTCTCTTCACCACCTCTTTCCTTATATTTTGCAGCATTTTTGATCCAACACACAGGCTAAAACCTTTTCCAAAAGCGTGCTTGTCTTTCTCCCAAACTAGGTCATTGTTTTTTAAGGTCATCCTCTCACCTTTGTCTCTGTGTGGCAGCCTATCCATTAACTTCTGTCATGGCATTTGAGACATCTGTGTCCCATACTCCAAAAGAGTTCCATGTAGATCCTGTTGTGAGTCCCTGCAGGCAAGAAAAATGGAAAAAAAATCATCAAACAGCATTGCAATTTACAAAAAAAAAACATATATTGTCCAGAAAAGTCAACTCACCCTTGACTTTGGGGTGCAGATTTTGAAGCAGAGACTGTAAATCACTCCTTAGTGCGTTATTGGGGAGACTCACATGCCACACATGCATTTACTTCTATTGCTGCTGCTCCTATATGGCAGAGCACTCCTCGCACCTCCCGGCCTCCCCCTGGTCCGAGTAAAGCTCTTTATTAATACTTAAGCAGGGGTTGGATAACAGTCTACATGGTTCACAAGTGTATCAAACACCCCTCGGCCTTTGTCGTCCCGTCAATGGGGATTTTGGCCCCTGTCGTAAGTTTAGGCTTCACGCCGGCCGAGCACACAAGCGTCTCCAGCGACACAGAGCTCCTTCATTACATGAGGCTCTGGAGGCCCTGCAGGACATGGAGAGGGCTCAGGGACAACATGGAGAGGGCTCAGGGACAACATGGAGAGGGCTCAGGGACAACAGGGGGCAAAGATTTAAGTTCAACGCACAGGTGGGGTCACTCAGGAGCCAAAAATATATAGAAAAATATAGATGATTATTGCTTCAGGGTTATTTTAGTAAAGAAGGGCAGGTAAAGTAATAAAGTAATTACACTCTTGGGCTCTCACTCATACAGGAGTTGTCCATTGTAGACAGCTAAAATTCTTAAGCCATCATCTTTGGTATTTTCATGTCTATTTTTTTGAATAATGAAAGGCTTTGTCAGCAACTAATGGTATTTCAATTGCAAGTTGAATATACTGTAGAGGATACCGATATAATTGGGAGGGAATAGAATAAAGCAGAGGGGTACTATGGGGAACTCTTCAATAAACTTTAATGACCCTATACCTAAAAATAACATTGTGAATCTAACTGCATTGCATTTGAATCAGTTTCATAAACTCGTAGGCCCATTTTCTAATATTTTACATATTAAAAAAGTCAGGAATGAGTTTGGGCCACAACTAACTATTTATATTACTTGTTCCTTCTTTAAGCCAGTTATAGTTTGTGTACATTGATCACAAAGGGCATACACTTTTCCTGGTTAAATAATATTTTGAAGTCATAACCCTAACCATCACTTTGTTGACTTTAGTTTATCTTACTTTTATTGACGGAATGTATTTCTATAAATGTTTTGTTTATTGTTTGGAGACACCAGAGTTTGCCTTTCATTCAGTTTCTTTTTTTCTGTCAATTAATCGGCTACTTCAATATAGTTGGACAGCAGACAACTATTGGAGAACCTATTTCTACTCGAGTATTTAGAAGCAACAGTGCCATTTCTGGATACACCTTTCACTTCTTCCATCATTATTCCTTTCCCCTCCAAATTCCCCATTGCCTGTATCCCTCCACATTACCCCACTCTCTCCTGTATTTTGGCTGCTCCCTAAAGGCCTCCTTGCCTAATTGCATATGTAGCAGGATCGTTTTACCTCTATGCCCCGGACGTCATCCTTTGCTCTCTTCTTCTTGTCAGCATCACTTTAACAATCTCCATTTTAAAGTGGTAGGGTCAATTTCCACTGCACGCTCGCATCTGCCTCCACAATTTAATCGGTAATGCAGCTCTGGTTACCACTCCCTCTGGCCGGATGATCTCCTCCCCTGGTCCCATCTGAGGCTGGCATGGGGCACAACTACAGGTAGTACTGCGTAAATAAAAGAGAGCAAAGAAAGTCCTCTTGTATCTTGCTCTCATCAGCTAAACATTTTCATGAAAATACTAATCAGGAAAAAATAAAGAAAAATGAACTCGTAATTGAAAAAGTATGCCATTCTCCATAACATTTCACCCATTAAGTACCATAAAATCCAAGCACAGCCTATATTTAAAGGTCCTATACCTGATTTTTTCATTGCTAACATTGAAAGAGGCATTAAGTACATGAAATTTCTTGTTATAGTTCAAGGCCATTCTTAAATTGAAGTCACATTTTGAACATCCCAGTTTTGCAGAGATGGATCTTTCAGATTATTTATTTTTTGGTTAACAATACAAACGATGACCATTCCCTTATGTTTTGTATTTTAGTTTAGTGTCTCTTTTAACAAAGCAACATGCAATGCAACCTAGAAAGTTCTGCTGTGTAGCTTTGCATTAAATATATATTACATCAAGACAAGAATATTTTCCTCAATAAATTTAGGATGATTAATAGTTTATGGTCAAGGGAAGGGCCACACCTGTTCCACAAAGGGATACCATTACTTTAAAATATTAATAATAATATTAATCTAAAGGCAATACAATTCCTCTGTGAAGCAGAACTTACTCGAGTGAATCATAAGTGAATGCGAGAGAGTAAGTGTAACTCACACCCACCTCTGATTAATGGAAAACTTATGGAAACTCATCATGTCTCGGTCCTTAGTCCTTTGAGTCCCGGCCAAGTCCATCGTGAGAGTGACCAGGATCCAGTGGCACCCGATACTCC
>JAADKR020000009.1:2598785-2614294 GCA_011763505.2 Lythrypnus dalli
GTCTCGGTCCTTAGTCCTTTGAGTCCCGGCCAAGTCCATCGTGAGAGTGACCAGGATCCAGTGGCACCCGATACTCCTGCTCCGGGTCCATGGTGCCCTGTGGTCCACACTACACCCGTCCCGACCGGGCCCTGCTGACAGAGGGGATGTTAATGTGGCCCTTTACAAAGAGCAGGCCGTTTATCTGATAGCATCGAGTCATTCATCTGCCAAACGGTCATTTAAAACAAAACATGAGCACTCACATGGAAAAACAGGGTCAACATTATGAAGACCTAAGACCTAAATCAACTGTGTCTATAAAAAGCCACCATTCTCAAAGTGGGGACCTCTGATTGTTGTGTAACTGGGTCTCAAACTGATGTTATGTTATGCACCTTTAAGTAAGTTTAAGATAAAGAAGTTTAAGATAAAATTATTTTGTCTTCCAGTGCATTGCAAAAGTTGACATTTGTGAAAAAGACTTCTACATGTTGTGCATCCAAGGAACAAGGCATTTGTATCTAGGTTGGACTAGTAGACAAGTTCTTGTTTGCATTACTGTGACAGTATTGCTCAATACAAGTTGTTAAACGTGCTTAGAAACTCATCCCAATGAAGAACTGGGATGTTAGAAACATTTTACGTAGGACAGGCACGAGTTTGGGCTAGTGTTGCTCCGATACCATTAGTAAGTGAATGAAAACAACAGCTACGCCTGGAAAAATAAACCAAAACCTAAAGTGCATGGCTCAATATGGCATAATAAACAAATCCTGCACTGAGAGTTTTGCAGCTTAATTCTCTTAAGGCTTGAAAGGTAACACAAATATGATTATTAGGTGATTTTAGTGTCTACAGAGCCCCAAAAAAATGATTTAGTATTGGGTAGGTTTTGGTAAAGGTACTTGCAAATACTGATACCTAAAAAATATTTGGTATTGCATGAAATGCGATACCAGTATGGGTATCGGAACAACCCTATTTTGGACCACAAGGAACAATTTGAAATTGATATGCTCCCTCTTTCTTTGTTACCAAAAACATGATATATGGCCTAGAACAGTTATGGGAAACTATTTCATGCAAAGGCCACACTGGGTTTTTCATCTTACCAGAACAAGTGGTGGTTTGAGATGTATCAATCCAGTAAAAATCTCAAAAATAGATCGATAATCGTGCTAAACACAATAAATAAGCAAAAACATAGCAGAAATTATGCATGATTTGTCTTGGGTTTGAAGAAAAATTCAGGTATAGTTTGCATGAATTTGTTGCATTGATTTACAGTGAATAGGTGGCACATATGCAATGGCAACAATGCTCAGGCAGTGTTCAAACTTATGATCCTTTTGTTTGGAGGCAAAAGCTTAACACATCACACCATCACCAGACTGGCACTCATCTACACAGCATATAAAGGATTCACAAACAAAATGACAACATCTGAGGGTAACAGAGTAACAATGGGGCACAGGCGCATCCTGGAAGTTATAAACCAAAATACCTCTGACAAAATTAAAATAAAATAAATGGAATTCCCTCTTAATTCTGTACTGCATTTAGCTAAATGTTTGCAGATTGGGTTCAGTGTGCTACAATTCAATTGTTTGGTGCACAAAAAAAAACCAAGACATGATAAAGGCGGCTTTGACAAGGCAGTATTCAAGTTTGAATTCAAAAGCTCCTGTGGAAATGTAGAACTCTGTTGGGGAGCGACAGGTAAACCGTTCACCATTTAGAGCAGAGTGTGGTTTAGCTGCAGTCGCCTTTTCCAACATGCTCGAGACATCCAAACCATCAATAATAAACATATTCAATAATAAACTTGCAATAAAAGAAAAAGACAAGATGTTAGCCTTAATTATTTATCATTTAGTTTTGAAATTTTACATCTGAGCAACAAAATATAAACATCTGTGGAAGCAGTTCAGACGGGTGCAGGCGATTGGTCGACATGACCAAAGTTAGAGACTGCTATGGCTACTTCTGCGTTGTATTACTTTAAGGAGTAATAAACTGAAATGTAAGGCACTTGAAACACAGCTCAGCACTGTCAAGTAAACTTTGGCAAAATAAATTTCTTCTTTGATTGAAACACATAAAACAGGAAGATCTTGGCATATAGGAAAGGAGTAGGAATAATTACATCTTACAGGTTATGACTCATTAATTCATGATTTGACTACAACTAAGTACTGAGTATTGTCACAAAACTGTTCTTTATATATAAAACATAAAGTGCTTACTTGAATGTGAAATCAACACTGCTTTTGAAATGGTTTTGACTTATCAACCTAATAATGAATCACTGTAAAATTAGGCTTTTTTTTTTTTACACAAATTCCTCCCACATTTCCACCGATTCATTGACAAACAACATAAAATCTATAAAGATCAAAACAAATAAAAAAAATAGAATTAACGCTGTAACATCAACAGCTAGAACTGAATAAACTTGAAACTAAAATTTCGTTTCAGAGGTGAAAACCAAATTATGTACGCAACACTGTTACGAAGTGTAAAACTGCTTCATGCACTTTATCAATGTCCATTTGTTACTCAGCATGATGCTTCTTTTCCCAAATTGACAGGATCATTTTAAGGCAGCAATACTACATAGGAAGTATCTCTTACACAAAATACTTCCAGAAGCGACTAAACTTTAGGAGAGTGGGACAAAGACGAAGGAGATCCATGGCAGAAGTGTGGACAGAAGCTGTTGTCTCTTCACTTGATGGTGATGTTAGTGTCACTCCGTAAAAGGCAAAACAGTGCAAAATCTGCTCTTCAACACGATGGGTCTTGGACAGAGGTCTTGTGATACTCTTTGGCGTTCAGACCGTCTTTCCCCATCTGTCCCTGCCCTGTCCCTTCAGTCCATCTTCCGGTGGTTGTTATTGAGCAGAGTGTGGCCGTTTTGCACGTGTCCGTTTGTGGATTTCTCTTTGATCATTTCGTCCTCAGACTCAGATTCCTCGTGGTCGCTCCTCTCGTCCTCAACAATGTCCTGCAGGCAAAAAGACAATAATTTAACTGCAGTGCATGTTATTTTCATTTACACAATACTGGAACATAAAGGGGACAGCTTATAGCAATTTCACGCTGATAAGTAAATTGCATATTTACACTGAAAATAAATAGTATACTGTATATTATTTGAATACAGATAACAGGACAAGTATTTAGTAGTTCAGGGAAAACACTTTGATCAAGTGTATTTGAAATGTAATGATACAGGTCGAAAGAGTTTTTAATTTTGCAAGAACAGAATTCAAACTGCAGATCTTAACCAATCAATCTTTCCTCACCAGCAACTCAGCAAAGCTTCAGTATATAACAAATAAAACCGCTGTTAGCATTTTATGTTATTAGACTGCATTTACATTGTAGAGAATTTGGGGTTTAAACAAAGTGTTCTGATAAACTGAGGGCAGAGACATGGCTGGAGTGATAACAATGCCCTGTTATTCCCTCCTCTGTCTGCAGCCCTTCTGCACAAACCCTGAGTACGTACATTGCTGGGCAGGAACTTTATGACCATCCGAATAATGAGTGCAGCCCAGAAGATGTGCAGCGCCAGGAGCACCAGCAGCAGCCCGTTGAAGAAGTAGAACCCGAAGAAGGGCGGGTACAGGGTCAGAGGGTACACCCACGTCGTGTGAATGATCCTGTCCCGGGACACAACAGAGAGAGCAGTCAGAGCCACCTACAGCCATCAAAGAGCCTCTCACAGAGACACAGAGCAGGGGCTGTAGTCGGAACAATGTGAGCCAACGACTGAGGCTTCCTGCAGCTTTTCATACAACTGAACAGTTTATGAGACAATGCAAGGCTATTCTGAAACATCAATGATTTGGATAACTACCTAAATCTATGAATCTGGGTATCTAAAAGGCTATTTCCTATACATTATGATATGTTCTGGCTTTCTGACTGTAGTTTAACCTGCACAATTTACAGATTTTATGCAATCTCAAAACTTATTGTTGTGTTTTTGCCCCTTTTTAGTGACATGTTGACTGAAGAAATGAATAATCCTGCAAAATGAGGAGCTACAGTTCAATAAGGGAACCATGAATGCAAACATGTACTGATGTCCATCCTTCAGAAACTGCTCCACAGGGGGACATTTTCACTGAGGGTTGGGGTTACTTTTAAGGCCTTAAATTTGGCATGATCAAATGTAACACATTTTTAATGACTTAAGATCCTGGGGCTGCCCTGATAAAAACACCACGACTGATTTCAGACGTCAACTATATCTATTTTTGCATAAGGTCATCTCATGTTTAAACACTATCTCTACGACAGCTGTCAAAATGAAAAGTCCTAATGAAATATTCACAAAAAAATTAGGGGTGTACTAACTTTCAAGAGATACTACTTTTTGAATACAATATATTTTTTATCATGGATCTTACTACAATCTTAAACTTTTGACCTCCTGCCTGCAACTCTCCCTTCAGCCACAAACAGATTGCACAAAAGTCAAGGTCGGAGCTGATGTTCTTGAGTCACTTTTTACCAGAAGGGCAGGATGACAAGTCGAGTGACGATAAACATTGCTGCAAACGCGGTGAAGATGAGGTTACAAGTCCGCCTCCAGCCGGCGTAGTTGAACATTTTTGCAGACTGCGGAAAGAAAAAGATTTTGTTTACTCACATACAGTTCTGATCAACCACCAGGGGGCAGAAAAATCAAGCTCACAAACAGTATTGTAAGTTCACAGGCAATTTCAACATCCTGATTCAAAGTACTGTACAAAATACACACTGGGAGGATGCAAAATAGATTTCAGTTTCCATTTTCATGTATTTTTTACATGCACGTTAGGGCTCCACAATATCTCGCAAAAAATATCATATTGCAATATAAGGTGATGAAATATCCGATGTTTTGGTCATTATTTTCTCTTTTGTGCCTTGTTTTGGTCTTAATTCAGTCTTTTGTCTTGTTTTAGTCCAAATTTTGACTTTTGTGCCTTACATAACATATTTTGCTGAAATTTTACTCACGAGATTGTCTTGATATTTAATGTAACATACCGAGGTGAAACAGTATAGTAAAATATCGCACACCTGTATCGCATATCGCAATTTTTTTCAATATTGTGCAGCCCTAATGCACCTCCAATAGTATCTTATTATACACACTATATTGCAGAGTCTTACCTCCATCAAATAATCGGACGCATCGTGCACCAACATGATCAGGGTCCCGGCTCGGATGTAGTTCACGAGCCACGAAAAACCAATGAGTGAAATTGTGGCGACGTGGTGCACAATCTGCTCCTTAAAATCCTGCAGGAAGACAAAACAGGGATTAGTCTCAATTTAAAAACATTGGGATTGCCAGGAAGTAACACAAAACTCTGATCTAACCAGGAACATTTGTATTAAATAAGAGGAAATCAAAGATAAGACAAAGACAAATGCAGACTGACCAGAAAACAGACAATTGCAAGAAGTATTGTGATTTCAATTAGATTTAGACTTGAACTTCTAATCAAAATCTCATGCTTAAAATGTGTTTGTTGCAGATGAGCAGCCATTAAAACCCCTTGTATACAGGATATTTTGTTTTATATATGATTATATTTGATTTTTATATTGATATTTTACATTTTGATTGAACCAGGACTTAGTCATGACTGAAACAACCCCTAAAAACAGCAAGTGAAGCTAAATCTGATTCCTATGTGCCCCCAGTGGGGCCTACACTGCAGTTTGGGAACCACACATCATGTCTATTGATTAACTCGGTTGTAAATTCAGACACATTGTTAAAACATATATTTTAACAGCTCATGCAAAAGGCAGCATCAAAAAGGACAAAAATAAACCAGTTTACAATAAAGGTACAAGAGATCCTAGTTTTGCCTGTTTTTGACTGAGCAGCTGTGATTGGAAAAAAGAAAGTGCATAAAAAAAGAAGAAGTGGTGCTTGGATTTAAGAGATTAGCTGCAGTAGTACAGTTATGAAACTGGAGCTCAGTGAGATCAGAGGAGTGAAAGTCCAATTTATACAAAACTGAAATAAGAAATGGGTCAGTGAGTGGTGACAGGAGACTGTGATTTATTAACAAAATTTGGGTAATCCTTTACATCACAAAAGTCACTGGACCAGGAAGAGAGTGACAGCGGCCAAATATTGTTCTCATCTAAAAATATTTATTGTGAAATGTATTGCATTTAGTTGCACAATGTGAGCAATCCATTGGGACACTGCAATTTTATCTGATGAATTAAGTTAATCATATGCTATCATTTAATTACTCTTTACAATCTCATATCACGCCTTTACATTGCAATAAACTTCATAATCATTTCAAGTCCAAATGCCATTAGTCCAAAGTCTTTGAAAAATAAAAGTCTTTCCTTTGGAGACTGCATCTTCCCAAGTTTAGCACTGCCATATGTCATTTTGTTTTGAGTGTTGATTGTCAACCGTTTAAACTTAAAAATGCTTTGTAAAGTAAAACCGAAAAAGTCCTCCATGCAAAAATGGAAAACATTACATTTCTTGTAAATGAAAAAAAGCAAAGTAAAGTTCTTAGACACTCAGTCAAAGTAGCACACGAGATAAGAAATCATTAGCACGCACTGGTCCTTGTTTTAGAGCCTTCTTATCCAGTGCATTGTTTATTGAGTGAGTTAATGGAAAACACTCTGCAAGACGTCACCCTCATTATTATCGAGATGTTATAGTGCTAAGTAGCCTGGGATCTCTCATACTGTTTCACACACTCCATTTCATATCACTTTACTAATAATAATAACAATCAGCTGTCTTCTTTTTCGTCTAGTTTTTGTTGTGTTGTAAAAGTCCTGTGGTAAATGGACACGATTGGCTAAGAGCTACACACAGACACTTATGATGGACACTGGTCTCGTCCAATAACTGGCCCTGGACGGTCTTTAATCATGCATGGTCTTAGTCTGGTGCTCCCCAGGCCGAGCGCTAAGTGTCATAATGGATGGTTTCATTTACTTGGGCGCAGTATCTTCTTACCTTTCTTTTGACATCAGACGCCACACTAAAAAGCAGTGAGATATAAAATCCCAGCTCGATCATGTAGTACCAGTACTGGGAGGTTACCAGGGGCTGAGGAGAGAGGGAAACACATCTGGTTTAGGGAATGGATAGGTGTAAATAAATAAAATTAAAGTGAAACGATTATACGTTTTAAATAGAGCTGCATGATATTAAAATCAATGCAACTTGCAATACAGGTCTCCAAAATTGTGGTAAGGGTCTTATTGTGATATTTTACTAAACAGTTTCAACATTGTATATTCAATTTCAAAATAAGCATACCATTTTTGGGAAGTTTTCCCAAATCAGCTTCACGTCATAAAACCATGGTTTCTAATAGAAGAGAAAATGAAACGCATTAATGCTTTGAATATAAAACACAAATAACCGCAGACTGCACAGATCATAAATTCTTACTTAATACAATTCATTATTCAAAAATGCAAACCTGTATATCCTGCCTTATCTATACTCACATCAACAAGCACCGCCAGTCCAGCAAAAAAGGCAAGCAGATAAAAAGTAAATCTCCAGCTGTAACAAAGGAAAAGGTTTATTATAGAAGAAATCTCATAAATGTGAGGTTAACCTATATACGAGCCCCAGTCACATGACTTGCAAAGAGTAAAATGCATTGGCACCTATCGCTATGTAACTGAAGTTTGTTTGTGCATGTGAAAAGATAAGAGATTTTTTCCCAACAGTATGTGACAGAATAACACTATTCATTTAAAAGGGGATACATCATAAATTTGGAGCCTTAAAAGATGTCCTTGTGGGTGTGCCTCAAGGGTCAATACTTGGTCCCTTGTTGTTCTCATTGCATATAAATGACATGCCTAATACTTGTGTTGAAGCTGAATTTCAAATGTTGATGACGCAGACATCTACACAAGTGCCAAAAGTATTCAAGTGACCTGTTCTACTTTGACCTCCGCTCTGGACCCTGTAAATGAATGGCTATTTAAATCTTGTCTGCTACTAAATACCAAAAAACAGTTTGGTTTATGTCTAAACACATGAACTACTGAGGCATATTCTTAAGAGGTGAAGAATTAGAAATCGTCTCAGAATTTACATATCTGGGTGTGACCCTTCTGACACAACAGCATAAAAACTTACACTGGACTGGACAAACATGTAGACTAACACAGAGCAGACCTTGAACATGGTTTAAAGATACAAAATGATACATGATATATCCAGTTTAACTATGTTTTTGTCAAGTCAATGCACAATCAGGGCGTTGTGCAGAAACTTCTTAACCTGTTTCAAACAACCCAGTCCAGATGACAACTTTGAAAACCTTGACCACAATGGAACCCAACTGGACAACAGAGCTTACACCAACATGCTTCAAAGTAAAATATTGATTGTTTTGCATTTAGAATATGGTGCTTAGGCCCCGATCGCAATTGGGAAGCATCTTTTAAAATGTATATTACAGCTATGAGAAATAAAAAAAGAACTTGATCAGATTAGTTGTCACACGTCCATTGTTATGCTGTAGTTAAGTCTGCATCCCCCCAAGAATCAATACACATTTCACCATTTCTCATTTCAACTGGACACTAAAAGCACATAGAAAGCTTTGATGTCTGGCCAAACAATGTAGGAGCAGTGCACACGTTGTAAAGTTTTAAGTAAACAACATAATGGTTGACCAGTTGTTGGTACCTTGCTTCCTGAAACTTTTTGACTTTGCTGGGCCGGTCCTGGTTTCGCCGGCGCCTGAACCACCTCTGGACCTGCCGCGCTGAGAGCCCGCTCTGTTTACTCAAACTCTCCAGGGAGCTCTGTGGACAAAAGGCACGACACAAAGGCGACTTTCAGCACAATCCACAACAAAGTACAGAGAAACAGGCCACGAGATAAGACCTCCTACTGTGCTGAATTAATGACCGTCGTCCTGATAATGCTTGTTTTATTCAAATACTTCATACTGTGTACTTTTACTACTGCAATCTGGTAATCAGTCACATCTACATCACATCATCACTCAAGTTCTGGTATTTGCATTTTGCCTCTGGGCCCAGGATTTCAAAATTGGAAATCCAGATAAAGTATGCAAATTTCTAAATTCTACTTCCCTGATCCGTGGATCAGAGTGATCTATCCCAGGATTTCAAAACTTGGACTGGCTCTGGCTTTTCAAGTCCACCCTGCCCGCAGGA
This sequence comes from Lythrypnus dalli, assembly GCA_011763505.2. NCBI lineage: Eukaryota > Metazoa > Chordata > Actinopteri > Gobiiformes > Gobiidae > Lythrypnus > Lythrypnus dalli. The sequence goes on from JAADKR020000009.1 coordinate 2,607,978, forward strand.
TCACAGACAGGAAAAAGAAAGTAAGGCGGAGCTTTCACTTAAACAAGAGAGAGATTGACTAAAATGAAAATACATATACAGTAAATACTTTTTATATATATATTTTAAAAAAAATCTTGATTTAAAATTCACCAAGATATAAATCAAAGCCATATTATGGTACATTTATAAATGTAACATGATTGCAAGCACTTGTATTAGAGCTGGATTTGAATCTTCAAGAGGCTTGGCTTGAAATACCCCATTTTGGATCCGATCTGGGAAAGATTCAACACACAAAGATGTATTATGGTGGATTGTGTTAAAGACTCTGCAAATGCAGCCAGAGCAGGGTAATTGTTCCACCTGTTGAATATTTTTAGTCCGTGGCTGATGCTATAATTTGATTGGACGCTGCAAGTGGCATGTCTGGCCAACAAAAAAAGAAATGAATGTGAAGGGCATTGAAGAAATAGTTTAAATCATAAAACACTGTTTGAGAAGAAGTGTAACATTTCAAGATTTGGTCTCAAATCTAAGTTAAATCCCGAGTCCCAAGTCTGAGTAAGTTTTATCAAGTCAGTTCAAATTCTTTTCTACAATAAACATATTTTTTCTGACCTCAACTTTTTACACCATTAGACCCTCATACAGCCTCTAATAACAAGATGCTATTTTATCCTTGTTCTCAATGTAGTTCAAAACTCTATACCCGTTATTTTTGTTTTGTCCTCTTTTAGTACACATGCTCCAGAACTACAACATATACAACTAACAATGTAACTTACTTGCCCCCTTTTTCATTGTTTGTAATAAAAAAGGAAGTAAAGGCCCTTTAAAGCCTCTGGGACAATGGATACCTGTGTGGGATGTTTTGATGTTCGGCAGAAATACGACTCCAGAGTGGGATTTGGAGAGACGCAGACTCTGGGTACGTCCCTTACTCCCAGAAGAGCAGCCAGAGGAACCGCTATTGTCCTGAAAACACAAAACCGGCCGCTTTACAGCACTTGTTGTCGTTGGTGTTGTTGTAGAAGGGATCAAGAGCAAGACCAAAGTTTACATAAAATATCGTGCAGACTCAGACAGGACATTTCACTGCTGTTTTACATAAGTTTTGTTTACAAATCTCACATCTCATACACAGGAAAATAATGTGAGAATGGGCTCATTTTTGGTAATTGGTCACATTTCCTCAGGATATGTTTGTGGTTTGCGAAAGGTCATAGTGTGATATGAAAACACGAGTCCACCAATAGAAAGATGACTCACCTCTCAAATATGGGCCTGATCAAAAGGAAGCACAGGGCCACAGGGAGAGTGCCCCAGAGGTCTGAAGGTTTGGGGAAGACTGTGCCATCTTCTTGGTCCTGAAAGTCCGCCCAGCCATGGCCCTCAGGGAACCAGATCCAGTCGGCCCAAAGGAGCTCACTCAGGCGGGACAGCATCCTGCAAAAACAACACAAAATACTGTCAATGTTGGAATAGGAATGCAGAGGGAAATGGGAAATGACCACAATGATGTAGCACTTCAATTGAGCACTCCAGTTCACTCAAGGAATCATCAACACACAAATGGACTAATGGAAAAATACAGAATAAGAGCTGGCTTAGTTTATTTGAGCAACATTAAAAGATTCATCTTAGTATTAAATATCTATCTTAGTAGTATACATCAATGACAAAATATACCAGCACTCAAAATAGTGGAAATATTCTATGCGGTGCCATTCAAAAGGTCAAACAACAAGTGAAAGAAGAATTCCCTAAAACCTACATTAAACAATAAATAGTATACAAGACATGAAATAGAAATAAAATAGATGAACGAATAAAATGATGTGTTATTTTTTTAGTTGCAGAGCTACAGGAGTTACATTCTTGTTAATGTTGCAAATACAGTATCACAAACGCAGACTGCAACAACTCAACTCTATAACAAATTATATTTCAAGGGGAATAAAAAGATTTGTATAAAAAGTGGGGTCTACTCTCTGATCTCTTTTAGGACTAACCTCAACATCAAGTTCTGAGAAAAACCAGCATCCTGAGAGGAAACCAGTGCTAAATGAGAAATAATTTACACCAATCAAAACGTTTAGAGTCTAAACTTTAGACTCTTCACCTGCACATTTACAGATACAGATCTTTTTGTCCTGTAAAAGAAGACAAAAGGTGTGTGTCTTTTCTAGTGTCCACTGGTGGGAGCTCAGACAGACTGTGGGCGACCAATAATCCAGAGCATTTTTCATCGTTGGCAGCTCCCACACAACAGTCAACTCACACGACCTCAGCTGCAAGTGTGCAAACTGCAGGCAGGCTCTTCTGACAGGGTCCATTATCAAGGTTAACTATGTTTTTATTATCAAAGCTTTTTTATACATATGAAATGTATTTAACTACATTAGCATCTGAATTATGTGAACCGAATTACTTTTTCAACATCGTTTGCCAAACAAAATTCAATGAAAAAATTACCGGTGTGACAAAAAAAAGTGTGAAAAAATAAAATCATATGAATGTAAATGTAAAAAAAAACCCATGTCAAAAATATATATATATAACTGATAAATAAATCAGTGTAAAATACAACAGTGTAAAAATACTGTTGTTTTAAAACACTGATTTAAAATTCAATGAAAAAAAAAAGATTGTTTATTTTTTTCCGTCTATAATGCTTCCATCATAAAAACGCAAATTAACCTTCATATGTCATTAAATAAAGTACACTCTACCATAATTTAACTATGCAAGTCTGCTGCATATGGGTCTGTACCCAGAGGATGGAACGTGCCGTCCTGTAACTTATGAATTATGCAAACATTTCTATTATGCAAAGTCTAGTTAAAACAAATTGTTTCAAGTGTCCAAATGCTAATGAGTGGAGCAAGTCAGAAGAACTTGTGGAAATGCACAATTTTGTTTAGATTTTTACTGCGATTGTAATTATATTTACAATTAACTCAAGGTTCAGTTCCATGTACACATTTTAAACGTGTTCAGGTCAGGACCAGGAGCATAACTATTTAAAGCAGGGCTGCACAATATATTAAAAAACATATCGTATCGCGATATCAAGTGATGCAATGCCCATATTGCAATATCATTAGATAGATGGACACATTTTTTGGCTATTCACCTTAAACTTTTGGATCTTTTAAATGTGCAAAAGCTCAATTTCAGATCTACTTTAATTTTGTTTTGTTTCTGATGTGGTCTTTTGCGTCTTGTTTTGGTCCTGGTTTTGTCTTTTTTGTTTTGTTTTGGTCCTGGTTGTTTTATTGGACAGGGACAGATGGCCGTCCTTAAATAAATAAATAAAAAATGTAATCAGTAAAATCAGTTTTGTCATCTGTACATGTTTGCTTCGGATCGATCATGTTACAAAAAGTATAATACAAGAACACATGCATCTCAGAACAGGTTTGTAGATGTAAATTCTAGTGTTTGCAGCTGTTATCCAGATTATGACCACATGGACATGGCGACCTTTGTGAATATCTAATTGCAGCCATTTAAATTGTGATTTCCATTTGATTGAGATTAATTGTCCGGCCCCAAAAGCTTGTATTCAGGAGAGAATGATCAGATCTCACACTCAGCATTTTGTCAAAAGGAGAGAACTGGAAACCACTTTTGGGAGTCTCAGCAAGTCTCAGGTGCCACTCTGTGAAACTAGTCTTTAGTCAAGAGTGTGTAATGATGAGGTCTTTAGTGTTATTGACTTGAGGAGATTCCCAGTGTATTTGTCAAAGGAGCAGGTCTGGAACATACTGCTAACTGTGTAGCATTGACTTCAGGCTTAAACAAACTTATTTTTGGTTAGACAAATACAAAAAGCATAGGTCAGACAGACGCTTTCAAAGGTTTCTCAAACACCTTCAAGCTCACATCACTCTGGCACCAATAATGTAAAAGCATGAATAGGCCTCGAGTGACTGCTGCTCAACAAAGACTGATGCATTGTTACTTAAAAGCCCAGAAATCACTTGCACCAGACTGAGCTACATCAATTTACTCAATAAAGCATCGCTAAAAAGCAACTGAAAACAGTTTGCCCAGAGATGTAGAAGAAGAAAGTCTCAAATAACACTAAACATGAAATAACATACCATAACATTTTCTTTATGGTGTAGCCTACATTGGCGATTAAGGCCAGGTCATAGGACGATTGATTAGAGATTGGAAATTGTATTGCTCTCAAACCTTTGGCACAAACAATTAGGCTAGATTACATATTAAGCAATGTTGAAAGATATAGAATACAGTATGCACTATTTTTTTCTCCTCCCGTGGACAAACCGCCTGCGGGAAGGACCCATGAGGGGCTGATGCAATGTGCAATGGGCAATGCCCCCGCGGCCCAGAAATGGACTAAGCGGAAGAAGATGGATGGATGGAAGTACATTGATTTAAAAAAAATGAGAGAAATTAACTTAAAATTAAAATAAATAAATAAATGACACAAAAAAGTCAAAGGCTAGACAAATAGACAAAAATCTATCCACAATCAGCACAAATTTGATTATTCAAGCCATTCAATTCTCTATATCTAAAAAAAAGAAAACAAACACTTTTTTGTTATCTTTCATGCTTTTAAGGCCTTAAATTTGGCATTATCAAGTTTAATACTTTTCTAATGATTTAATGACCTGGGGCTGTCCTGTTAATATGAATTTAAGCTTGACTTTAAAGTCAAGCCTTTAATCTTGACTTGAAGACATTGTGCGTAGTCTCTTACGTCAATTGCGTAAGGCCCGTGCGTAGCGCTCGTGTGGCGCAAGCGGGGAGTGTCCCGGACATAGCGGAACCATCTGTGGATGAAAGTTCTCCATAAAGCTAAAGATTAACGTCGTAACTCATGGTTTAATGTGTCCATGGATGAGCAAATGACTTTATTATCACTAACAATTAAAATGGCACCTGACACTTAACTTCACGGCGCACTACAAAAGTTTTAAGACGTGTAGAAATAACTTTATAGAGGCATTTACCTATAAATGTTAACCCGATGTGACCTCCGCTCTACTATGAACGTAAATTACCCTTTTGTACCGTGTTATCCCTATGTAAACACATGTAATGTTTGATAAAGCACTGTTTGCTACAGAGCTAGCCAAACTTTGATGCTAAATCATTCACAGCTTCCACTCCACAAACTTCAGGATTAGTTAGCGGGATTTCTGCAAACTTTTAGCACCTCTTCGTCCATAAACCCCTCGTACACAGCCACAGGAGGCAGATTACTCCCACATTTGTGTCTAAATTTAGTCTGCAGAGTGTAAGACTATGTTTAGTCTTTGCACTGTCATATGTTCAGAGTTAACGTACCTCCTCTTCACTTCAGTCCGCGGCGGCAGCAGGTAAAGACAGCCCAAAGCGAACCAGAAACGTCGTCCTCTGTCCCTTCAGCAGCCGAGGCTCTTTCATGAAGCTTATCGAATCCCAAACTTGTTGATTTACGACAAAAAAACACAGCGAATCCTTGTGTTTTTGTTGTTTTTTGTCTTCTTCTGGTCGCGTCAGTGCAGCCCGGTCGCGCGCTGCACTGGGGGCGCGTGCTCTTCGCAGCGTCGTGACTAAAATGTTTGTTTCCGCACAATAAAATAGACCCGAATGGAAGTTATCGCAGAGCTGTGTGTTATCGAATGGGTTTCATTTGGGTTTGTGGAGAGTGGCTCAGTGCAGAGAGAGGGGCGGGCAGGCTCTTTATAGTGACGTGCATCTTCTGAGAGTGAGGAGTGGCCATGTGTGCAGCCTCAGGGAAGTCAGCATTATCCACTATTCATAAAGAACTACAGTATATGATTTACCTATTCACACGAAGTACCACCTCATATTTAGTTTCCCAACCCTTGACTAGACAATAGGCATAGACTACATTCCTCCACTGACTATTAATTATTAGATGCAGAAAGTTTGGTTAAAGTTTAAATTGGATAATACAACTACAGAATACTTATTCCAGCAGTATACTGTTTTAAAGGTGGGCTGCACAATATATTGCAAAAAATATGTCACGATATAAGGTGATGCAATATTCACATAGACATATGATAGATCAACACATTTGTTTTTGCCTTCTCACCTTAAAACCTTTGGATCTTTTAAATGTGCAAAAGCTCAATTTTAGTTTTAATTTTCCTAATTTGGTTCTACTTTAGCCTCGTTTTGTTCCTGATTTTGTCTGTTGTGCTTTGTTTTGGTCCTGATTTTGTCTTTTGTGTCTTGTTTTGGCCCTGATTTTGTCTTTTGTGTCTTGTTTTGGTTTTGATTTGGTCTTTTAAATATTCTGTCATGAATTTACACATGCTGCACATGCATCTGAGGCATATTTG
>JAADKR020000009.1:3138186-3150646 GCA_011763505.2 Lythrypnus dalli
TTATTTAGTGTTCATGAGTCTTATGGCAGAGGGGAAGAAACTGTTCTTGTGGCGGGAGGTTCTGGTCCGAATGGACCCTATTCCTATTTTTTCTAGTCATGGAATAAAATTTGTTTAGTCTTCCTTTAGCGTGTAGTAATGTCAGTCATGTGGTGCATATAATTCTAAAACCTTTATATAAAGTTAAAGAAGTAAATTCATCAGAACCTTACATTTGAAATTAACTCTAGATGCTCACTGGTTTTACATGTGTTTGTTTTTTGATATTCCAAACATGCCAAACACAGGCTCTAAATGAGAGGGGTGGGACACTTAACAGCCTAATTCTGGAAGAAAGTGAACAGCTGATGAAATTACTGACCACAAAGGGGCAAGGGGGTTGTTCAGGGCAGGGGTGTAAAAGTCCCCCGGTCAAATATAGTTTAGCAGACGTGTCAGTGAGTGGCTGGCCCTGGCATCCTCTACTCTCTGTGCAGCAGACGTGCCCGCGTGGTATAGGTCCACGCATGAACTTGTATTATTATTACTTACGCTCCGTCACCTGCCACATTCACCTGCGTACGTCAATCAAGCAGGATCGGAGCGTGGGCTGGCCCTGACGCGACGCTTTTCACGCGATTGGTTGAGCGCGGCTCCGGGGGCGGGCTCACGTCGCCCTTCCCGAAATCCGATTGGACGAGAGGCGCGTTGGGGCGGCGTGACGCAGCCTGGAATTCCCAAAGTTCCCAAGTTCACGGGAAGAGTGCGGCGCCGTGCGTGAGGATTTCAATCAGATTTTTGCAGATAAAGGACAGCTTACGACTGAGGAGCACGTACACTGGTAACACACGGGTCTACGTCTGTGTATTCAATGCGTTTGGGAGCGTTTTGTGGGAGCTAGCGGGCAGAAAGGCCTGTGGGAGAACGCGGAAGTGTGGGAACGGCCAGCCTCTTGCGACTGTCCCTTTGTTTACCTTCTCGGCTGATGCTTGAATGTGGCTGCTACAACAATTACAGCTCCAGAAATAGCTTCAGTAATACATTTAAGGCAGATACGTGTCGCGTAGGCACAGTGTGATACGTGAGTAAAGAGCTTTCCATTGTTTTTAGTCCGTAGCTTTCGGGTTTAAAGGTTTGCGTGTATTTTTGCGCACGCAGCTGACCATTTTGGGGCATTTAACAGCTGCACCAATGGTCAGTGATCGATCAGGAAACGCAGCTTTGTTTTTAAGTGGAATTGCAAGCTATAAACCCATTGCATTTGCGACTCAAGCTCTTGATTTAACGTTGTTTGCTATGAATATACCACTGTAGTTACATAACATGATCCATAGCGACAATCTGCGGCTTATATCTTGAATGTGCCGTGCTCAATGTAGTCTACTCAACTGTAAAAATAAAGTTTGCCTTTTCTGATCTGTCTTCAGAAGCCTGGTGGGTTTGAACATGTTGCAGATATGTTATTACTGGGTATAATCCAAACTAGCAGCGTTAGCCTATAGCTACAGACAGTCAGTCGTGCAGGCCATTTACTGAATTGTTCTCATTATTGTTGTGCATCATCGTAGTTCGACGCATGCACGAACTCTGCAGCATCACGCCTTTCTTCTGCTAAGGATGCGTTTTTGTCGTCGTCTGCAGAAACAAGAATAAGCTGATCCCTCCCGTGCAGTGCGCCCGTCCAGCCTGCAGAGGGCGATGTCTGACCACAGCAACAGCACCGGCAGCACTGGCTCCTCCACCAACAGCTGGACCCTCCTCTCCCCCGAGGTGAGACCACAAAAACCGGCTGAGGAGAAGGAAACTCTGCCTGGAGCCCTGTGCAAGTCTGGAGATCATTAGCTGCATTTTTGCATGTTCTTGTCCCATGAATGCAAGCCAAATGTTGCAGGTTAAAGCTTGAATTCCTGTGTGTTTCACTATTTAGGATGACTACAATTAGATGCAGGCAGCCAATGCAAATATAGCTCTTAGGGTATCTGCAGACTGTTAAGACAACTTGGGAGGTATACTGGAGAAATGAAAGATGAGTGGATGAAACAGACAAACAGACAAGAAGACTTGAACTCATTCTACACTTTGACTAAATCATAAATCACCTCATAGCAAGTGGCAGTACCAGTTGTTGTCTTATGAGTTCCATATAATAAAATCACTGCTCCCAACTCTTTTTAACATTTGTAGTCCATATCATGCACATGTGGTGATATTAACCTTTTTCGTTGCCCATTGCATTTTTTCTTCTCTTTAGGTACATACATGATGTTTTCTTTTCTTTTGTTTTTACTGCAAAATGTTAAGAACGTCACTACAACAAGGTTAGGTGAATTATGTTGTTTTATGGCCTCATTGTTGTCCTCTGTGCCACAGGAAGCAGCTGTGGAGAGTGTGGGGCCGGTGGATGACGGCACTGAGAGTTTAGGAGACGTTCCGAGTCTCTCTGAGGAGCTGGCAGGTTTGTGTTAAACAGTAGTTATCACAGAGGTGCTGCTGCTCCTGCCCTCCAGACTAATTATTGTGTGGGCTTTATTACAGGAGCCGCGGCAGAGTTCAAACACCTCGACATTCCAGTAGAGACTGTCCTGTCTGAAGAGGGCCACCAGGTGGGTACTATAGAGGACAGGGATATTAACATTGTCACATACAGGTGTTATAGGCAGTGAATGAACTAAAACATGGAAATGTAATTAGAATATTTGAGCATCAATTATAATAATTACTTTGAGTATCTGAACAACCACCATGCAATGATAATTATGCTTCTTCTATATGATTAATATTATCACACATAGTACAGTGCATGTATATGCATTCACTACTTTGTTGCCCTTGTATAATTAAGCTCCGAGAAGTGAATGTTCTTCACAAATGCATGAATGTACTTTCAGGGATTTCAAGCTCGTCCATTACATCAGTCTACATATTTGGAATGCGTTTTGTCAGAGTAATTTGGCTGCTGGCATTTACTCTGATATATTAATATGCAAATCAGTGCACGTACTATGTATGTACATGTTTTGCTTTGGCAAGCATAAAGCCTAAAGAAAACAAAACGTATTGAAATATGCTGTCCATTAGTTGTTATTTAGCAATGGAAACACCTGTGCTACTAAAATTACAAAGTGTAATAAATGCTTATTGTTCAGGTCTGTCAAGAAACAACCCCAGAACCAAGTGAGGGTCCCGTCCCCTCGAGCCCGACGAGGATCAGCCCTATGCCCCCTCTCAGCTTCGACCCTGAGGAGGAGGAGGACCCCGAGAGCCAGCCTCCCATCATCCACGACATCGTAGCCAGCTCTCCCAGTGACAACGACAACCTCTGTGCCATCCCCTTTGTCACTAATTTGGATTTGGGGACCCCTCTGGAGATCCCCCCCTCAGATCTGCTGCAGAGTGAACTGGGCGTGTGCTGTGTCACTGAGAACCCCGACTCTGCTGTGCCCCTGTCGGACGAACCCACTGACATTGGTCCAATTAGCGAGACTCAAGAGGAGGAGAGTCCGAGTCAACCAGACGAACCGTCAAAGCCAGTTGTCCCCTTAGAGCCAAGTGCTGCAGCTGAAGTCACTGAGCCCTCACCATTTGTCCAACCTGATGACAGCCAGAGGGATGAAGAGCTCTGCACAGAAGAGCAGAGTGCAGTCCCAGAGGTGAGCGCAGTCCCACTATGTCCCGCTGATGATGAGGAGGAACACACGCCGGCTCCAGCCCCAGTCCAAGAAACTGAGGAATCACATGTAGAAAAAGAGGAGGCCCCGGAGACAGTGACCCAGGACGAGGAAGAGGAGGCTGAACCAGGTATGTCTGTTATTGGGCAGCATAATGAAGGAAATCATGCAAGAGAGATCTTCTGATAAGTTTTGTTTTTATTTCGAATGTTTCAGCATGTACACTTTATTTGGTTAGACACTTAAGGATGAATGGAAAGTGGGTTTGGGGGGAGAGAGAATCATTCAGCAAATTGTTGGAGCTCAGACTGGAGCCCATGACGCTGAGGGCAGAACAGTAACAGCCTTAACCACTAGACTATTGGAAACTCGTGATTTATGTTTTAAACTCAAAATTCTATAAGGTATGAGCTGCAAGACCATATTTCTGAACCTTGATCCTATTGGATGAAGAAGTCTATTGATCTCTATTCACATTATATACTCCGGAGGATGTAAGTGTTCTTTTTATTCTTTTGAGCAGAATATTGGTTATGAAATTGGATAATCAAATAACAGTTATATTGAACTGTACAAAGCCTTTGATGAGCTACTTAGGAGGAGCTGGTGTCACAACATGCATGCTATTATTATAGTTCACATATTCAGACAAACCTATTGCACATGAACATACTGTTTTTTTAGTCCACTTTCCACTGTCACTTTACCTTAAAATCCCTGAACACAGTGGAGTGTAGCTCTTAGTTAGTGGCCCTCAGCTGCTGCTAAAGTTGGAGCAGGTAATGGGAGCCCTCTCGCGGAGGGACTGTTAAACATGCCTTATATTTGTGGCATGCACTAAACTCAAATGTGATATATTGCTGTGACAGAGAAGCGCACTCTCCACTGAGAAAATGAGAAACAGCCAAGCATGAAATTACCGTTGTCGTAATTTAGAAGTTATACGTCATGCATTTCCAGGAGCGCAGCCCCAGACAGTTTTACATACTGTTTACACTCAGCTTTTTCACTTGTTTATTTGGTGTTTTAGCTTTGACATTTAGCACTCATTACGTTACGTTTATGACATTCTACACTTTGATGATTCATGGGTTTTAGAAAATAATTATGACTGTTGCTATAGCAACAAGCAGAACATTAGTGCATTATTTTTTATGGGCAAAACACAGGATTCAGAGGAATTGAAAGAGCCAATTATACTTCACGTGAATACATCATATGATCATGTGAAGTAATCACTGAGATAAAAAGATCCGATTAATCTTTAAACTGGCTGACATTTAAAAGGGGTTTCACTTTGTCTTTCACCTCAACATAAACTACAAGCTTTTTTTTCTTCCTCATCCAGAGCCATCCTATAGTTTTGAACCTGCAGACACCTCTGGCTTCGACGATGGACTGAGGAGGAGAAACTTGCCGTCTTTTGAGGCACTAAGACGGACATCCGATGAAGAGGAGGAAGACGAGGAGGAAGAGTTGGAGTTTAAAATGGAGGAGAAGAAAGAAACAAAGCCGTGGCTCTCTGTGAACAAGTGCATTGGAGCGGGTTTGGTCCTGCTTTTCCTGGGCTCTCTTTTCCTCTCAGGTGAGTTCCTCTGTGGATTTGGCTGCCCTGATGTAAAGTATGGTCTGTGGTGGTGATAATGGCAGGTCCAGTCTGTGTGGATGAGGTAGTCCGTCTCAGAGCTCTCAGACCAACACTTACAGATCTCCAGGTCTTAACTTCAGGCCTCATGCAGCACCAACAGCAAAGAATCATGTCACAGGCAGAATAAGTCTTTTTCTGCATTCATGTTCAAACCCAGACATTTAGACTCATTCATATAACGGGGCAGCTCCAGGTTTGGAACAAGATTAGTTTGTTTAAAATTAGAGAAATTAACTTGTTTATTTAAAATGAAAGGGGAAAAAAGCCATTAAAGTCCTTTTATCTAAAGAAATTTAAGACTCATTGAAAAAAATAATGCCTTTTGTTATATTTAATGCTTTTAAGGCCTTACATTTGGCATGATCATTTTAAATACCTTTTTACTGACTTAAGACCCTGGGGCTGCCCTGTATAGAGACAACTTTCCAAGAATTTTCATGTTTTAATGGGATCATGTTCAGAAATGAGTGACAGGTGGAATTTTTCCTCAAAGATGTTCGTGCTGAGCTGAGAACATAGTAGCACACAACCTTTTTTAACACACAGAAACTGAAGTTCACACTATTTTACACAATTCCATCATACAAAATGTCCATGTTTGATTTTGCTCCATTTTACAGCCCATAGCTCTGGTTTGACAGTGTGAATACCAGCTCTCTGCTTGTACCTACACAAGCTCCACAAACAATAGCAGCATCCATCACTGTGTAAAGTAGTGTTGTCAGCTCGTGTTTGTGTTGTGACAGGTGACTTTGACGGTGCAGAAGTGACCGATGGAGGACAAAGCCAGGTCTGTTCCACTTTTTATCCTCTTTATTCAAACAGCCGTATACAGAAAGTAGGCTTAACCACAAAGGTTTAAAGTGTAAACCTATTTTCTGGACAATTTGTTGTTTGTGCAGGACTGGCTTAGCGGCGATCCCAAGGAAATGAAAGAGCTATTGGATGAACTTTCACAAGAAAACCAACAAATTGCTCAGCTCGAGGCTCAGCTAAAGGTCAGTGTTGTTGTTTTATTGATGCTAATGATGTTGTTTGCCCTTTTCAGACGTTTTAATAACATTTCTAATAGACATTGTTTTATTTGATACTCCCAGCATATTATTGTATTGTGTTAAAATGACGTTTTCTGTGTGGGTCAGGCTCAAAAAGAGGAGCTGGACTCGACCTTGAAGGCGGTGGCTGCGAGCGGTGATGAAAGCAGGAGGGCAGATTTGGAAACTGAAAATGCGAAGTTGAAGGACGAGCTGCTGGTGCTGCCCGACCTGAAGAAGGAGCTGGAGACGCTGAGAGCTCGAGTGACTGAGCTCAGTGCCCTCCAAGGTAAAACACACAAGATCTTATCAATGCAGTGTCTCTGAGTTATACAACGGCAGATTGACCAATTAGAGAAATGTGAGATGTGTCTGTTTCCTGTGACCAAATAACACAGAACACTGAGAAACTGTGTTATCTTGTGCTAAATTAAATGGCTTACAACTGAACATTGCAAATTACAGGTCAGAGAAGTTGTAAAGTTTGTTCTGAATGATATGGGATTTGGGTATTTCCCATTTGAGTAATGAATTAAAATGTTGCATGTGATTGAAAAATGACTGTGAGCAGGGTCCCAGATGGAGCTCAGAAATTTAGAGTCATTGATATAAATACAACTTTCCAAAATGCGCCTGCTCATGAGACACAGTCCAAAATACCCCCAGGATTAAAATAAATTAACAATGAAAAATTAAAATGATTGAAAAATGACTGTGAACAGGGTCCCAGATGGAGTATGAGCTACTTATTATGTTTATTGGCACCTATTTAATTCAGTTCATTTGTCCATTTGTTTTTTTTATAGTGCAAAATGTCTCTATGAATAAGATATTCTATTGAGGAAGTCTTGGATGTTTGAATGGTCATTATCTTGTTTCACATTTCCATTAGCCTTGGACATCAGTACAAGCATTAGTGTTAATATACTGCATGCTGTTTACAAATAGACCCTTTAATTCAACACATTACTAACTAAAAGATGTATTTCTCATACTTCCCTTTATGTCCACAGCTCCCCAGGCAGTGGCCTCAGCTCCAGCTCCACCAGTGGCCGGTCCCAGTGTCGGCAGTGGCCCAACAAACCTGAAGCCGTCCCCTCCAGAGAGGAAGAGCCCTCCAAACCAAGGTCGTGTCAAAGAGGAACTTCAAAGACAAAAGAAACTCCTGGAAGAAAGCAAGAAGCGGCTGGAGACAATGAAAAACAAAGACGGCAGCGACCGGAAACACGTCAGGGCAAACCTGGCCGAAATTCAAAAGAGACTCTCGGAGAAAGTGGACAAATGGGACAAGAAGGAGTTAGAGGAGTCCAAGTGGAAGGGAAACAAAGATAAGAGACAGTGGAAGAAGGAGGAGAAGAAGGAGTTTAAAGGAGGAAAAGACAAGAAACACAAAAAGGAGAGCGAGGCCAAGTCAAAGCACAACGCACACAAAGAGGCCTGGAGGAAGAGCCAGGACGACTGGGAGAGGAAGAAGGACGAGCGCAGGGTGGACCGGGAGGACAGGAGGAGGGAGAAGCCCTGGCACAACAAACCAGACAAGAAAAACCACGAGAGCCGCCAACACAAGCCCCACCAGCAGCAGCACGACTTCTGGAGGGACCAGGAGCTGAAGCTGAACCGGAACATCCGCCCTCAGCTGGGGTGCTCCAGCGTGGAGGCCTGCGCCGCCAGAGAGGGGCTCTATCCCGCAGAGCTGTCCGAGTTCGAGGAGCTGCTGGAGGGATACCTGAGCAAACTGGACGATCCCTCAGCCTCCAGCGGGAAAGATAAAATACGCAAGCTGACGGCGCAGTTCTTCGAGGACGGAGTGTTCATCCACGACCGGATGCGCTTCGGCGACTTTGTGGAGGACGTGGCGGACATTTTGGAGGACGCCGTGGACATTTTAGAAGGGCAAAAAGACAATGATTCCCTGGAGGAGGAGATGGAGGAGTTCGAACGAGAAGCGCTCTGGAAGTTCGCTGCCACGGCTTAGAAACTGTACAAAGTTAGATAGGAATACAAAACTAACATATTCAAAACAACCGTGGGCCAACTCGACGGACATTATTGCCTACGCTCTGCTTTTCAGAGTTCTAATTGTATTTGGAAAAAACAGAGACGGCCCATGCCTCTCACATAAATGTATCTGAGTCTGTTATAATAATAATAAGCTAGACTTTGTGCTTGTCACTTTGAGCTTAGTTGTGGTTTCCTACCTCCGTCAGGTCATGCGTCCTCATGCAAGGTCCCCCGGTCTGTGTTGTGTAGACTTTCCTCCGCGATGTAGTGTCCTCTCAATAATTACTGCATGTCAGGGTTCACAGGCGAGCTAAGGACAGGATCTGTTTCATGAGAACGCTGAGGCAAATCATTTCAGTTTTTATTCTTTTTAAACACTTATTGAGTTGACAGTTACAACAGCCATTGTTTATGACTCTGTGTCTCTGCCACAGTGAGACAGAGACGGTCTTGCGCAGGTTTGAACACATGCTCGTCCCGCTGCAGGTGCACTGTGGCAGCCCCAGAGGTTCTCCTGTTCCTCTGCAGGACCAGGTTAGACCAGTTTAGAGCCACTCTTCTGACACAGTTAAAGCCCAGAGCGTTTGGTGTCCTCGTCTCTACATGTCCATGTGCCGCAGCAGGAACTGCTTTGAGAAGCTACAAAGTGCTATAGGACTCCTTTAGTTTGAATCACACAGATTATGTTTTAAATGACACTTCTTTTCTTATTTTCCTTATATTGTTTTGTAATGTAGCCATGAGAATCTGCAGCACATAATGTACTTTTACTGGGTATCCCAGCAGTTTAGCTAAAAAACAGTTTATCAGAGGAGTTCTTTCAATGGATTTTAAAATCACCTTTATGAGATTGGCAACAAGCAGTATTTTATCATTCTTTGTATGTTGTAGACTCTGTTAATTTAATAGTATTAGTTGTAGCTTTGAAAACGTACACAAAGCACCATGAAGAAAGAGTGAGTTGTTTCTTTGTTAGATACTTAGAGAAATCATCAGTTTGTGATTAATGCTTGATATTTTTATTTGATTTAAAAGCAATTTGTGTTTATTTATTCTTGTGTTGAACTGTCTTTTATGTTTCATGAAGAACCACGTAGACTCCATACACATTGAATGTGAATATGGTTTGCCAGCTCATGCTTATGTGCCTTTAAATTATGGCTCTCTTAGATTTGGTTGAGTTCAAACATGAGTAATATTAAGTTTACAAGTGAAATGGTACTGCTGTTGGGCAGAATGAATGTCATGGTTTGCACTATCAGTGTCAAACTGTATGTTAAAAATGTCTTCTCTGCTGTGTGAACAGACAAAGAGTGTTATTCAAATTTATTTAGACCAAAGGGATTGAACGAGAATGCCAAAATGAAGAGATTTGAATTTTGTTTTTGTTGGACGTCAGGGCTAAAACATGAAGCTTTTATCATTTCTGCACCCTGTGAAAAGTGCATGTCTTTGATCCTTGAACACGTTTGTTGTAGTTTTTCTTTCACCTGAATTGTCCTCTTTTAGAAGTCAGTGTTAAGTTCAATAAACTTTTTTTCACCAATGGAAAGGGTGTTTTCATTCTATTGTGATAGTATGTACAACTGTGTCTTATCTGTATGTGCCACTATTCTCTCCTGCAGAAGGAAGTGGGCGAGATGGAATGACAGGCATTTTGTTTAATCTCACATTTGTGATGTCGAGCTGAAATATTTACCTCCAGATTAAAGCTCCTCTGAGTGCACACAGGCTCCTCCCACATGAGGTCAGCAGCGTGGTCCAGGCCCTGACCCCCTCACACTGCAGACCAGAATGAGAGGCTGCCATTCTTTACATTCTGCAGGAGCGTCAGCTGAGTTCACTTCAGTCTGAGCCGTCCCAAAGCCGCAGTATCATATGAGTCATGTTTTGTATCAACTCATTAGTGCTCACACATGCATGATTCATCCACTTGATTAGAGTGCCCTGGCAGAGATGGTATCTGCAGGACAGAGGCTCCAGCATCGGACTGGACAGGAGGATCAGGCATATAGGGATTTTCACTGCATTTAAAGTATACTCTGTCCAGTATGGAAGCTGCTATCTCCTGAGAAAGATGGATCTGCAGGTTCTGAGCAAAAAAAGAGCTCCAAAAACCTGGCCAGCTTTCAAACTTTGTCAAGGTGCTACTATGAGCACACAGCCAACCATTGAAAAAGAATATTGTCAGGCTTCCAACCTTCCTGCTTCCAACATGACTGTGCATAAAATGGATTAGATTAAACAAACAACAAACGTTTTTAAATGTTAGTACAATGACGCACTATAATCTGTTGGATCATGAAGTTTTGCTCGTTTGAATACAAATAAACACACTCCCACATCGTCAAGACACAATTCCTCATTGTACAGTGTGTGTAAAGCCAAATGGAACACACTAAACTGCCTGAATAACAAAGATATGTTGTGAGTCCCTATAGGAGTTATGCAAATGTTGTCACAGCATAGCCACAGAAGTCAAATGAGTGTCTATGTTGGGTTTTGAAATGTGTTGTTTTTTTATGACACTTGGGGGTTGTATTTGAATGAAAACCTATTATTTTTTATAATAATGTGATATTTATTCATACTGTTTATTTGACTGTTATCAATACGGATCTTGACCAATAGATGGCAGGGCAGTCCAAACAGTCACTAAACCTGTACCCCAGCCCAGTGTTGATGTCACAGTTCACCTTTTCAGCTCAGGCCTGACCCTGGGGCAGAAGACCTGACCATGAGCTCCTTGAATGAAAACAACGATATGGAACTGACATTTTCTGAGTTTTGACAACATTTTGGAAAGCTGACCAGCAAACAAGACGGCCTTAACTTGTGCTGAGCATCTTCAGTGACAATAAGGGAACACTTCTTCACTTTTATTTGGTTACACATTTGTAATTTTATGGACGCTTGGATCAAAGCCACCATTGTCTCTCACACGTTGCCTGTCATTTATCCACCGCTTTATATGATATGTCAAGCCGCCCACACAACACCAGCAGCATTTTACATCCTTGATTTAGGGGCTTGTAAGATTATCCCATCCCCTGGTTTGCCCAAAGCATATCTAGTTCCATAGATATCTTGTTCTTAATGACTGTACAAAAGATATCCAACCAAGCGCTGAGCAGCCGTGTAGCCATTACATGTCAATCATATAATACAAAATACATGGGGTCTAAACTAATGCTGCTTGTGGTGTCTAGACAGAGTTATGCAGCCCAGCCCAATTATTATAGGATTTTCTGAGGAAAAATAAAGGTGCAGTGAGTTGCAAATGTTTTAACAAATAAGGAAATTTGACCTTTGAATCCCTTTGGCACAAGCTGTGGTGCCAATGTGGGCAGGGCAAAGCTGGGACCATGAGTCAGCTGTCTGTGGGGTAATGTGTATTAGTGTGCAATAAAGATCACAGTCAAGATAAGCTCAAATGTTTGTCTTTAGTTATTTCAAGACTTTGGTGTTTAATATGTGACCAAATTTGTCCAAAATGAGTCATGCAAATTACACAAATTAGAGATTTGTTCACCAAGGACTATAATGACTACACTGTTTATATATCAACCTAAAACATGTACACCAGACTCACCCTCTACATATATGTATAGCTCAAGATCTTTGAGATGACTCCAGCCCAACTCCTCAGGCCAGGGCTGGAGCCTGTTTATGGCCTTTATGACAGTCATGGTGTGCCCACTGTATACTTTTAGGCAGTATATTTGCTGGCTCCCTGTTTGCTCTGGGCCCTGGACAATTCTCTTTACCAGCAAAGAGATCATCCATTTTATCTGTGCAATACCCATAATACAATACATTCCTTTTTATATATTACTCTTATATTTGCTTTTGCTACCAAAGACTCTTTTATTCTATTTAACATTTATGTATTTTTTCTATCGCTGCACTGAATAAGGAGAAGTTCTCTAATTTATTTGAACAATATGTATAATGACAATACTGGGCATTCTAGTCTATTCTATATATTCTACCCACTGCTAGATGGCTCTGAGTTACAGGTTTACAGTAAGTCAAATGCAGAAAACAAAGTATTTATCTGCAGAAATATAAATCATACAAATGCCGTGGTTTCATTATTACTAAAAACATTCATGTCGTTAAAGTTCCCA
>JAADKR020000009.1:4738839-4750478 GCA_011763505.2 Lythrypnus dalli
CCATTATAACATATTTAAGTAAGATGGGTCTAGTCTTACTTAAATATGTTATAATGGAAAATGTATTGTATTGTCTGTAGGTCGGTATCTGGACCGACGTCTGCCAGTTGCTATAGAGCTTATATGCTCAATGTCATAACATAGCAACAACATGGCAGATAGTATTTTATCACCGTAACAGCATCAATTGGAATTGCTGCTTATTCTAGTTTTGTTTGGATCTAAAATATGCATGAAATGTGCAGATCCTTTATTCCTCCCACATGTAACATTTCATATGATTTTTTTATGTCATTAAATGTAACAAAGGCCTCAAAACGACCTGCTGTATGTGTCTATGAGCATATTAGGTTAGCTCAAAGTCATACCTTACATAGATGGCTTCAGTGACAAGTCCACATCCATCAACCTGTTCACTCTTCCGCCTGTTTCAACATAATCTAATGGAGCCATTCACCGCTGATGTTCTTTCCACTATGAACAAATGATAATGAAGAGTCATTTTTGTGGCACAATCGGATTGGGAAGCAACGCCCAACACCTTAATCGAAAACACACAGAGCACTGCAGTGTGTGCCTGTTATTGTGCTTTTACTATTTTTAGGTGGGGAAAAAGTAGTACATATTTTTATTAATCAGAAGTTGTTTTTGTAGTGCATTACAATGAGTTATCGCACTAACAGAATAGAATTGATTAGAAAACAGTATAAAATGCTCTTATTGAGTGCGTTGTGTTGACACATTTACAGTGGAAGTGTCCTAGTTTGGCTTCTGCTCATGTTGACATCATTGAGACAGATGTTTTCGGAGTGAAAGTGCAGAGGAAGTGGGATTTAAAGGAATGTGAACGGATAAATAAATGCAGAGATCTGACCAAATAAGCCAACTTTAACTAGCGCCTTAAAAACTGTAGATAAATAGGTGTATTAGACAGGTTATTTTTCTTGTCTTCTATATAATTTTGCTGTATTTTTTCAGATTTATAAAGCTCTCTGTATTTATGCCCAGCTGTCAGCGGTATCCTCAAGTGTCACCCATATTAGCCCCATTACTGGGCCTGAGACGGAGATAGAGAGATGGAGGCGGAGCTGCAGCATTTGTGACATTCTCTCCTCTTCTGGTCAAACAGAAGAAACTGCCTCAAGTCCAGGCGCCACAAAAAATCCATGGGTAAGATCTTTTCGTTTATTTTAAAGGGCTATAACCTAAAGTGTTTATTTCCTTCCTGATGCATTGCTTCCAAAAAGGAGACTGTGTTCTTTTATCTAAAATGGTTGTTTTGTTTGTGTTCAATTGTGAAACAGAAGAAAACTAAAACAAAGGTTGTGAGAAGATTATAGTTTTATATCAGTGCAGTAATGTTTTAGTCACTCTAAATGTCAGACTTGAAAATGAAGCTATTGCCTGACAGCTCTTAAAGGCCCTATACCTGATATTTCTCCTCTTCGTGAAATGAAGTTATTTTTCCCTTTTTTGTTAAATTGTAGTTGTAGACATTTGTTAAAAGACCTCTAAAGTGAAGTATTTGTTCTTGCTCAAGAACCAGCAGGCGAGTTGTTGTTGCATTATCGTGAGTGTGACCATGAAAAGTGACCCGGAAAGTTGGAGAATGTGCTTAGAAATGCATCTCTGTGGAGAAATGAAAAGTCAGTTGAGTTAGAATGAGTTTGGACATCATTAACTAGTAAAAATGTACAAACAATGAAAGAAAAGAAAGTGATTTATAAAAAAAATCAGGTATAGGGCCTTTAAGTATTTGGTCAATGCTTATGCAACTGCATAAATGCTTCTAATAGTGTCTTCAGTAATTATTTTATAGACTATTTTGCAATGGAAATTACTTCAAAAGTGTAAATTAAATCAAAGTACCTTGTGCAAATATCGAATTCTGAACAAAACTAACTTTCACACAACAGTAGATTATTCAAAGAGCTGTATTATTGTTTTGGAGTATAGTAGAATTAAGGGCAGTACGGTATATGTACATAGCTGTTTATATTTCATACAAGGTCTTTTGCAAGTTTTCTCAGAAGTCCGATTGTTTGAAAACTGAAAAATTGTTTGTAACTCAATTATCCAAGTTGGTGGTTAACACTTCTACTCTAATTTGTTTATCTGACAAGCCTAATCCACTTATTTACTGCATGCGGCTATTAAGTCATGATAATTTCCTCTTGTCTTCCTTGCAGGATCAGTCCGCTCTGAGCTAATGCAGACGGACCGCCGGCCAGAGCTGCGACTTTCTTTGTAAACGCATTATTGCTCCTGAGAAAAGGGAACTCCAGGCTCCTCTCTTCAGACAGACTGACTTCATTTGACAAAAAAGAAAAAAAACATGTCGCCACTCGAGCTCTACAAAAGACTACTGGACAGATGCGACACTGAGCTGAACTGCAGTGACTCCTTTAACACTAGTCTCGGTGATCTTTTGGAGATCTCCGATGATGGCCCTCCCTGGCTCAGAATAGTCATTTCTGTCGTATATTTCGTGGTCGCTGCCGCCGGAGTCATCGGGAACCTCTTGGTCATGTTCCTGCTGTACTCGACCCGCACCATCACTACAGGCAACATCAACTTCTTTGTGTTTAACCTGGCCTTAGCTGACCTCCTGTTCTCTTTGGCGTTGCCATTCTGGGCAGTGGACATGGCCATGGACTACAGCTGGCCTTTTGGACTTGCTGCGTGCAAAGCTGTCTCCTTGCTGACCGGCCTCAATGTCTTTGCCAGTTGCTTCTTCCTCACCGCCATGAGCGTGACGAGGTATTGCTACGTGGCCACGGCGCTCAAACCCAACCCGTGCATCAGGGCAGGCACTTTTCCGCTGGCGACTGCCTTGATCTGGGCAGGAGCGCTCATAGTTTCGATGCCCAGGGCTGTTTTTGCGGATCTGAAACATGTGGGAAGCAACAACGATACCGCGTGTCTCCTTCGGTTCCCTGGGACGACCTGGCTTGGGCTGAACCAGCTTCTAAGAGTAGTCCTTGGGTTCTTGCTTCCCTATAGCATCATGATCCCCTCCTATTTGCTCCTCCTGTGGTTTCTCTGTCAACACAAGCCCAAAGGGTCAAATCTGAGAAGGAACGCCGATATTTCGAAGTCCGTGGCAGTGGTGGTCCTCTCCTTCTGCACCTTCTGGTTCCCCTACAACGTCCTCACCTTCTGGGGCATCCTCATCCAGTTTGACGTCGTAGACATAAGTCGATCCTACTACAAGGCGCAGACCTACTTTTTCCCGGTTGCGAACTGTCTGGCCTTTACCAGCAGCTGCTTCAACCCAGTCATCTACTGCCTCGTCCGGAAGGAGTACCGAGCAGCCCTCCAGAAGTTGAGTATTGTGTCCCTCATGTCCAAAGTTCCGTATAACACGAGCTCAGAGCAGGGACTGGGGCAAGAGGGACCAATGGCCATTCGATTAAACAACGCAAATAGCCAGACAACAGACTACAGGACGTATGAACCCCTTATGACGCTGCCCACAACAGTCTCCAACATGTGACTGTTTTCTATGGCATGCTCTACATCAAGACCTGCAACAGTCCTCATATTCTGCTTCCATGTTTTGTGCACTTTTGTGCAATTTTGCATACTGCTCTGTCAACTACCACATGTTCTGTTATGCATTAAAAATATTTATAAATGGTTACTGCTTCAAAGGTGTGGTTTATCTTCTCTGTATCAAGTATAAAATACCTGCACTAAATCCAATTGGAATTGCTGGAATGGCACTTTCTAGGCATTAGTTGTTCGTAATGTGTTCCATTGAGAAACCACATGGGGGCGTTGCAGGATGGGTGACTCTTTGATGTGGTGATTTTTGAGGAAAGCTGCATATTTCTGCTACATAATGAAACTATTTTGTAAATGAATGTTGCAAAGCAAAGACACAAGTGTAAAAATGTATAATTGAAGAATTTATTCCTTTATTTAAATCACTCGGAAATCACCTGAAAAATGAATACATTCCCTTTGTTCAAACCAAAATCATACCAATCAAGTACACTGATAATAGTAATCATAAATATAATTACAAGCGCAATCATACCTACAATAAGTACCATTTTAAATCAAATTACTAACAATAAACATCCACCTTATAACATTGGGGCTGAGGGTATGGCTTATCCATGGGGCATGGCTTATTTCAACAGAAATGTCAAGTAAAAATTAAGGTATTACATCCAGGAGGCCCAATTCAAGTCAGAATCCTCACCCAGTAAATTGAGACACAGTAGATCAATTGTGCAGAATAATAGCTGCCAGGAAAAAAACACTGGTATATTCATCCCCAAATGCTATACATTTATTTTATAAAATATGTCAATATGGAATATGTCATCTAAATATCATATCATTTTTAATATACAAGATATACTATTCCATTATATTAGGTCCGTATATATATCTATATAGATATATACCTATATCTAAATATAGATATAGATATACATCTTATATTCCATTACACTTGATAAATACCAATGTATTTAATAGTATTGGTCAATTTAGTCAGTGTTGAAAATTGTCTATTTCTACATGTACATTTTCGCATTGCAAGTATTGTGTTGATATATTTTTGTGCTTTTGGCTTTTGAGATATGAAGAAAAGCTAAAATACTCTGTGTTTCTACTAACATCTAAGCATCCGACAAATACCTTTAAAATTTTAATATGAATGTACAGTAATGGCACTTAAATACTAGCGTAAACAGGACACACTTTTAAATTGTCTCGTGATAGCTCTAACTATTAATCAGGAACTTTGTGAATAAATAAAATTCTCATAATAGTACTGCCTCTGTTTGTACATAACAAAATAAATAGTTGCTCAAACTTTAGAGATAAACATTTGTTGTTCAGAGGTAGCACACCACATAGACACAACTGGAGGATCTGAGTGTTCACGTAGCTGCCATTTTGGAGAGGTCTAGAATGCAGAAAGAGTATTTGCATATTTGGAAATGATAGATAGAAGAATAAAACTAAATTATTTGTAACTTGCCAACATTTTGAGTTAAGATTCAAAATTTGTAATTTTGTTGAAGCATTTGCATTGCATTGCATGATATGGCCAGGAAACCAGATGGGGTTTGCGTATTAGTTTTAATCAATGTATAACCTCAGGATTGTATTTTGAAGTGTGTATCATGGTCCTAACCTCTCCATTATGTCAGCTCATCCTTCTGTTTGTACTGGAACATCTATGGGACACTGCACCACTCGAGCTCATCTGGATGAATCACTTTGAGCATATTGGCATTCATTGTACTATTCTAAAGATTATAAATTGCAGCCTCTCATAAAACAAAAACTCTATATTCAATATTATTATCAAGAGTAGTGCTTAAAACTGCAACCCAGCGTTGTTCCGAGCACCACTACTGTTTTGGTTACACACATACAGTAGGTGGGATATTCGAGATTATGCTTGCTGAACTAAAATGTGCTAAGTGCTAAGATAAATAAACTAATTTCCCATAAATCAGTCACTTCATAGCACTATAGTTTCTGGATTGCAGCATTAAGAGTGGTAAATATTAAATATCGCACAACATGCCAGAAGGCCTACCCTTTCATTTGAATACATTTACATATAAGAATAGATATACATGAAGATATTTTATACATTTGTGGTAAACATTGATATTTATCTTCAAATAAATGTATCTTTTTAAAGGCAAAGAGGTTAAAATAAATAATATAACCATGAAATCCGTATTAAATGATTAGAACAAAAACACAGCTTTTATTTCATCACCTGACTACAAAAGGACGCTTATTGTACAAATTTACAGCTTGTATTGGCATTGTTATTTCAGGCCATGTGGCACAGACTGTAAGGCAGTCATTTCCTATGCACAGATATACTACATGTTGGAATACCACTGTTTTCACTCCTCGATTTGGTAAGTCTGTCCGTTTGTCTCCATCCACACCAGTAATGCAAACGATGTCACTTCTGATAAATAGTCAGCATGGTATAAAAGGTGGCCTTCAATAAGAAAGCCACTCTTGATCAGTGTAATAATAGGATGCACAACACTGAAGTATGCATGAGTGTCATAAGAGAAAGGCGTTTCTCTGTCGTATGATTGGATCTTATACAGATATTAACATTTTGCATCAGCCATTACATAAAACTAAAATGGCTCAAAATGAGTTGTCGAAACATAATGTTACATAAATCCTTAGCCAAAACAATCGATGGAACATTGGCTTCAATGATGGTCACCAAAATAGTTGTTTTTTTGGATTTGTCTGAATGCAAATAGACTCCATTTGATTAATTTCTTATCGGCTCTGCTTTAGTTCCAGGCGTCTCACTTTAGACATTCAGATCTCTGTCTACCCTGATTATAGAGGAGTGTCCTTTATACCCTGTATTACTTCAACTAGAATCATATCATCATTTTATGCACTATTTTTGATTGAAAAGTTCATCATTATTATACAATAACAGATTGTTGCATACTGTATCTTTGTATTTTAATTGCTTTTCACTGAAAAGGTTAAGTGTCCAAAACTTGCATACAATGACTTTCCACTTTGAGTTATTTAGCAATATAGTAATATTTTTAGGCTTGGTGACTTTTACAACTATTGCATGCATGTCAAAGGTACGCACATGCACGCAAAAACTGCATTTAAACAAAAAACACTAAGATTCAACAAAAGTCAAAATCCGTTTTGACTGATGGCTGTGTAATAGATAACTGGAACTGTGTGCTTTCATATTTGTTTGAAGGATGACAACGAAAGGTGAATTGTCCTTCTAGTGTTAATGTGCTAAATATTACACAAATAAACATTTTTTTTTTTACATATTGCCATGAGTTTTTAGTGGTATTGGCTTTTATTTGAGTGAACTTTCATTGGTCCTCGCACTAAAGTGATTGTCAAGTTGTGGTACAGGCATTTTTTTTCTCAGACGTGTGCAAAGTCTCTGAAGGATGTGATGAGATGAAGCCTTCGGGAGACCCCCTGGATCCACTGCAGAGCTGGAGTCCTTTACACTCGGGTGACCATCATGTACTCTGGCAGTCAGGATCCATAGCCCTGGCTGATAGACTGGAGACACACAGAACCAGGACGTTAGTGCACAGACACAGCTCAGGACACTGCAGTGGCATGTGGACGGATGTACTGCTCATGTACAACACACAAGTATATGGTGTCTCAGCGCACAGACACATAATGGGGACCAAGGGACTGTGGACAACTGGTCTCTTGTGCCTCACACTGGGACAACAGAGCAGGAAAACTGTGCAAAAGTTTAGGCTGAATTGTGTTGCCAAATTCTTGTCATATGGTGCAGGTTTTAGTTTTTTTATTATTATTTATGCATGTGACTTCTGCACAGTGCTGCTGTATGTTACTGTAGTTTGTCACCAATTTAGTCTAGGAGAAACTTAATTTATTGTATAGGACCACATTTTGTCTTGTGGAATCAGGCTTCTTTTGGTTTCAGACTGTTCTTTTTTCAAGGACTTGCAGTCAATTTTCAACAGTCTATAGTCCAGGACTGATTTTGTGGATGAAAAACAATAGTAGCCCCACTGACTGCAGAGAAAAGTATCAGAAAACAAGAGGCAGTCATTTTTAAGGGCAGCGAATGTTCTCTGGGTTTATTTAGGTACAGAGATGGCACAGAGACGGCCTTTTCAGCTGCGTCACATCCAGCCCACATGGAGCACCCTGAAAGGAGCACTGTGACGTGCAGTGAGTCATGCCCAAGACTTTTCCATGAATGCACATATTTCCCTGCTTTCGGTAAATAATATTCGTTTTTTTAAGCTTTTTGCAGAGATAAATTTAGTAAATTTGTGAATCATGCCTCGGCTTTAGTCATAGTTCCCCAAGGCAAAGTGGTGCTTTTGAACATGATTCGATGGGTCACTGGTGAAGTGTGCGACAAAGTCTGAGTGACATTTGTGCTTCAGGAACACGTCTGTCGTTGTGCCAGGGCCATCTCCAAAAAGACTCAAAGACAAGGAGAAAACTGCTCTGACCTGTGAACATTTTTGAAGAAGGGAAAAAAGGAACATTTCTTGTCTGCTGCTACATATCAGGATCACCATGGATCTGCATCAGGGTCTTTGTAATGTTTACCAAACCCGAGGATTAGCCATTGTGCATGTTTTATCGACTTTACATGCACAGTTCTCAATATTAGGTGACTTCACAGTAAATCACAAAGTCACTGAGGTCTGACTGAGATTTTTTTTTACAACCTCATCAATTCCCACATATTGTTCAATGTTCGTTTTTTTCAGTATTTTTGTTGAAATTTAATGTAAAGCACTGTGTTAAAATTGTTAGGAAAATATTGCAAGATCAGAATCGCAATATTCAAGACAACTATAGAATTTCGCAATTCTTTTTTGTGCAGCTCCAATGCACAGTTGTTTTTTTTCCTATGACAAACACATGCTTTGTGTACGAGGTCAATAAGGCGAGCAGTTCTTTGCAGAGATGGTCCTGGAAAACAACAAGAGCCTGTTCCCTGTAGCTACAGCGACAGAGAACCTCATTACTGGACCAGCCCCTGAGGCCCTGCTCTGATTTGGGTGATTTGGGTGATTTGGGTGATTTGGGTGATTTGGGTGCTGTGGGTGCGATAGAAATGATGCGACTGATTTGAGAGAATGGTGAAGATGTAGACACAGGCACAAACCTGGTCTGTGAGGATTCGAGGCTTAATATCAGGAATGGCACCCACTCTCAGCTCATCCTCCACAGCCATGAGTCTGACAACAGGGAGATACAAACAAACATACCGGTTGACAAAAATCAATTTATAAAGCCGGCATTTTTCAAATTGTTATGTAGCCATTTGATGATATTAAGATCCTGACCTTTTTTTTTGATACAGTCGGCTCTATGAATGTGATTTGAGTGTACTTCACTTTCAGAGCAATATAAATGTGTGGTTACAGTGAAGTATGCACTTTACAATATTAGTAGTATAAGTACGTTTTTATTCATATCTGAGGTTTTGTAATTTTTTGCTTCATAAAATCAGGGTTTTGGAAGTGCAGTTGAAACTGGTTTATGCTGTGTGTTACTGTCCTTACCACAACAGGCCAAAAGGTCACCTTTTTCCAAAACTCCTTTTAAACATTGTGGTTCGCTGGCTAGAATTCTTGTTTCATTTTGTCCTTAAATGGTGATCTTTGCTCTCATTGTGGGACCCAAAAATCATCATCATTCATCATGCTCTTAATGACCACATTCTTGTTTATTTTTTGCAGTATCCAAAGTGTATTATTAATAATGTGTCTTCAATTTTCTACGTTATGTTTACATTTTGCAACAAACTTCCACATGATGTCATGAACTAAGACTGGCTCAAAATAAACCACACATTGAGATAAAGGCACTACACCTGCTTATATTTATTACAAACAATGAAAAGGGGAGTGAGTAAATTGAATTTGTTAGCTGTGGTCTAAAATCTTTTTCCAAACACATTTCTTACATCCCAATTTTTCACAAGGATGACTTTATAAGCACGTTTCACAACTTGCAGGGTCACTTTTTCGTGAGCTGTGAGTTTATGAGAAAAATGGTACAAATGGTTTATAATGAGATGTGCTGTATGATTTCTTGAAGTATCAGAGTTTGCAATATTCTAAAGTCGGACAAAATAAAATTTGTTCCACTACTAGGAAAACAAAGTCAGGTGTAGGGTCTTTAAAGCTGAATCAACCCAGTAATAGATAAGAAATTCAATTTAACATGACATTTAACATTAGTTAGCTGGACTCTCATTGCACTGATGGGATCTTGAAGCTTTTATATAAATAGGAAATGTATTTGCACATTGTTGCTGGTTAGGGAAAGGGAGGTGAGATCAAAATAAGAGCCCAACATTCTGGACTTTAGAACTTCGACTTAGATATCCCTTACATCAGGGGTGTCCAAATGCGGCCTTTCTCTGACCTACCACATCATCAGAGATTGTACTTTTTACTGCATTTTTCATAATTGTACTTGATTAAAACCTCAAAAACTAGCATTTTATCAAGGAAAAGGACTGGGGATCTGGTTCTAAGCCTGTACAACGGTGTGGGACACATTTTAAACCTCTGCTACATGCATCAGTTGACATTTTCATTGCGTTGAACATTGATCTGTGGCCTTCCAAACTGTATACACTTCAATTGCGGCCCTCCCTCTATGGAAAAAGCTTGGACACCCCTGCCTCACATGTACAGCTATGTGCACGGTGTCCTAAAGGTATTTTTCGAGTAGCTTCACCATAGAGAGTCAGTGATTTGAGTGAGCTGTGTGCTGGTATCAGTGGCTTCAGCCTGAACTCGTCCTCATTGTGCAGTGCATCAGCAGAAAGGCCTCTCCTCTCGTGTGTAAGTGGTTGATGCAACAGTGAGAGCTCAGCAGTAAGAGTGCTCTTCCTCTCGTCTGCAGCTCCAGGCCCGGGCGCCACTCACCTGTTGATGATGCCTTTGATTTGTGAGTCCTTCTCCACCTGCTGAGCCTTGAGCCGCCGCTCGCTGTCCTCCAGACGGTTCTGGTACTGCATCAGGATCTTGTTGGTCTGCTGCTCCTGGGTCATGAGGCGCGCCTCGTACTCCTCCAGTTTACGGTGGGACATCTTCAGACGCTCCTTCAGAGAGTGGATCTCCTCCTCGTATTCTTTTACCTGCAGGACAAAGGAGGAGGAGGGGTTTAGATGACAGCACAAGAACAATTTAGGACACTTCGGATCTTTTTGAGTTCTTTTTTCATGTTTCAGTTTATCAGGGTGAAAAACAGATAAGACCAAATCAATACTGCATAATCTATTCTATGATGAATTTTTTTTTACTTTTAAGCCATGAATATTTCAAGTTGTTGTCCATAACTCATAGCATCAACATTAACATCAATTTTGTTGATGATGGTTGGATGACCATAAAAATGTACTTAAAGAAGGATAACACTAAATCCTAATGGACAGGTCCATTGATGGAGATTGTTGTTTAAAATTAATTTAGCACATAATTAACAAAATTGTGTGCTAAATTAGTTAAAGGTAGTCTATGAAACTTTTTAGGCAAAAAAATAAATAAAATAAAACAGAAAACTTGATATTTGTGCATATTTGACCTTTTCATCATCCATCACCCAGGGGCTATGGGTGGTTAGTATGGCACCTTTACTTTCTCTCACAGTGGTCTCTATGATTTGATTTTTAAGGTTTCTGGTTAATGTTCCCATGGAGAGGGTACATTACCATCCTAGAGCATCATAAAGGCCACTGTGATGGAAGTAAAGACTATAAAGAGTTCCATAGTGTGCCTATCATAATTTATGATACTAATTTATAATTAAATGAAATGACTCTATATTGACTTTGTGTAATTGAATGAACGGAGCAATAGAATAGCCGCTTAATTTCAATGCTCAATAAAGTGTTTATCTATCTAATTATAATACAAAATTGTTTGTTTGCTGGCTTCGATTACAGAAACATTGGTGACACCCACACTAACGCTCCTCTGATTTATAACATCTTATTTCCATTTTAAAGCCTTTCAACAAAGGCGTCGTGTTTGTCTAATAATCTCAAATCCTGCATCACATCAGCCAAAATGATGTTAAAAAGCGGATGATCAGAGAGATGTATTTCGCTTGTTTAA
>JAADKR020000009.1:4847312-4861485 GCA_011763505.2 Lythrypnus dalli
GCTCATCATCAAGGCCATCATCAAGGTTCTTCACATACAAGTTCACCCCCTGAAAATCATTCATAGTACATAGTACATAGTACACAAACGCATGATTCATCTTGTGCAGCTAATGTTGTTTGAATCCACATCAGTGATTTGTGCCAGTTGCACCACAGTATTGCAGTAGGTAGCTGGGTTTTACATTTGCCGACAGCACTTTTGTACTTGATATAACAGTTGGACGTTGGAAAAACAATGTATGCTGCTGCACACTAAAAACGGTTGACTTTGTCTAAACTAAATACAGTATGCTACACTGTATTTGTGACTACAATTCTAAAATAAACCATGTAGTTGTCTGAAGCACATTTTTATCCCCAAAATCCATTGAATAGAAGTTGAGGCCCATGAACTACAGTTACTGTTGCAGCCATTTTGGCCAGTGCATCGTACTGAGAAATGATGCACCGAATTTGACAAAGCTGCAGTTTTGGATAAAGCATCATGCAAACATCGAGTGTTTTAGATAATTAATATAAAAGCCAACCTGGTATCTTGTCATTCGGTCTTGTTTCATTTGTTCAAATCGGCGCTTGAGTTCAGTTTGCCTCTCCATTTTCTTCTGAGCTCGGCCAACATAGATTGGTCTGCCCAGAAAGTCCCTTCCGTTCATGTCGTCGACGGCCTGTGGATTATTAAAGACACGCACCGTGAGGTCAACAGCAAATGTAAGCCACATGAACAGTTTGGGTCTAGGACTGACCTTCTGTGCATCCTCATGTCTCTCGAAGCTGACAAATCCGAAGCCACGGGACTTTCCTGCAGCATCAGTCATCACACGGATACTAAGAGCATTTCCTGCGACAAACCCAAAGCATGAAACAATGAAGAATCCCAAAAGGAATTTAAATAAAAGTGTTCACGGTTTATAGACTAACCAAACTGACTGAAGAGCTCCCTCAGCTTCTCGTCATCCACGTCGTCTCCAAAGTTTTTAACATAGACGTTTGTAAACTCTTTGGCACGAGCTCCCATTTCAGCCTCACGCTCCTTGCGCGACTTGAAGCGACCAACAAATCTGCAATAAGAAATCACAGGTCATTATTTTGCATGGTCACCACTTGCCTGTCTGTTGGTAGTACAGCAGAGCAATTTACTTTAGCTTTCGTCTCCCATCCCACCTCTTCCACTTTTTCCTTTTTGCCAAGTGATGGCAAAACTGGCTTTCCACAAGACATTCAAAAGTATTAACTCATTAATATAAGGCTTTAAATCGTTAAAAAGAACTAAACTGGAATCCAGCTGCTGTTAATTTTGTTTTGTTCATTTTGTAGTAAATAAAATCAAGGCTTTTACCTAATGCCAGTTAATTTATCAAGTATATCCCTCCAACAACTCATAAAATGTTCCATATTTACTACTTTTTGAGGCGGTCACCCTCATCTCAAGTTGATAGAAGATGCCACTTTTGATATTAAGTTAGTTCTGCACAAACAACCCCTTTGGCCACATTTTTGGTCGATTCAAGTGTCATTTTATAGAATTAAAAACACACACTTACACTTTGCGGTCATTGAGCAGCATGCCATTCATTTTCTCTATGGCACGCTCTGCTGCCTCCTGAGTCTCAAAATGCACAAAGCCATAGCCCTTTGAGCCATTTTCATCACAAACCACCTACAGAAACAAAGCATGCGACACACACAGTCATAAAAACTCAAAACCACACGTGGGCTTAAGCTGGTCAAGTTCATGCCTGTACACAAGGAAGGCACACCAACACATTTCATAATTCACAACCAAAACTGTTGCCGAGCAGCTGTACCTTGCACGACAGGATGTTCCCAAAAGCGGAGAAAGTGTCGTACAGAGCCTTGTTGTCGATGGATTTATCGAGATTCTTGATGAAGATGTTTCCTACGCCGCTCTTTCTCAGCGAAGGGTCTCGCTGGGACCACATGATGCGCACGGGACGCCCCTTGATCACGTCGAAGTTCATGGTGTCCAGCGCACGCTCAGCTGTGAAGAACAAGATGGTCAGCATTGAGCATCAACGCCTTTTGACATTAACAAACTTGGGCAAGATTTAAGAGTTTCAGGAGCTGGCAAGTCTGAATAGCTAAACGATTAATCTCAAACTTTTTCACTGTTGGCAAGTTTGTGGGCTTGTTTGTCACTGTGACTTTTAGCTCAGCAAACTCAGACTTGGTGGATGACTTTTCAACACTGCTCTGAAGGCAGTAACATTAAACATTACAGCAGTTTCTGCTCATCTGCAAAATAAATATACACAGCCATGACACGCCCAGTTCATGTTATCAGTGGTGAACAGCACAGACACAGTGAAAGGGGTTATTTATAATGTGCCCTCTACTTTTAGCAATGTATAGTGGTCAAAGCAATATAGAACAATTGTTTAAACAGTGGTTCTCAAACTACTTGCATCAGGTCCCAAAGCACTTTCAAGTAAATTTAAGGCAAGATTGGAGTTTTTTCCCCAGAGAAACTAATAAAAAACCAACGATGAAAGAAAATTTAGGACCCATGCACTCAATATAAATTATTTTTTGTTAAAAATTAAGGCCTTAAATTTGACATGACCAAATGTAATACTTTTTAATGATTTAAGACCCTGGGGTTGTCCTATGAGAAGCACTGGGAGTAACACTTGATCAGAACTGGGGTGGGCAGGGCCATAGCATTCATAGAAACGTCGTACGATCCTGGCGTATGCGTACAGTTAGCAAGACGGCTAGTCTCATAGGGTTTTCAACGGCTGTTAGCCTACTCAATGTAATTTCCCTGTAGCTGTTAGCATTAGCATCCAACATAGCACACTATGAACAAACCACATGTTTTCAGTTGGTATCAACCTATCGGCCACATTTGGATAGATATCAAAGCCTCGTTAGAAGATCGTACAGATCTCTTGAGATTGTACTTTACATTTAAAAAAGTGCCATCTGAGCTAAATGCTATCCCCACACAAATGAATAGTAAAACCCGTCCCTATATTAAAGTACAAAGAGGCATATATATCTTTCTTTAATCATATCTGAAGTTTCTCTCTCATTAACGTATTATAAGATGATATTTAGTGGCCACTGGATGGGTATCCCACGCCCCAAAAAGCAGAAGCTTAACGTAGCATCGAACTCACAGGACACTTTTCCGCGCTAATTTGTATCTAACGCTAAGTTCATCAAAAGATCTGTATATTCATTAATGATTTCTAACTATGCTTAAAAGAAGCTGAAAACATCGGTTCGTGCACAACTTGCGATGCTTGATTTCTAATGCTAACAGCTACCGGGAGCTTACATTGAGCAAGCTAACTAGCCGCCTTGCTAGCTTTCCGCATTGGCAGCAACAGCGCCTGCTAGCTAAATGCGTTTCTATGTCTCTCTATGGGGAGGTTCAACCGAGGAGAAGAGAGCCGTTTCAACAAACATGTCGGCCGCAGTCACGTGTAACACCAGCAGTCCCACGTTACATCTGAGGGGGGAAAAACAGATTTGTAGGGTTATATCTCACCGTCCGCCGGCTGCTGGAAGTTGACATAGGCGTATCCGAGGGAGCGGCGGGTGATCATGTCCCTGCAGACCCGGATCGAGAGAATGGCTCCGGCCGGGCTGAATTTCTCGTACAGCATCGCCTCGGTCACATCTGAATGCAGGTCCCCGACGTAGAGAGAGGCCATGGGGTAACTGGGAGCGCTGGGGTTCATGTTTGCTGTGGTCCGATTGCGGATTAATAAACTTTAACTGTGACTAATCGGTAGTAAACGGTCGCCCCCAACGGTGAGATTTCGATGCTTCCAGCTGCAGCACGTGCACGGGGTAAAAATTGGGCGTAAAAGACAAAAATGGCAACAAAACGACAATGAGACGACGATAAAACGAGATAGAAGCCGTCGGGGAACTTAACCACGTGAAATGGAAGGCAATATTCACGTTAATAGTCGTCCTTTCTTCGGTTGCACGTCGTTGTTAAAAAAAGCACACAGTCGGGTTTCACGTAGCAACTTCTCGTCCGTTACCTTCGAATGTCTCGCTAGCTCCAGCTTCGCCGTCCGTTACAGTTTGTTTTTAAAAAGTAAGGTTTTTTTCTTTTTTTTAAAGGATGTTTTGAATTTTTTTTTGGATTTTTTTTGTATTTTTATTGTGTGCCGAGCGAGCTCAGGGGCACACGCACTCTCACAGCACTAGCAGAATGAGGGGGGAAAATCGTGTGCTTTTAATACTTCCGCGTGAGTCACCGAAACTGGCCAATGCCATTGAAGCAGAGGGGGGGAATGGGCCAATCACGATGCAAGGGCAGGTCCCTGTTGCGCGAGGACGGAAGCAGGCCGAAACTGCGACTGTTTCACGTGTTCGTCGTTTGTTTCAAGTTAGTTTTGGCCTAGTATTGATAAAACACACATTTCAAAGGCTAGAAAGGCCATTTTAAAACGGGAGAGGACCAGATTCTGTTTTAATGCCTTGATGCCAGTAATACTATAGAAATTTCCATTGGTGTTAAGATAAATTAGTTCTGTGTATTGGCATTTTGATTTAAAATGGTCGACGGCGTGGTCCATACATTTTAAGTTGAGTCTTCAATACGTTTCATTGCCGGTAGAGGGCGCCCATCCTCAGCATTAGTTCAGTAATCATAAATGACTTTATCATTGTCTTTTGTAATGTACTTATAAGCACTGTACCTGATTTTTATTACA
The DNA here is from genome assembly GCA_011763505.2 of Lythrypnus dalli. Classification (NCBI taxonomy): domain Eukaryota; kingdom Metazoa; phylum Chordata; class Actinopteri; order Gobiiformes; family Gobiidae; genus Lythrypnus; species Lythrypnus dalli. The sequence continues at coordinate 4,852,012 of JAADKR020000009.1, forward strand.
AACGATGAAAGAGGGAGTGAGTAAATTAAATTGGTATGGTCTTTGATCATTCTTAACTTTCCGAACACATTTCTAACATCCCATTTTAAGAAGACTACACCATACGAATGTTTCACAACTTGCAAGATCACTCTAACAAAAAATGCTCAAAGTTTCGGAAAATTATACAAATAGTTTATACTTAGATGCACCGTATGACTTCCTAGGATACTGTATTCTATTGTACAGGGCAACTCCAGGTTTGGCCAAGTGAAATTTAACTCTTTAAATATCTTTTTAATGCCACATTAAAACAATTTTTGTTTTAAAAACAGATAAATGTGCAATTTATTTTATAAATCTTGAAAAACACAATTATAATGTAGATTTTGAGCAGGTTTGGACAGTTCAAGGTTATCTAAAAAAATGTAAGAATCATCACAAAAAAATAACGGATTATTGTTCTATTTAATGCTTTTAATGCCTTAAATTTGGAATGATCAAATGTAATACCTTTTTATTCAAAATTAATATACTACATTGGGACAAAATAAATGTTCCCCTTTTAGAAAAAAAAAAATCAGGCATCACCTTTAAGAGCCTAAAACACACTCACACATACACCGTTTCAGGGTTGAATTTAATGTTTTTAATTCCACTTACATGAAAGCACATAACCAGAGCGCAATTAGTAACTGTAAGAAGTGCAACACTGCAGTGTCTGCACACCAACACAATGCCTTTATATGTAACTGGCAATGCATTAAACTGATTAACGGCCATAACTTTCATAATCCAATCACACGTGGGAATGCTTTAGATATCACAACAAAACCACTTACATTTCAGAGAGAAAGCGCCAGTTTCAGTCCAAGCCTAACCCTCATACCATATTGCTGAGAACCCCATGCATACCAGGAGTCACAGGGAATCCAACACGCAGATGGAAATACAAAAACACCGGAATAGAAAAGTATAAAGCCACATAAAAGCACATGGCGTAAGTATCCTCTGCACTGAGAACAAGAGAAAATATCAAAAGTTACAGTATTGAGCCGTTTTAAAAAAGTTGTTCACTTTTTTCGAGGCCTCTTGTCGTATGGCATGGGGAAAATGAATATGGGATTGATAGTACATGAGCAAAAGAAAAAACACAAATCCAAGCAAAATGGAATGTAACCAACTAAAAGTACAGTCTTAACATGTGGCCAATTATGGACCGTCATTCCCAGCACCTGATCGATCGAAAAATCCACCAATCCACGCGACACAAGCACCAGGTTCAGCAGGCAGAAAAGGATAAAAACCGTATGTTATGTTCCCTCGGAGTACATGCTTTCAAGGATTATTCAAGTAACGCAATAAAACTCAAGTTTGATTTGGTTTGCCTTTGCAGTGCAGCACACCGCACATTAAATTTGTCGGACTGGAATAGGCTTTCAATTTGGGACTAAGGGGTGGACAAAATAAATCACACACGTTGACTAGAGTTCGATATCTTTTTTTTTTTTTCTCTGTGGTGGTGCTCATACGTTTAACACACATAATGATGCCTTTTGCGCATACATACTTTATCATTCGGAGTGTAAACATATATGTGTGTTCATGTATGTGCGCACACAACCCACGTGCGTGACTGAGGCTGGTGAGAGGTAAAAATGTGTTAAAGGATTTTGATTTTTTTTCTCAAGATCACTGTTGCTTCTGTTCTGAGGCTTCTGATTCTTCACCCTCACCCTCGCCCTCTCCTTCGCCACTGGTCCACAACTAAAAAAAAAACAGGGAAAAACCAACATTGTTACTTGCAGAACATATGTAAACATGAGAATTGTACTAGAGGTAGGTGAAAGTCAGTGGTCACACAAGACGGCGGCTACTCACTGTCAGATTGTCGCGGAGCAGCTGCATGATCAAGGTGCTGTCCTTGTAGGACTCCTCCGAGGTGGTGTCCAGTTCAGATATGGCCTCGTCGAAAGACTGTTGGACAAATCGAACACTACTTTAGCACGAGGATGTGAGCACTTCCTGTTCGCTTAATGTAATGGTTCTTACTTTCTTTGCTAAATCACAGGCCTCCTTCGGGTTGTTGGCAATCTCATAGTAGAAGACGGAGAAGTTAAGAGCCAGGCCTAGTCGGATGGGGTGAGTCGGCTTCATCTTTTCGCTGCACTTGCAGGCCTCCTTATAGGCCTCCTCAGAGCTCTTGATGACGGCTGCAAAACAACAAGAGCTGTGTTAATGCAAATTTTTAATTTCAGGTGGCAATGGAGACATGGCAATATCTGAAGCAATATAAATTCTGTTTTATCAGAATTTCACCACTGACACGACAATGCACCAATACTTTTGATTTGTGCCATTAAAAAGCCAGTCTATAATTAAATCACAAACTGTTATTAGCCAATATCAAACTGTGTTTACTCAATATTTTATTCTAGAGTTGACAGCAGAACATATTTAAAACTTAACTGCTACGAGGTAGGTTTCAGTCAAGAAACTTTCTTAAGTGAATAATTTTGGAATAGTTGGTGTGGTGATGCTGCAATTCAACACATGTGCACTGCAGTTTTCTAGTGCACATGTTGAAAATTGCACATGTGCATTGGTTGTAAAGTGTCACCACTCATAATACAACCTGGTGATATTTAACATTCTTCCCTGTGAAGTGCTGAAATGTTTTTGTGTTTTGTTCTCAAAATGTCAGCTGTGTTGATGTGGAAATGTCCAGCTGCATCATTAATGGACTGTTTACTGCATGGCTAAGTGTCTATATGGACTCCCCCCATGTCACATCATTAAAAGGTATTCCAGTTAAGAAAAAAAGAAACATTTTTCAGGATGAGACAAGAGCTTTCATATGTACCTTGTTTCTGATCAGCGCCAGCCACCTCAGCCTGGTAACGGAAGTAGTCTCCCTTCATCTTCAGGTAAAACACTTTCCCCTCATCATCATCCGATTTTGCAATCAAGTGCTCATCAAGCAGTTTCTACAGAACACAAATAATTATGAGATTATAAGATTATGAAATCACAGAAAACAGCTTGGAGAATATTGCAAGTTGGTAAATGATTATTGCTAAACATTTGTACCCCTTTTCTTTATAATAGTTCATTTAAAAGCCCACTATGAATACCAACATATGTCTTTATTAGGGATATACAAAAGCAAGCCTCATCCTTACCACAACTTCCTTGCAGATATCATTCAGCTCCGTCTCAATCGTCTCCCTGTATTCCTTGGCAGTCGCAGCGTTTGCGGTCTCATTTTTCTCGGTCGCCTTGTGCTCGATGCTTGAGATCACTCTCCAGGCGGATCTCCGGGCGCCCACCACATTCTTGTACGCGACAGACAGCAGGTTCCGCTCCTCCAGACTCAGCGTCCCTTCTGCGCTCTCGGTGACCATCTTCATGTGCTTGGACATGTCGTCGTAGCGCTCGGCCTGCTCGGCTAGTCTGGCCCAGTGCACCAAGTCGTCTTTGTGTGCCATGATTGCTGAGAATGAAGTGGGGAAAGATGACGTTAGGGGAGAGTGAAGACAGACGTTTCAAAAGCTGATAAGCCTGTACAAGTTTTAATGTCGAAAGAGGCAATTATTTGAGAACGCGACTGTGGGGCTTTTCACTCTTGTCCCAGTGCCCGAGTTAAAATCTCAAGAGTTTAAAAGCATGTCAGGTGCTAATTAGCTCTGTGCCAACTAATTTTGTATAGCGCTTTTTCCGGACGCTCAAAGTCACAGTCAGACCAAAGGGTGGTGAATGACACCTAGGAATTTATTTTATTAGTATTACTTCATCATGTAGGTATTAGTTCTTACTTCATCATAAATATGTTCCAAGTTGTTTGTTTGTAGGACCCTTTCATAAATGAGATGTCACATCTCAAAGAGTTATCCTTCTAATAAATAAAACATCTCAGAATGTGGAGCTTGTTCTCCTGACTATCAACAGTGCAGCTGAGGAAAAGGTCCCACAGAGTTGCATCAGGCGCTGGCACTACATCCTGCCATGGAAGCTTCCAGTGCATAATGAGGGCAGCAGAGAAGATCACAAGTGCCCTTCTCTCCTCTCTCATTTTGGTTCACAAGCCGGAGTTGACTGCAGTCATTTTATCACTTTATTCTCAAGAGGTAAGGTATTATTAGAGCCATAGCTGCCCTGAGGTAGACTAACAGAAGCAAAGGCTGCATTTCTGTGCCACCAGTCAGTCCAACCACTCCCTTCCTACATTCACTTCATACACAGACAAGGCGGGTGAAGTGACCTGCCCATGGGCACGACCGTCTGCGTCCGCTTCTGGGTATGGGAACGTTTGCTCCTATCCAGACGACTGAAGGCCAGCTTCATCCACCAGGCTTGAGAAAGTCAGAAAGCCGGCCTCCTGAAGTCTGCCGGATGATTCTTCTGTGCACTTTGCCTCGACAAACCCTGCTCTTCCCTCCCATTACCACATGCTACGGAAATGTATTTTTAGATATAGCATATTTCTCCCAACTTGCTATTGGCACAAAGAATTTCAGTGTAATACGATTTTAATTCCCTCTTACATGTGGTGGAATTGGCAATATAAGTCAACTTGGAACCTAGTAAAATGAATGGATGAATGAATTTAACATATTGTAATATTGTCAAAAATGAACCCAGCAAATTCAAATTGAAGGTTACATCTATACCAGCAAAAAGACAGGAGCTGAAGACATTTTTGCAGGGTTTTAGCTTAGTTCACTATAAAACGAGCAGTACAAGATCAGCAAATAGCCATGAGAGAAACTGACGTAGATAACTTTCTGATGCCACCTCATCACAAAATACAACTTAGCACTTGAACAACGATCTAATAAGCACATTGAAAGGAAGTATAGCAAAAAATATACTGCTCTAGAATATAATGTATGGTTTCTTACCCACCTTCTCCTCAGATTCAGCTAGAATTTGACAGAGAATAAAAAGGTGTGACTGAAAGTGAGATCTGCAGCCTGCACTCACCTGCGCCCTTCACAGGAATGTGGGCCACCCAGTTCACGTCACACCTGCCCACTAAAGCTGTACCCTGCGCACACCAGCCACTTTTTAACAAATAAAACCCTTCTGATTCAAAATATTAACGCCGATCACTCAAAACCCGTGGAAAACGACGCACAAGTCAATGGTATCACGGTTTAACATGAAACAAGAAAGCGTGGTGCGTATGAGAGCAGCCATCGACGTCGTAAACGCCCTTTTTGCTTCCTGAAAAACACCCACCAGCTTTGTTTCACGTATCTATTTTTTTTTTACACTTTTCAGCTAACTCAACGACGCAAATTGAGTTACTGAAGGCTAGAATTACGCCAGAACACGGTGGTTTATAAGAAATAAATGATGCTCGATGCGGAAGCCCTTCATTATTGCACCGAACAATGACTGAGCAGGTAGCTACTTGCTCGGAGATTTGTAGCCGATGTGCCTCTATCCACGGATTTAACGCGTGTAAGCCCAAATCTATTAAATATAACTAATTTTGTGAAATATTTCGGACATATAACCGTAAAATTGGTGATTATTCTTACCTGTGTGTGTCTTAAAACGCAGTTATTCCTGCTTCCTGCTCGTACAGCTGATGCTCGCTCCCGCTCTTCCACGGGGTTTCCCTCCAATCAAAGAACAAGCAGCAGGGAGCAATGACGTCACTGCCGCGTTGCCTGGAAACCCCCTTTTCTTAACAATAAATAAATAAATAAAATGCAAATGCCTCGCTACGAAGAACGCTTAGCATCTCATCAGTATTATACTACTTTACGTGTTTAATATATATATATTGTCCTGATAAGACAATGTAAAAAAATTCAACATAACTTGCAAAGGCTTCTGGGAAATGTAGTTTCAGCAGCATAAGACGTTTATGCGCTTGGAATACGGATATGGATACGGAATATTGTGAACTTTTTCCCCCATTGTTTTTTATTTTTATTTTTTATTGCTTGATTATTATTATTTTATTTTTTAGTTAGCTTTGTTAGTAGTATTCATTTTTATATTATTGCTTAGTAAGTTTGAGCACCTGAAAAATAGCGCAATATAAAACTAATATACTGTATTGTTATTATTAAATAACAGCTAATGTATAACACTGTTAATTTCAGTGATACATATTCCTGGAGTCAGACCCCAAACCGAGAAGAAGGTAAAGTTTGTGGACCTCGAACAGCTTTACTTGGGGACCCCTAGGTTAGAAAATCAGGGGTTCAGGTCACATTCCTTGCCTTTGTGAACTGTGGTGTTTAAACAGATGTAAGAAGCCACGTTTACCCCAGTGCAAATGTGGCTACAATAGTAGACTACTACCACTATGTACTATGGAGTGAATTAATAGTGCAATAGAATAGTACATAACAGTGACTATAATAGTGCTATATGAAACCATAGCATTGATAATATTTATATTAATCACTACATTTTGGACAATTACTAACAATAATACTTTAAATTTCTAATGGGAAAAAGAGCATGGCAGCTGTGGGAGAAGGGGAAACAGGAGGTGACAAGAGGAAATAACAGAAGCATTCAGTGGTGACTCAAGAGACCAAAATTAGCTTAAGGACAATAAGAACACCAACAATACGAAATGTAGACAAGTCATCTTTTTAGATAAACCATCCCACTTATGTGAAAGGAAATAAATATAGAAGAAAAATAAAGTATGATTTATTAAACATTATAAAATACAATGAGTCTATTAGAATCTCTGACAGATTTGAGGGCAGTTTGGTCGAAGTCACCCATAAGTTACAACTCAGACTTTGATTATTTTATGAACAATAATTAGCAATTTGAAAGTAAATTAATACTGCATTTGCCCTATTTACCTAAAACATACATTGACTATACCATTACAAAATGTCATGAGAAAATCAAGCCACCAGGAGTCAGATGTTCATGCCATATCTATTCAAACAAAACCTTTGAATTAAAGCTTTCTAGTCACTAGTTTTCACAATAATGGTAAAATCAAACATCCATCCAAGTTGTTACTTGTGTATTTTTCACACAAATTCTCTGGACTTGTTCAAAGGCAGCATGGTTTGAAGGAGGAAATTACCTCATCCCAATTACATCTTTCCTTTCAGACATAGACATGGACCGACTTGGTGCATTGCTCTGAATAATCCATTTGTGTCCATGGTAAGACACAAGTGGAAAAGATCATTTTATGCCTCCACTCCTTCCAATTCTTCAGGCAGAGGGGACTTGGGATGCTTGCTTTCAAAGTGTTGTTTGAAGGTTTTGGGGTCAGGCATCTGAGACTGCAAAAAACAAATATAGATATATGACTGATTATAGAGATTATAGATTATGTACAATAATTATTTTAGTTTCATCTTTTTATTTGTTACATTTCTAATAGTTTAAATCACCTTGCACACAGAGCATGTAAAAACGAGTGCTGCTTTGGCCGCCGTCTTCTGGTCATGCCCTTTGGCTTTCTTCATGTCCGCTTGTTTCTTGGCATTTTTTTGCTGAGACTGGATCTTTTGATGACCACGAGCCATGATGGCAAAGCTGAAGAAGAGATTATGTCAATAATTTCACGGCATTATTACAAAACATTGTCTTGTTAAACAGTTGTGTGTAGCATGAAAATACATTCAAGGCCATGCGAACTAAGTGTGCTGAGGGTAATATTAATATTAATTTATATTAATATTATCATTAATAAATAGGAAACAAGCACAGAAAAGGCCTTTTTGTGTGCAATCTTGTCTCTCAGCACCCCTGAAGCGAAATATGTTCCCACAGCTCTGAAAACATTATGCAAGCAGTTGATCTATAGGTGACTAAAATTATGCAATTATAAGAAAGGCCAAACATGGAACAATACAAAGAGGAAAAATGCATGAGAATTATTACGAATAAGAAAAAAGCTGATGTTTTCGTACAATCTTACATCATGGCAGGCATATTAAATACTGTACATAACATAACACACAACAACTATAGGACACTCTCCCTGTTACCCTCTTGGTAATCAAGACCCTCTTACTACCTACTATAAATAACCCATTAGCATAGTAGTCCACGCTAGAAACCATATAGTTATTTGATCATCTTTAAGGCATACAAGCAGAAATTGTGAGCATTTGAATAGGCTTAGTCTAGATATGTGTGGTCGTTTTTATGCTAGGTGTTATGTAGCTGTATTAGCAATGAATGATATATGCCCTGAAAGTTTGATCACAAGGTAGTTTTATAGTTTGTTTGGGCAACACGGCTTTCATGAAACGACGCAAACACCCAATTTCTAGGAAGCTCTCTTTCTTGGCAAACCAGTTTAGCATGTGGCTAAAGCCCAAAACACACTCGATGCTAAGTGCTGCTAACGCGCTAGCATATGCTTTAGCCTTACTTTTAGCTTCGTATGTTAGAGCTGAAAATTGCACACATAGTAGGATTTTATTACCTAAAACGATACGAGAAGATCAGATTTCTTACCTATGACAGGACTAGCTGACGATTTGTCGTTTTACAAGTTAGCTCAACTGTGACAGCTGCTTGGTTCACATTGACAAGCAAAGGCAAATGTCGCGTTCACTGTCCCACGGAAGATGCCGTACTTTCGAGGTAAAAACAAGACGAAACACACAAACGCAGTCCACAAACATTTTTAAACAACTTTATTACATAAAACATTCACACAAATACATTGCACTTGTCAATAGAATTAAATGTTTATGAAAAATAAAATCTCAATAAAAGAAAAGTATCTTGGATTTTTTATTTTTTATTTTTGTGGCTTGCAAACAAGCGGCTTATTCAGTTATTTTCATATTTCCATGTTACATGATATTTAAAAAAGGTTTCAAGACTTTTATTTTTATTTTATGATTCTATCAAAGGCTTCGAATGCACCAAGGAATGTTGGGAGAGCCACAGGTCGTTATTCACATTAGCTCTGTTGCCCTCAAGTGGCTCAATTAGAGAAGTTTCTACAAACTTGTGCTGCTAGTACCCAGTTAAAAGCTATATACTTGATTTTTTTCTAGTAATGGAGTAGAAATGCTTTTTGTCCTCCTTCAGTGTATTTTAAACAAAAGATATTGTTGAAATAATACTGTGCATCTAATCATAAAGCATTAATAGAATTTTCAGGCTAGTATAGTATTGTTAGGACAGTGACCCTAAAAGTGACCCCACAAGGGTTTCTCCTTCCCAATAATAGGTATGTGAATAAACACATTTGAATCTTGTGTTAAGCTATTATTTCATTTTAATCTGATGTAATCTGATTAATGCATCATCCATTTCTTCCATGCACAAATGTGTTCATTCCACAAAAAGTAGAAACAGTGAAGCCGCTTTTTCTCTTGTGTAAAATTTGACTAAATTCAGTTATGCAAATGGTCTGCTGTTGTCCAACTTCAGGTCAGCACAACACGCTCTTATGTTCAGAAGATATGTGTAAATGTTTACAAGTGGTGACATGCAGGAAAGTGTGACATTGACCATAGTAATCTCACATAA
>JAADKR020000009.1:5249763-5260006 GCA_011763505.2 Lythrypnus dalli
TGGTGAAGTTTTTATATTCAGTTTAAGGTTGCAGACCTCTGCACTATGCTCACCACCCAGAGCCGTGGGGTCACTAAAATATCACAGAAGTACCAATATAAATGTTTTGGTTTTAGTTTTTTTACCTAAAAATTCCCATAGCGTATCTTTAATTGTAACACAGTTTTAAGACAACTTTGTTTTATGCTCTTTTCAGGATGGAGGCTGCAGTTGTCCTGGAGACGTGGCTAAAGCCTTTGGTAAAGAGCATATTATTATAAAGGCATTGTAGTATAATGTCCATAAAGCTCTTGTGTATAACTGAGGGGTCACTGCTGTGTCCAGGGGCCGGGGCAGACTTTGTGATGATGGGGGGGATGCTGGCAGGACACGACCAGTGCACTGGGGAGGTCATCGAGAAGGACGGCAAGAAGTACAAGCTGTTCTACGGCATGAGCTCAGACACAGCCATGAAGAAGTACGTGGGAGGTGTGGCTGAATACAGGTGAGGAGGAGGAGCCACAACACCCATACGTACATGCTTTTAATTTATTTTAACTGTTTAATGCATGTGTTTAATGTGTAATGTGTTTCTCAAACCTTTCACACCAAGTACCATTTCAACACAAACCTAGGTCTTAAAGAACTAATATAAACCAAAACTATTGGACTAAACTCTTTATCTAATTACAATGAATAAAGTGTAACATTGCAGATGACCCTCACCAGTAGTATATGTACCACAAAAAATGTTTTATTATAATATTATTCCCTCACCAAAGACCATAGTCATAATGTTAGCATGGTTGGTGAGCTATAGCACTATTATGTATATTTATGTTTAAAGATTTACTAAATTATAATAATTATATAATGGTTTAGCTAGCAATAAATGTGAAAAGAATGTTTCAAAAAGGGTTCAAAAAGGTGTCCTTGCACCGTTGTGTGTTTTAGTCAGTTCTCTTTTCTAAATAATTTAAACTACCGGTACACTATGCATTTCTACAGGGCAGCCCCAGGGTCTTAAATCATTAAAAATGTATTCAATTTGATCATGCCAAATTTAAAGCCTTAAAAGCATTTACTAGGACAAAACTACTTTGTCTCATTTCAAATGATTTTTTGTTTTTTATGTCATTTTAAGTACACAAGTTACATTTTCATATTTTAAACAAACTAAAGCTTGTTCCAGTTTCAAGACTGTCCAAACCTGCTCAAATTGAAGCACTTTTTAAGAAATTGCTCAAAGACAAAATGCACATATTTTGTCATAATATGCTTTAAAATTTTGTTTTTAAATCAATCCACTTGCTTTTAAAATCATTACAACAGCCTTGTGCAGTTTTTAAACATATTTAAAATGCATTTCTCACACTGTCCAATGATCCTTATGCTTTTACTAATCTTGCTTTCACGCTATCTCCTTTATCATTTGATTTAATGTCTTCTATTTACATTGGCAGTAAAAGAAGAAGAAAAATGTGTAACCTTTGGATCGCAATAGTGGCATTATATTTCATCGTGAATGCATTAAACAGTCTTAAATTTCACTTGGACAAACCTGGAGCTGCCCTGATCTGGAACATTATACAGGCTAAAGATCTCACATTTTGATTCTTCTTAAACAACAATTAGATAGTTCTGCGCATATTCACACCTACCCCATGTATACAGTATAGACCCATAAACTTACATGTGTCTTCGTCTCCTGCAGGGCGTCAGAAGGGCGGACGGTGCAGGTGCCGTACAGGGGGGACGTGGAGGACACCATCCGGGACGTCCTGGGGGGCCTGCGCTCCACCTGCACCTACGTGGGCGCGGCCAAGCTCAAAGAACTCAGCAGGAGGACCACCTTCATCCGGGTCACACAGCAGTCCAGCCAGATGTTCTCCTAGAGGGCCCTGCATGCCTTACACACACAAACGCACTGGAAATGAGTTGGGATGGAGATACTCGAAGGCCACAAGGTCAAACTCAGGAAATATATGTCAGAAGTCTGGTCTGCTTTGTCCAGTGCTCCATTCACTGTGCAAATTCTGTAAAAGTTAAAAAAGCCATTAAGAAGAGAAACCTTTACTGATGTAACGTGATCTGCTTTAACTGCTGGAGATGAGGAAGTCGATATGCAAAAGCCAGTGGAGGCACTGGAAATAATGTTGCAATAAAACGCATGCAGGAGATGCTGCTAATGTCACATGTGCTCTTGTGTTTTCTCATTCACATTTACACAGCAAGACAAAACAGAACTGAAAATGCCTTTCTTTCCCAAGCATTTTGTCATAAAATAATTGTCAAAATACTTATACAGGGCAGCTCCAGGCTTGTCTATGGGAGGACTTATGTGATATAAACTGGAAAATCTGTATATTACTAGGTTTCATTAAAGGCCCTATACCCATTTTTTATTACAAATAATGAAAGGGGGGGTATGTAAATTAAATAGTTAGTTGTGTACAAAACATATTTAGAACATCCCAGTTCTTTAAGTTTACAATATAGTAAGGGAGGACAAAACAAATTTGGTTTCACAACAAGAGAAAAAAAAAACAGGTATAGGGCCTTTATGGAAAGATAAAACTTCAAACTCTGTCAGTGATCGTTCCCAAAGCAAAGAAAAAAAAAAAAAACACAACTCGTCATTTATTCCAGATATGTCAAGGTTTCATTTCGTTTTTCAAAGAGGTGCATTTGTACAGATGTCAATTACAAACACCAACAGGGATTCTCCGAAGCTCTAAAGCAAAGGGGGTGGTGAGACACAGGAACTTGGTGAGTACAATATAGTACAAACACACTGAAGCTGGGAGCTGTCGGGAGCGCCCCCTGCAGGCCACAGAGTCTCTGCTCCCGCTGCCCTGTCCATTCTGAGCAGAGGAACATGTCCGAGAGCAGAGCAGCCTCCAGGAGCTGACCCACATGAATAAGCCCCGCCCCGTCAGTGGCAGTGGGCGGGGCACGCTTGCACTTGTCCTTGTCCGCTCAAGTGTTTTTTATTCGTTTTTTGCCTTGCAGAGCGGCAGATCCGAAGTGTTGAAGTTCACTGGAGAGCGATCCGAGCCATCTCCAGCAGAATAACACGGCGTATCGTAATAATTTATAGTTATTGTCGATAATGTCATTAGTTTATCATATCAAATTATATGTAAGAAATTTACATATCTTATAACCCATATCAAACAGCCCACCGTGTAAATTGATTGGGGTGATACTAAACAGTTAAGTGAGCCTCTACAAGTTCTTCTTTCTGCCTGAGTTGGTTATCCAGCGCTATGGACATTTAACAAGAAAAACAAAGAAAGAAATAAGGAATCCTGATCAAATTCGGTTCACTTTTGAAACAAACAAAGTGCCAAAACAAATCCTTTTTTGCAAAAAAAGTAAAGTACAAACATCTAGAACAAAGAGCACACATGCCTTTTTTTCTGATCAAAAAGTCACAAGCTCTCACACCCACATTCATTTTATTTGTCAAGTTTGTGCAAGAAGCCAATTAAAAAAAAGAAAAAAAACATTAGCAGTGTTTCCTACAGAGAGGAATCTTGTCTAAAACTCAACACATTCTTGACAGTTTTAAGTCCCCTGACATTATACTGAGTGCTACAAGGAGACAAAAAAACTAGATCGAAAGCTTCTGCACCAAAAGAAATGCAAACGAAGGAGGTTTGCGTGAGTTTATGATTTTTTTTTTTTCATATACTGCAAAGCCAAGCTGTGCCAATCCACTCTAGGTTTCGGTTGTGGGACAAGATTGTATGTAACAGCACAGCCTGATTTCGAAACTGTCCCACCGACAAACCTGACTAAAGAATCGGGATGCATTCCATGAGAAATTCCTAACAAAGAGAACCAAGGAACCACCCGACACCTCGGCCCGTTGGACCCAAGAACGCGCCAAGTGAGATGGAGTACAGACAGAGAAACACAAGGTCCTACGGCAGGTCATGTGCAAAACGTAAAACCCTTCTCGAATATATTCACCCCCTTTTCCATTCTCTGTCTGTTTCTGAATGAATGTCGCCCCTAGGGAGGGTTTCAGTCTAAGACACGGGGCTTAGACCAGACCAAAGCCCGTCCTAGGATTTTTAGAAAGTGCTCAAACATTATCAAGTCTTTTACAACTACTTACATGTGCATTTGTTGGTTTATTGATATATATTTTTTTGTCTTTTCACATATTTTTACTTTTTTATAAAAAGTGGTCCCCACACGCAATGAGGTTATTTTTTTTTTTCTGTGCATGTCGCCTACAACCTTTCGAGGATCAAAGTCTTGAGCGCACAGATGATTATAGGAAAAAAACAAACTCGCACTGTCGACCCAGACCTAACACGTTTAGGTTGGAGCATCCACACAAACGCACAGATACAGGAGGAGGGAGAGGGGGAACTCAGACAAACACGACTCCAGGCGAGGCCCTGGAGTCTGCTACATACACTTGGCACGGCAACAGGAGGGGGAAATGAAAATATTGCACATTGTCTCAAACGTTTTGGGGGTAAAAGGGTTGGGGTTTATCAAAAAAACAAAACAAAAAACACCACCTAAATGGTGTTTCCCTATGGACAGTTAAAATAGAGGACATAGTTTCCATGTTGTGGGCATTGTTTAGGATCAAATAGATAGCATTGTCTGTAATTATATGTTTAAAGTTCATAAGAGAGTTTTACATGTTATTTGTACTGATTTTTCAAACGCTTGGACCGATTTTTGCACCGTGTAACACATCTTTGTCCACTTTTGAGAAAATTAAATGATTTTAAGTGCCTCTTATAGTCCGAAAAATACGGTACTTACTACCACCAGAGAAGTGCCAATTTCATGAAGAAAAGTTGAGGGTGACTTCCATATTCCCACAATACACTGTTTGACTCCATGTGGACAATAACCTTTCCTCATGCCACATCCTTTGCCCATGTCCAATTGTAAACATCACAAAAACTTTCAAACTTGTAAAATCTATGTCCATATTTGCAATTGTGTAACTATCTTTTTTAACTTCTGCTTACTCTGCTATGCTCCACTATTTTAACTGCACTCGCCTTCTCTTCCTCCCGCTGATTGCTTATTGTCTCGTCTTGAGGTCATGACCAGTGAGGGGTGGACGTGGACACTGAAGTCCTGAAGTCCGGTAGCTGACGGTTGAGGGTTTCTTTGATTGCTTGGCCTTTAGCAGGAGAACGCGCTGGCTTTCTGCTCTTGTACCTGAAGAACAAAACACTTGGAGATCCAGGAGGTTACTACACGGAGGCACACTTCAGTGACACGAGAGGTTCTGCGGGTTGTGTGATTGTAGTTACTGCATATATATATATCGTGTGTGAGACTCTTCCCTGAAATACTAATACTACTACTGCAGTTCCCCATGTGATGTATGACGAAGACTCGCACGTGTACTTTCCTATGGAGAGATTTTGGTTGTTTGTTTAATCTTTATTGCAGGTAACTTGAGTGGAATGTGCCTGAACGTTATGAAAATATTGCTTTCTACAGTAACCAAACCAATCACTTTGGTTAGCGTTTAAATTATTTTGAATTTTGTGATAGGATGGTTTGAAAGATTTGTTTTTTTTAAGTTAGAGTTTTTGCAATTCAGGTGAGGAGACACAAAGGTACACAAGTTACAAAGACAGACACCCACACGCACATATTTACCGACTACGCAATAGGACACGGAAGATCCAAAAAATAAACCCTGTTATGTTACAAAAATAAAGCAAAACTATTACATTAGCCATTTAAACACATTCATTCATCTGCCTTAAAAAAACACTTATGGGGTGCAAATTTTCCCATTTCTAAAAGCGCAATCCTCCAAACAAAACACGATTTTTAAGAAGACCCAACGACTCGTGGCCCTGTTTTCTCCACTCATTCCAGAAACCTGCTGCTCACACAAACCACAAACACTTGCCCTAATGTTGCATGGCACTGAACAACTCACAGTCCCTCCCTACATCACTAACCTTTTCACTAGTTCATTCAATATTTAACCCTTAACATCAATACAAATTAGCAGTGCCGTCGACCGGGTAGGACGGGGGACAAAGGGGGAGGAGCCAATTTTCTATTAAACATGGCAGAAAACGGGGTGAAAAGAAAAGAAAGTCAGAAAGTCTGCCAGCGGCTCTGCAAATTACCTTTTTTTTCTTGAGCCATTAAAGTGAATTATCTTTTTTGTTGACTTAAAGATTGATTTTAAAATTACATGAAATTAGTATGGCTTTTAGTATTTGCACTGAAGAAAATAAAACATGCTTCTTCTTGAGACACCTCTTTGCTTGCCTAGTTTATCGTTTAGCTCAGGGGTCTCCAAAATATTTTCACCAAAGGCCTTATACTGAAGTGTATATAGTTTGGAGGGCCACAGATTTGTATTTAATGCAGCAAAAATGTCAACTAGGTGCATGTTACACAGGTTTAACCCGTGCCCAAAACCTTTATTTAGGCTTAGAATAATAATGCCAGCTCTTTCTCTCAATAAAATATTAGTTTTAAAGGTGATAATCATGCAGAATTATGAAATTTGCAGTAAAAAGTACAATCTCTGGTGATGTGTGCACTTTGGAGACCCCTGGTATAGCAAGTAATTGAGAAACTTTCCCTCTTCAATGTCAATTCTACTGCCACTATTTCCTATGAGTTACATCTGAAGGCAGTGTTAGACACGACTTTTCCAACTCCAACTGGATCCTTTGAAAAAAAAGAAAAAAAAAAGAATACACTCCTTACATAAACCCCGCTCTTCAAAGAGGCTCCAAATACCGGCCTTTCATTCAAGATAAACCTCTGACCTACTCATGTGCAAAACCAAAGTTACTAGCACGACTGATGAGGTAACTGCAACTGTACATCTCAGCAAATCAGGGTTTTTTTTTTTTTAAGTTGGCCAAAAGCACAAGTGGCCCCTGTCCCAAACCAGGCCTTAGCCCCACTCACTGGACATATCTATCTTTGTATTATATATCTGCTTCACAAGTGACTTTACATGCCTTAACCACTCTATCCAGTGTGTTTTTGGTCTAGCTCTTCATTTAGGACAGGCCCATTTTTACATAAAAGTCTCTCCTGAATTCCACCTTCCCATAAATGTGCAAATTGCATGATTTTTTTTTTTTTTTTTTAAAGCTGTGGTTCTCAAACTGTGGTAAATGTGGTATTTCAAGACCTCTTCAAGTACTCAGGATCATCTTCAACTTTAGATTTTATTCATTTTAACAATAGATTATTCCATTTATGTTTTGATAATGCATTTAAGTTATGGCTTTTCTCGTTTAGACAAGATTTACCCCAAGTTTAGACAAAATCGACTTCAATTTAGGTCTATTTTAAACCCTTTTTAACCTACACTAGCCCTGACTTGATCCTGATTTGGCCTAAATGGCAGATTAAAATATTTCATAAGGTGGTACTTGATGGGAAAAGTTTGCGAACCGCCGCTCTAAAAGTAAAAGATTGTACATATAGAAACACTGGACATTTAGAATCAAATGTTTATATTAAAAGTGCGTACTCCCGGCCGCGCAGACAGATGCTCTACAGGCAGCACTTCCTGTTAGCCCCTTCTGTTAGCATTGTCAGTCCGCTAGTGTCGTGTGTTAACGTATGGGATGTGCACACAGTTGGTTACATGTGAATTTAGGCATCGATAGGCATCAAGCATATATTCAAGCACGCGCCGAGTTATGCCACGCTTCAATTTTGGTGGTTAATTGTCGATCAATGGGCATCACTACACCCACAATCCAGTCTCCAGACTCCTAAATCACATTCCAATAAGCTTTTCCACCTTTCAAGCACACATTCTTAAAGCCATCGTCACTTTGTCAATAACGGTCTACTGTAGGGGACCTTATTCTTCCCAAATCCCTGTCTTTGTTATACCTTGGCACTTCTTCTCTAACGTTTGTCCACATTCACCAAAAAAAGCCTTCAACTTTCCAAAGTGCAGTTGCTACTTTCTATCCTTGCCTTACAAAAAGGAAAATAAATCTAAAAACATACAGTACTGTGTAAATAAAGACATTAATAAAGTTTTGACTGCGTGGTGACTGTTATAGGCAAGTAGTTTCTCTCTTGATTTCCCTCGAAGCCTTATTGCAAAAAAAAGAACAAAAACAAAATATTGAACTTTATACATTGGGTTTTGACAGTGTCCTTGCACTGTGTCATGGGATTTAGATTTAGGGAACTCCTAAGTTCAACTCCAGGACAAAACAACCCTGATATTTACTTGTTAATCATTTGAAATAATTGTAGAGGGGAGAGAGATTAAAGAAGGTGTTTCTGGTCTTTGGTGTGATACACTCCATTACTGATTAAAAATGGCCTCCGTCCATCCCTGAGAAATACAGGGGATAGTGTTGTATAGGGCAGGGGTTCCCAAAGTGGGGGCTGGGATCCCTTGAGGGTCACAAGATGATTTTAAACCATATTTGTAAAGTTCATTACATTGAATTTTATGAATTTTCCATTGAAAACAAAAGTCTGAGCTAAAGATCAAACTTTACTTTCAAAACAAGTGTTAATAAATCAGACTGTAAATGTTTTGCCTCTGACATTATATGGTTATTATATTTTACAGAGGGGTGACCCTAGTTATTGATCTGGTGATTTTGGGGATCACGGTCCAAAAACTTTGGGAACCCCTGGCATTGGGTATGTGGTTTAAATTTGTTTCAAATTAAAATGAAAACAAACCTGTAGAGTAAATAATTTACTGTGGCAAGCCCAAATGCAAAACGCCAATTACAAACAGAGGGCAAAATTTCAATAATAAGCTTTGATTTCTAAAAGGGAATATATATCTTTTTGGAGACACATTATTAGTGATGGATCAGTGTATCACACCCGACCAGTGCATACAGTATACCTTAAACGTAGTCAAGTCAACAAACCCACCTTCTCATTTATCCATAAAAAACAAGATTTTCTGCTCATTGGGTGACATCGTAGTACAGTATTCAGTTAAGGTAATGTAAAAACCCAAAACATGAAGTGGACATTGCCTGTTTGCACGGAGCACTCCTCACTTGCCGATATTGGACCTCCCTTCGATGCTGACTTTGACTTCGTGAGGAATGAAGCTGGGTTTGGGCAGAGTCACGGGCGGCTCCTCCTCAGACCTCTCCACCTTGCGGCCCTCGGGGGCGGACCACCTCCTCTTCCTGCCCTGGGACGGCCTCCTGGAGCCGTCCGAGCCCTGGCCCTGTCCGTCTCCGAGCGGGACCTCTCCGTTCTCCGCGTTGCCGCCGCTGCTGCCGCCCTGGTTCACGCCGTTCTCCTTCCGGCTCGCCCGGTGGTGCGGGGGTTTGGCGGGAAGGCTGCCGAGCTCCAGGGGCTTCTTCAAGGAGCCGTTCCTCACGTTCTTTAAGGTCAGGGAGATGCAGACGTCGCCCACGGACAGTTTAGTGCAAGGCAACTCCAGGAGCTGAGTGGTCCGGTCGGGGCAGCACGAGGACCAGCCCTGCCCAAAGACGAAGAAGGGGTATTCCACCAGGACCTCCACACACACCTGTAACACAGGGACAATCAGCGGCATAATTACTCACAAATAATGGCATTATAAGATCAAATCACTTATGTTTGAGGCACAGATTTGCATGAAATTCAATACAAATTGCAATAAATTATGAAGAATATTATGTTGTTTAAAGACAACTGATTAACTCAAAGAATAAACTTTTACAACAACAACAACAACAAAAAGAACATTCTTATCATAATAAGCAGTATGTAAACAGCATTATTTCTGTAGATAAGCTGTTAGTTTGGCATAAAGGTTAGATAAAATACAAATAATGTCTTGGTAATATTCGTCATATTTTCTCAAACTTATTTGTGTGATTGGGTGCAATATCTTTATGTGACGCCTTAATGTATTAACTCTAACTCTCCTCTGCCCCTGTGCCGAGCTCCGCCCCTTCGCTGAGCGTCCGTCTTTGACTCCGCCTCTTCCCTTTCTCATGGTCATTTTGAGTTGTTGCATATTCAAAATAAATGAATAAAAAAAACATATAAAACATGTTGTTTTAGTTGTTGTTTGTTTAAAAATAGGCTTAAGTACATATAATTCTTTTTACTAAAAAAGTCCCTTTAAGATTCAGATTCTATTTTTTCCAAATATCTGTCTTTTTGAGGTTGCATTGTTGCGTGCATGTAGCAGCACAGTGAGAGCCAAGCATGGAGCTGGTAGGTGGAAAAATGAATTGTAGCATGAAGAGTGTGGAGCACTGTCAAGAGCAATCCAAATCAATAGTGAACAGTC
>JAADKR020000009.1:6130191-6144883 GCA_011763505.2 Lythrypnus dalli
GCGAGTCAGCTGCAGTTGCGGTTAGCCCCGCTGTTGACCCCTCGCGCTCGGGACAAGGCGAACCTGTGCTCACGTCGCTCTGTTTGCACACGGAGAAAGTTGTGTGACTTTTTAAAGAGCCAGAACGGGTTGCGTTGGGAAATGTCAGCTGCCAATTTTAGGTGTACATATTAGGGCTGCACAATGTATCGTAAAAAAAAAGAATCGTGATATTAGGTGATGCAATATCCATATCGCAAAATCACTAGAAAGCCAACTCAGGTTAAAACCTTTGGGACTTTTAAATGTGTAAAAGTTCAGTTTTAGTTTTGATTTTCCCAATTTACTTCCATTTTAGCTTGGTTTCGGTCCTGATTTTGTCTTTTGTGCCTCGTTTTGTTCCCGATTTTGTCTTTTGTGTCTTGTTTTAGTCCTGATTTTGTCTTTTGCGTCCTATTTGAGTCCTGATTTTGTCTTCTGTGCCTGGTTTTGACACAATTTGATGAAAACGTATGTGTTTAAATTGAATAAAAAATACCGAGGTGAAACAGTGTAGTAAAATATTGTAATGTTGCACACCTGTATCACACATCGTACATTTTTTTTCCAATATCGTGCAGCCTTAATCCATGTACTATATGCATTTTGTTGGAGCTGCTCCTGCGCAGGCCCAAGGAGGTTTTAAAAGAGGATCCAGCAGGTTACTATGGTATGCCAAGAATCTGCTGGGAATATTGGCCCTGCCTGTCTGAGCACGCAGAGCTCATGGAGTCTGGATTGCACTGCTCGACTTTGGCCAGAAGAAGAAAAAAAAGTCGGGGGGTGGGGGGGGTATTTAATTCAGCGAGTTCTTTCTCCGAGCCAAGGAGATAGATGTGTGTTTAGTGACAGTGGAGCGCTGAGTCCAATGGCCACGGGCTGCACTGCGGAGGTAGGAGACGGGCCGGGCTAAATGGGTCAAAATCTGAACGTGAGGACAGTGCAGAGGACGGCCATGACGGCATAAACACTCTGTCCTCCCTCGGTCTCTGGTTTATCGAGCGGGACAGAGCCAGACACCAACACGGGATTATTCAGCAAAATACAAGAAGAAAAATCAGGAGAAAAGATAAATGCCCAAAGTTTTCCCAATTTAAAAACTTCACTCTGAGTTGTGGAAATATGCAACCATTTATTTCAGACAAATCCAAATAATTTGAATGTTTCCTGCACCTGCACTCCTTCATTTTTTTTAACCATTTTGCTATTATTTACTACTTACTTTTTAAACTATCATTTACTATTTAACTTTTTTTTTTACTATTTCACTATTTACTTTTTTTTTTTACTATTTTACTTTTTTTTTAACTATTTCACTTTTTACTATTATTTACTATTTTACTATGTATTTACTATTTCCTTTTTTTACTAATATTTACTATTTACTTTTTTACCATTTATTTTTTTCACTACTAATCTGCCTACACAATATTTTTTCCCGCCCTGGCCCGCGGCCTCAGGTTGGGACTCCAGTGCGGGCCACAGGCTCGACGTGTAAATAATGTTTTACACTTGTTAAAAATCCCTCAGTGCAAACGGAGGCGGCCAACTCGATTGATTTTTGACAGCGGCCGTCATCTATTGCCAAAGAGCGAGTTACTGAATGATACGAGCTCGAGCCGCTCCATCGTTTTTGTTTTCGGAGCCTAAATCGATGAGAGCGAGCTTACGTAAATCAATGGGTCGAGCCACTGGACGCCGGACTTATGATTGACCTCTACAATGTCTTCCTTTAACGTTTTACAGTAAGTGCGTGCCTTAGTCTTAGTGGTTCCCAATGTGAGGTGTGCGGACCCCTGGGGACACACGAGCACTTAGCAGGGGACACCGGGATATGACATTTTATAAAGTTATAACGTTTTTCACACAATTTTATACATGTTTACGAATTTGCAAGCATTCCTGACTCTCCTTACACATTTCCAAAATCCCAGATCTTCACAAGGAGGAATTTATATGACCATTTCACAATTTGCAAGGTCGCTTTTCATGGTCAGCATTGCAATAAAACAAGTAAACTAGCCTGCAAGTTCTTGAAATTGATATAAATGTGTTGCAATTATGTAGACAGACTTCTATTTTTTTTTTTTTTTTTTTACAAATATTCAAATTTACCCTCACGAAGGACACGGGACAAAACGGATCAAGAACCACAGATCTACAGGACAGCAGTGACCAACAAAATCCCACTCCACTTTTCAGGCAGATAAATGTGACAAATCAAATCGCAAACTCCAGACTCTATCAGCACCAAAGCTTTTATAAAACTACTCCACATATTGTTGACTTGCTAGACTAAACTAAACTGTCCACTACTAACTAACTACAACTTCCATTTTCGCTCAGCCTTTAGCACAGACAGTGCCATGGAAACTATTCTGCCGCTCTGAGGTGACAGATGAGGACGGAAAATAGCAAATGATTCATTGATTTAAAAGTGAAACATGAGAGACACCTCGGCTCCGGCTCCCTCTAAACCGGCCTCGACTTGAAGCATCAAAGACAGTTATTTAATCACACAAACTCGCCAACCCCCTCTCTCCCACTGTGACCTCGCGACCTTCAGGCTAAACATGCAGCGCCGCTCGCACAACCGCAGCCAGAGCAAAGAGGAAGAGAGCACTTCTGTGAAATGAAGCTATATTTATAATGCAAGTTAAATAGTAGGACTGTTGTGCCTTGTTTTGCTCCTGATTTTGTCTTTTGTGTCTCGTTTTGCTCCTCATTTTGTCTTTTGTGCCTTGTTTTGCTCCTAATTTTGTCTTTTGTGCCTTGTTTTGCTCCTGATTTTGTCTTTTGTGCCTTGTTTTGCTCCTAATTTTCTCTTTTGTGCCTTGATCCTGATTTTGTCTTTTGTGCCTTGTTTTGCCATCACAAGCCAAATAAGTCAAGCCTCCCATCGCACTGAGGCAGGTGTTACTATAAAAGTTGCACTGTTTAAAGCTCGTCCCGGCGGTCAGTGCGCTCCTCCGGCAGAAAAAAAAAAAAAAAATGCAGTTTGTGAAGTGCTCCTCAAAATTTTGTGCAATACCTTCTATGGTCTGGGTCCGTTCCCGGTCAAATAAACAAGACAGTGTACGGTCTGCGGCGAGAGAATCAAAGCTCATAAATGTCAGGGTTTAGACGGTAGCAAAGGCGCGTTGTGGTTCAAGTGAAGAAATCTTGTATTGAGAGGACTTCCATTACTGGTCAGAAAAAGTATTTATAACTATAGTTTAGGTTTTGGTTTTAGGTGTTGAAGCCTGCTCCTTTCAGCTTTGGTCCAAAAGTGCCAAGCCTGTGTTGTACGTCGACTGGATAAGGTGATTTTATTAGTTTTTACACTTATTTGAAAACAGATGAGAAAAGATGAGACCTAAAGTAAACATGATAATAATTAACAGTGTTAGCAGCTTGTTTTTAAATCATGGAGGTGGACAAGGGAGTCAGACGACGGGAATCATTAATCAAAACTTTGCGACCAAGCCAACATTTTAATATGGCAGTGAAGATCTAAATGTCACCTTCGCCTATTTTTGCTGACAGGGATCCATTTTTTTTTTCTAGCGGAGATTCTACCCTCAAAGAAGCTCAAAACATCTGCATTTTCGATAGTTAACCTTCAAATTTTACCTTAGAATTCTGACCTGCCGCACAACTCAATGTCAAAGTGTAAATTTCAAAAGATAAAATATGCTCTGCTGATAAAATGTGAGTTGCAGTCCACACTATGGACAGTAAAGTTGAAGAAAGTTTGCCTGAATGCATAGTGCTGTCCCTATTTCCACTGCGCAGTACGTTTCATCTGCGCTTACTGCTGCTGCTGCTGCTGAAAGTACGGTGTGCAGTATCTCTCCCCTCTCCCCTGCAGTCGCGTTGTCCTTCATCAGGTCACGGAGACAATGTGATGCCGGTGTTGGGTTTCCTCTTTGTGTGTGTGTGTGTGTGTGCGGACGGGACACTGAGGGCTCGAGTGTTGTGTGCTCTGTCAACAAGAGTCCCAACCCCAAAGAGCCACTGCCGCCGCCGCCGCGTCTCTCACTTCCTGTCGCCGTCCACGTTCACTTTCGATCTCCCGTCCCCGCGTCTCTCAGCTGCTCTTACACTCGACTTCTCTCAAGAACTCAGATGTCGTTGCAGCGAGCTGAATCAGCGCTGATGTTGTTTCCGGTCTGTAACTGCTGTGCTGTCGGCTCATCCCTCGCTCTCTCCCTCTCTCTCTCTCCCCCGTCTCTCTCGTCTCTCTCTATTTCTTTGACTGGATTAGGAGGACGTCATGTCAAGTGGCCACTCGCAGAAGCAGCGGCGCCTCTCTCTCTCTCTCTCCGACTCTGACATCACAGCGCTTCACATGAGCCTTCGATTCCTGTCCAAATACAACTGATAGCTTTGCACACAGAGGGAGCACAGAGAAAGAAAGCACAGTATCACTCACCAGGTGAAAAAACTTTTAAAAGTCTAGAAATGGATCATGCTCAGCACTTAGGCATTTGTCGATAAAACGACCTTAACTTTCCACTGATTTTTCAGCAACTGTGACTAAGCTTAACAGTGGGAGACTCAAAACAAATGCAATTGCTATGACACTACATTATTTTATAGAAACAAACTGGAAGAAGCCAAAAGGGAAAACATTGTACAAAATTATTGAAGTACAAATGAATGGCTTCAGGTCAACACAAGGCTGTTCTCCACAATACACAAAGTATATGTAGGAAGATCAAGGGAAGATCTGTAAGAATGCACGTGAACACATGTCAGTTGTATTCCAGTATGGATTCTGACGACACAGGACCTTGTGACTTACTGTATAGAGCAAACAAATGCCAAAGAGATAAACAATCTGAAAGCTAAATGGAAATTAAAATGTTGTGCGTACTACGGGTACAGTGATGTAACGGATGACCTTAGTGAACCCGATCCCAAATTTCACACACAAACAAACCTATCACTCACTGCGCACAGCGTAAATGATCTACCTCACCAAAACAAAAAAACATCAAGTTCTCAGGCAGGCATTACAGATTAACCACTGGTCCATGAGTGGATGGTGCATTTTCACTCACATTTGGTTTTAAAGCACAGATGGAACCATAATGACTGACATGACCTCCAGTGGACCGTAGCAACCGAATGAACGTCTGGGCAAACTTTGCCCTTGGTTCTACAGGAACTCAGGAAGTGCTAGTCACTGATCTCCCAAGGTCATTCGACAACGGCAAGAGGGGAACGAGAGAGGGGTGGGGGAAAGAGATGGAGGACAGGGTTTTCAACTTTCACTGCAGCACTTAAGTGACCCCAGCGGCCGTGGACTTTCCGAGACGCTCCTATAAAAGCGTGTCACGCAGACAGCAGTTTTTCGAAGTTCACTTCCTGTGGTCCACTTGTCTCCACTTCTATATGCTTTGCTCTCATCGCTGAGGGAGACTGCAGAAGACAAACTCACATTCCCATGACCTTCATCCAATGCTAGGCCTCAACTCCGGCGTCAAAGTAGGCAGGGCTAAAGCTACCTGCATAAAGCACACCGAGCGCAGCTGACTCCCTGCTGCCCACACTGCTTTGGTGACAGTGTACACATGTTCAGACGCAGGAGGAGGAGGAGGCAAGGGCAACAGAGAAACCAACACACAACGGTACTGGTCACCTTAGCAATCAGCTCAAAGACTTAGCCATGTCCAAGCGCCTTTGGTAACTTTGTTCTCTCCTGGTTAAGTAAACAATACAGTGTGGGGAACAAATTACATTGAAATTGTATGCAGGCATTTGTCAACCCTGGGATTTGGCAGTGAGGGCTTCAACATAAGAGTTATTTTTAGTCCCTCTGTTTCACTCAAACAGAGACTCCCCAATGGGACGATGTTTTTTCAAAAGCACCAATGGAAACATTCAATTAGAGTGCACAGGAGGGCAAACAAATCTAATTTGAAGGAGAGGTGTGAGGGGAGCAAGAAAATAAGGCACTCCAAATGCAGATTCCTTCAGAAGAGATCAGATCAAACCATTAGGCTTCTCAGCCCCTGGAGCTGACAAGCCGACAGTCTGTCCCATCTGGGTGTCTGTCCCAGCCAGGGCGGGGGGAAAGGGTCCTAGGGTCAATGTGACCAGCTGCACCACCTTCCTTAGGAGCCCTGACTTTGCAAACTATCAACCAAAGTAAAATACATCTTGGCTTGACATGAATGTCACTGACCAACAGAGCACTGCTCGTAGCCCTGTCTGAAGGACAGAGACTGAAACATCAAGGTCCTTCGGACATTAACAACAGTGTGACAAACGGAGAAAACAAACAGGCAAACCAGATTAAAGATGGCCCAGCTGAAGCGTAAAGAGTAAACTTTTAAACTAGGAAAGAAATCCGACCAAGAAGTCAATAAAGAAAGCTTTCCTTTCCAGCAGTGAGTGAAAGTGAAGGGCACACGCGCACGCACCTCTGTCTCCAAAGACAGAGCGACAGGACATCAGGAGGACAGACACTCTCTCATCACTGCAGACTGCAGGACAAGGCTTTTATCATGCTCACCAAACAAGCGCTCTGCAACTACAACACACAATGCCCAACAAACTTGAGTGCGCCGGATCCCGGTGTGTGTGCGGTCAGTCCGGACTTACCCGTGTCCTTCATGGTGCACAGTTTGCCCTGTTGAAGCGCAGCGCATCTCTGTGTCTGAGCCCGGCCGAGCAGCCGGAGCAGGGACAGGAGAGGGGAAAACTCTGGACAATTCCTCCCGTCCCCAGATCTAATCAACAGACAAAAGGCACTCTGGCTCCACTGGACGGCTTAAAAAAAAAAAAAACCTCCCAACCCGGACACAAGTGAAAGCAGCCCCCTCCCCCTTGCTTTCTCTGCTTTCACACACTGCCCAGTCTTCTCCAGAGCCCACAAACATCTTCCTCCTGCTCAAAACCCTCCGGACCCTCTCCTTTCTCAACCAATGACGCTCAAACAGCTGACCTCTCCGTGTCATTGTTTTGGGGCAACTTTTACAGCCTTTTGCCCGCTCTCCTATCGCTGTGTTTGGCTGCGTCTTTGAGTCAGCCCTCATGTCAAAGCAAACTGATTGAGGTTTAGAAACGCGGGGTAAGAAGCGGACACCGGGCCGGGAGAGCGATGTAGCGGCACTCCCGACTCCCAGACAACATTCAGCACAGCCTCCTTCCCCTTTAACATTCAACAGCGATCAATCTAGCCTGCTACACCATACTCAAAGCCCCGCCCCCTTCAGCACTTCGGCCCAATCACGGCGCGCGGCTCTCGTTTGCCATTGGCGCTCGCGCGTGTCAATCAGATCAATAGCCGCCTGTGGCTCCTCCCTCTCTCAGCTGTCCAACCCCCTTTTTCTGACAGCCAACTTCCTGCTCTAAGTTACCTTGAGCTACAAGATAGGGGTCAGAGAAAAGAAAAGAGGAACACGGAGTGAGGAAGAAGTGGGGAGAAAGAGGGGGAAAAGTTGCAGAAAGCGCTTCGAGGGGAAGACTTTATGCGTCGGCTTGCCTCGACATGGTCTGTCCTCCAGCGGTGCTCGTGTCTTCTGCTGCGGGACAGATGAGAGGTTCCCGGGCTGCTCTCTGACAACTGCTCCGCTTATTTACAATGTCAAACTAAATGTCTCCCCAAGTCCCGCCTCCTCTGCGCCGCTATTGGCCGAGAGCGCAGTGACGAGGGGCTCGGCACTGCACACTATTGGATGCAGGAATTGCCACAGCGGATGCCGCATGTTGCATTTAAAGTACAAAAGCGTTTAAAATGATCAATAAAATGTATCCAACAAACGAGTTTTCAAAACAGAAGTTCAAAATGGATGTAGGTAATTGTAGCTTTTGTGGAAATTAAACTGAAGATTAAGATCATCTCTTCTATTTGTGTGAAGTTGTACAAAGGTTTTGGATTGACCTTCAACAAAACAGGAATTCCTGTCATCAATGTAAGAATTACAGATGTTAAATTTGAGATTATTGATAATAATTATAATAAATTTGGTATTAATGATGTAATTTTACTCATGCATTTTATACACAAATGTCGTTTTTCAAGACAAAGCTTAACATTATTCATTGGACGAATGAGTTGACATTTTTTTATATAAATCCTTATAGCTGATAAACACACAAAAAATACAAACTAGCCTCTTTCAAAGAAAATCTTTCAATAATACTTTATTTTATCCTTTTCTTTTTTTATACAATATGTAATAAACACCTTGTGTTCTTTTGTTGTTTTTGTTTAATTTAATATCATGTGTCCACTGCAGCCTGTGAAGAACTGACCATATTTGCACTGAACCTACTTTGTAATGTACCTAATTTGTTTGTATTTGAATAGTAATTAAAAAAGTACAAAAGTGTATTCATGGTTTTGTCCTTGCCTACGCATTCATCCTTGCCCAACCCACAACTATAAACAAATAGTTGCTTGACACAAAGTTTATTAATAACCCATTTGTTTAGGCTGTAAGGATTAAAAATTACCAAGTGACCAAGATGTTGTTTTGATTCATGATAAGCAGGTGACTTCAATTGCATTCCGTTTTCCTGTTATGTGGTGACTGACTACAGTAAAAATAAACATTAAAAAAGGACAAAATGAGTATCAGCTGATTTATCTGTATGGAGGGGCAAGGGTTTCATGGCTTGTTCGAAGAAAACAAGACTTAAAAGGTAGGTAAAAGTCAGTAAACAAAGACTGTGTTGTCTCCTCTGTAAAAACGACGCCCACAGCAACTTGCACAATTAAAATGTCAGCAATGTCACACAATGCCCTTCTTGTTAACCTATTCCTGGTTTAATGAGAACATCATACAAAGTAAGGTCCACTATCAACAGGAAATATGTTTGGTATGAACTATTCAGTGTTACATGTCATTAAGTAACAATCACAACAACATATAGTATATAGTCAAGTTAAACTGCAAAACAGCTCAGAGCTTAGTGGGTATTGCCATTGCAATTAGCTTTTTGAGACAAAAAGCACTGCATTTTGTAGCAATAAATACCATAAGTTTATTTTAAGCAGAGCAATAGAAATATATCACATCAATGAAGCTCGAGGGGGAGGGGAACCGGAAGGATGGAGAAGGACAGAGGAGTCATTACAGGATGGGAGGGAGACTCAAGAGAAACAAAGCTCAGTGTTCCCTTTGCTATTTTTGAGAGGAGCTCAGGGACCAGAGCAGAGTTTACAGTTGTCCTCAATGATTGGAGTAGTGCTGCTGCACACAGATTCAACTACACAGTGACTGTACTACTGGCTTTCTGTTGCCTTTATAGTCACCTTGCAAGGACACCATGCACTGCAGAAGACCTTCCCTCAGATCAGTCACTTTGTTTAGGGATAAACACAGGTCCACTGTGAGTTTGATAAACACATGTTTAACAGGGTATGTGACAAGTGCAAGTGAGTGAGGTACTGCCATACAGCACAACACATCTCAGAACTTTCAGATCCAAGTTAAAGAGAATTACTAAACTAATTATTATATAATACATTATATGCATGCTCGCTCCTCAGACAATGACGTCTAAACTGTGGTTGAAATATGTAAAGAACTCAAATGCAGTCTGCGGAGGTTTGTTAATGATGCAATGCAAACATTAAATAGTTGTTTAAAAAAACCCTTACACAACTGTGCACTTGATGCAGAAAAAGACAGTAGTGGAATACACACATGACGTATCGATTATAATGGTACAGTCAAACAGAAAGTGTTAACGTGAGACCACGGACGTGTTTGTGTTTGTGAACGCGGTTGCAGCTCATGTCCGCGGAGGACAAGGACCAGTCTCACTTTAGCACAAGTGTCTGGACACAGAGCTAACCGTGATATTAGCCTGTCGGCGCACAAGCACAAGTGAATGCTCGAAAACATCTGCAACAAATCACCAGCGGACAACACGTCCGTAATGCAACTTTGTAAAGCTTTCCAGAGCTCGGAAGAAACAGTCTAACCAATAAAGACAACGTTTGGATCTGTCCTTCAGACCAATCAAACCTCGGACTTGATTCCACCAATCAAGGTTTTAAGGGCTAAGTTCGTTCTGCAACTAGCGCCATTCGGGGCCCAGGAGGAACCATATCTACGTTTGAAACGCATTATACCTAGAGCCAACATGGCGGACACATCGCAGCAGTTTCCCGGACGCCTATGAACCCTTCTGCGGGCCACCAATAAGCGCCGCTGAGAGCGGGGAGGGAAATGGCGCCTATGTTCATCTTCCAAAACAATCGTCTATTGGTCAAGAACACCAAATGAAAAGAAGCCGAGTAACTGTACCAACTTTCATCTGACCTATTGTAATTCACAAACATTTCACGGTTAGACAGGATTTCATTTCTTACTTACTTTGTTTAAGGTGTTCGAAGTGAAGCTCGGTTCGGGGTATTATTTATTTTATTTAGCTGCAAGAGAAAATCAAGATGGCTGCTACTCGAACCGGAAAAAGTACGTGCGCGAGCGTGATGACGTAGCACTTCTTTCTTTTTTTCAAAAAGCAAACCGAAAACTGAAAAAGTATGAATATTGGGATATGCATGTAGTCATTCTGAGACTCAAGATGTGCATTGCATATTAAGTTTTTATTTCTTTGACTTATAAAAAAAAAGTGTTAAAAGTAAGGACCAATACAATTTCACTGGAGACTGCAATAAATTGTCACAAAATGTAAAACATTGTTATAGTATAACAAAACATAATTACTCTGATTATGTAAACATCTTCTAAACTATTTTCTCTTAACAAGTTCCAGGAGAGTAGATGTGATTTTATCCAAGTTTCTTGAATACTGAGGAAGCCTATTCATCCTTGGCTCACGTTCCATGGGGGGATAATCTGAGAAATGATCAGTGGACTGGTAGTCTCGAGCCCGCGGAGGCATGTCATAACCAGGTGCTGGCATGTCAAAGCCAGGAGAGTGTTGTGGGTGATCATTATTGGGCCATCTCTTTACCTCTGAAAACGAAGACAGAACTTTATAGTATATGCAAAAACAAAGCATTAAGTTGCAAACTACAGTAACTGCAGATATTGCACTATTTACTTTATTGCCCTTATTCTTTTTTTGTTATTTCACATATTCAAATACAGTGTTCCCTCACTATATCACGCTTCACTTATCAAGCATCCGTTTGACCAGCTTCTACTTTTTTTCCATATGTAGATCCAGATTTTCCTTCCCATTTTGTGTGGGAGGAAAACACTGCACATCAGAGTCCGAGCAGAGACCTGCTCTAACCATCTCCTCTCATTACACACACACAGCTATCACCAGGGCCACAAATTTGGTCCAAAAATTCACTTGCATAATTAGTATGCATGCACTGTATTAAAATCAGTCAAATAATAATTACCAATTTGACTACGTCTTTTTAATGTTTTACCTTCAAAATGCTTTCTGTTGGAATATCTCGCCTCAGGAGGTCCAGGATGATCGTGTCCTTGGAAATGTTCATCCAACCTTTGCTCATCATAAGACACTTGATGAGGATCGTCATAGCGGTCCTGTGCATGGTGCAGAGTAACTGGCCTTGTGTGACTATACTCTTTAATGTATCTACTGGGCCCCATTTGCTAGAACAAAATACATTCATTTATTATTTTATTTGGTGGTGTGTTAATACAAATAAATTTAAGCCATACTCTATGATATTGACCTAAAACACATACCGCTGCTTTCTCAGCTTTCCTGGCCTCAAATTCTTTCAAGACAATGCAAAGTCGTTCTTTAAGAAAGTTGGCCTCCTCTTCATTCTCAATTTCAATGTTTTTCTAGTATGAAAAAGAAAAAAAATAATATTTTTAATTTGTACACCATCATTGTGATTAATCTCAAAATGTTACCAGCATATCGAAGACATCCCCTGCACTGTCAGAGCATTCTGGCAGAGGCTCATTCAGGTAGGGGTCAGTGGGTCTCAGGCCCTAAAACACATGTTTGTCTGTAAATGCATCGCTTCAGCTCATGACAATGATATTCACCCTTGACTTCCAGAAGAAAATCAATTTAATTTTGAACTCAGCTCGACTGAGATAAGATATGAAGTCATCACAGTTGTAGTTGTTAAAATAGCTTACTCTAGTGTTTTGTTCTCGGTCTTCTGGTCTCCGTGATGAAAATTTGGATTTTGGGGGTCCATAACCATCAGTATACCTTAAAATTAATATATATTATATACATTTATTGAAAAAATAAAGACATTTGTGATTAATTTAATAAAATACTCACATATCATGTGCTGTTTGAAGTTCTTCTGCTGTAGCGTCAGAAAAGCGACTCTTTCGTTTTGCCCCTTTAGACTGTTCATGACTGGGCTCTCCCTTGAGGAAACGCATAAATGGATCTGGTATGTTGGACATTTTTCTGCTCATTTCCCCTGACCTGGAAGGGCTTACTCTGCTTAGTCCAGGATGAGACAATGCCTCATGTGGACGCTCCACTAAAGTTTCATGTCCGTAATCTGTAACCAATTTGTAATTATCCTGTGCGCTTTGGCCATCGACAGACGTTTGATAGTTGCTGTGGTGGGCCCCTGGTCCAGTATCCCCTAGTCTCCTTGTATGGTCCAGGTGATGAGGAGCAGTATCATTAGGCCACTTCTGAGCTTTGGCCATTTGCTCACGTCGGAGTTCCTCTGTATAAAACTCCTTCAGAACATCTTTTTGAGCGGGTGGCTGTCTAAATGCATCAGAATACTGATCATCCCTTTGACTGTATTGCCTCCTGTCTTGATCTTGAAGACCAAGAACATCAGAGAAGCCTCCACCACCCTCTCGCTCAAAATCCCTAAGCCCTGGATAGATTACTGGTTTTCTCAGGTTTTCAGGTTTGTAACGTTCGGAAGTATCCTCATATCTTTCCTGCATGTAGTTATCAGACATTTGCCGACCATTGTCGCTAGAATAGCTCCCAAAGTTGGGCAGGATTGGTCCCATATCTTGTGAAAAACTAGGATCTTGCGGATTTCTTGGTCCACCTAGAAAGACAAAGAACATAAATTCACAAGCTATTACAGCTACCAAAAGATCAGCAGTTAAATATAGGCAATAAACAACCTTGAAAGGATGGGTAGAGTCGTCTTTTTGTCTTGTCAGGCAATGGCTGAAAGTTAAATTAGAATATTTACAAAAAATGTACATATAAAAAATCCTTAACAAGAATAAGAGCTTGTTCAACCTTTGGCTTCCCTTGTCCATCCTGTCTTTCTGCAATTTCCGCTTTAGCCCGTATTAGTTTCCCTGATTTGGTTTGGGGACGTTGAGTGTCCCAGTTGACCAAGTCAAGGCGCCTTTTCTCCTACAACAAGAACATAAATTAGGCTGAGCAACGCTGCAGCAATAATTGAAAAATATTGAATTATTTACCAAGTATTTTTGTCTGTGTTTACGTCCAATCACATGCTGAACCGCTTCACTGATGTATGCATACACGTGACAGAGGGTGCACAGGTATTTGATGCCTGACAGGTCACCAACTTCACCAGGTATTTCAACCAAGTAGTCCAAACCTTGAGGAACAGGAAAGAAAGCCGTTTTCATACAATTTCATTCAAACCTCAATTCCAATGAAGTTGGGACGTTGGGTAAAATGTAAATATAAACAGAATGCAATGACTTGCAAATCCTTTTCAACATATATTCAATTAATACACCACAAAGACAAGATATTTAATGTTCAAACTTTATTTTTGTGAACATATTTGCTCATTTTGAAATGGATGCCTGCAGCACGTTTCAAAAAAGCTGGGACAGGGGTATTGTTTACTGCGGTTATATCACCTTTCCTTCTAACACTCAATAAGTGTTTGGGAACTGAAGACACTAATTGTTGAAGCTTTGTAGGTGAATTCTTTCCCATGTTTCTTGATGTATGACGTCAGTTGTTCATTGACGTATTTTGTGCTTCATAATGTCCACACATTTTCAATGGGGACACGTCTGGACTGTAGGAGGACCGTCTAGTACTGCACTCCTTTACTATGAAGTCACGCTGTTGTAACACATACAGAATGTGGCATTGTCTTCTGAAATGAGCAGGACGTCTCTGAAAAAGACGTTGCTTGGATGAAGAATGTGTTGCTCTAAACCTGGATGTTATTTTAGCATTGATGTCCATCACAGATGTGTAAGTCACTCATGGCACTAACACAGTCCCAGACCTTCACAGATGCTGCTTTGAACTCTGTGCTGGCAACAATCTGATGGTCTTTTGTCCGGAGGACACCACGTCCATGATTTCACAATTTGAAATGTGGACTCAGACACTTTTCAACTTTGCGTCTGTTCATTTTAAATGCACTCGGGCCCAGAGAAGTCAGATTGTTTCTGGATCTTGTTGATGTTTGGCTTTGGCTTTGCATGGTAGAGTTTTAACTTGCACTTGTAGATGTAACGACGAACTGTGTTCACTGACAGTGGTTTTTTTTAAGTGTTCCTGAGCCGTTAGATCCATTACACAATATCACTTTTTAATGCAGTGCCGCCTGAGGGTTTCAGGCAGTCTCTGAATCTTCTGATTATATTATGGACTGTAGATGATGGAATGCCTAAATTTCTTGCAATTGAACGTTGAGAAACATTGTTTAAAACTGTTGGACTATTTTTTCACACAGCTGTTCACAAAGTGGTGATCTTCAGCCCATCTTTGCTTTTGAACGGCTGAACCTTTTGGGGATGCTCCTTTTATTTTTACTGTTTTAATTAAC
>JAADKR020000009.1:6144983-6155893 GCA_011763505.2 Lythrypnus dalli
GGCACACCAGATTTCCAGAAGAGTCTGCAAAGATGGTACCTCATACAATACATTCACTGAAGAAATATGAACTTGAACTGGCATTTTTTTCTAGCCTTGTGGATTGAAGAAAATAGATATTGGCTGCAATCATTCCAGATCACTTGTATTCAAGACAACCATTGATCAAACGTTTCCTATGTAGAGTTGCGCATCACACAAACTATATAAAAGTGACCACGTAATGTTTGGATACAGAAACCAAACTGTTTCAATGTTTCAACTGTACAAGCCGAACATAGTCAGGAATGAAGACAACAGCAACTTCTGTACACCTTTCTAGAACATTAAGAGCATGCAGAGTAACCACCAAGTCCACTCTGCAAACTGCTTCCTGGATTTCAAGCACATCCATGGTGTTAGTATCTTGAACCTCTTCCACAACAAGTTCAGGAGGTACTAAAGATGACACCAACAGACTGTTGATAACCCCTTGTGATGAGAGGTCAACCAGGAGCGTCGTTGGGCCATCCTCCCGTGGACCTGCAAGAGGAGCCATGAGGGGCTGGTGCACTGTGATACGGGGAGCTTGAACTGCTGCCCCCGCGACCCGGAAACGGATAAAGCAGAAGAGAATGGATGGAGACACATATTATCTTACCTTCACAGTTAGTGTCTTTGAGCTGCTTCTTTCCTCTTAACTTTTGCTGAGCACTTATGAATAACGTCATAAACTCAAGAAGCTGAATTTGTGCATCGTGATCACCTTGTCATTGGTTGTGGTTATTGCATATCTAGAGCAGGTCTGGGGGTGCGGCATAAGTATTCCGCCCCATTTTTCTGCAGTAGAAAAGCAACTGGAGTCGAACCAAGTCGAGCTGCGATAAAAGTGCATTGAACAGAGTGGGGCAAGTTTTGCGAATGGAAAAGATCAAGTTTGACAAGTTGAACAGACCAGAGCATGATGAGACCACAGAGTCATGTACATCCCCTCGAGTCCTCTGCATTGTATAAAGCCTAATGGAAGAAGTTAAAGAAGCTAGCCATTTGTTGAACATTTTGGTTTTACCCGTGAGTCGGGTATGCCATCATGTTTTACACGGAAATTGGCAAACATGCCGCTGAAGACAGGGAATCATCAACTGTGCGTAGATGAGTTGCAGATACCGTAGGAAATAGTTTACGTCAAGTAGATGAAAAGAAACAAAAAGTACCATAGCCCACTATAATAAAATGATGAATTCAAAAAGGAATGGTTCACACGAAGTCAAAGCTCTGTATGGGCCAGACTTAAGACAAGTCAAGTTGTTACCCATGTCAAAAGAAAGCCACAGAAATGTTGTTCAAGCAACTGATTATCAGAGAACATTGGATTTGTCGATACAATAGATCATGATACTTGCACATATGCGTTCACAAGGGCAAAAAGAACTAAATGGAACTCAAGAATGCAAAAGTCCTGCCCATTCTGAAACACTCTGGTTTCTGCAGGGTCATTGAATGATTCATTTTTGTATGCGAACAATTAAAAAATAAAAAACAACAAAAAACAACTATGAGTTTAGAGACATAATGAGGGAAACCAATGATGTGATAAACCATTAAGACAATATACAAGTTTAAACCGATTTGAAACCTTAAAACTGAAAAGTTCTTCAGGCATTTTGCTGTAGTATGTTTAATTTCATTCATGTGAAAACATTTAAGAAGTGGTCAATAGTCTCAAAGGTGATGGACCTCAGTCATGCTGTTAAACTGCTAAGTCTACGGGCGATTTCAATGGGAATTTTCCTCCTTAGTCCAGTTCCAGGCGTCCCTAAACATGGTTATTTCTGTTGTCCTGTAAGTGAACTCAACATTATCTGATGTGGATCACGGTACCTTTAAATGTCCAGGAGAAGTCACGTGTAGTTTGTACAGCGTGTCCCCTCTGATGGCTTTGTTGCAAATCTGCAAAATATGATTAACACTGATAAAACACGCAGACAATTCAACCACCTCTCAACTAAAAGTATAATGCGTTTATATTGGCCTGTTTGGACACTGTGGCGTGGGCACGATTCAAGGCCTTGGGAAGTACATAAAACGAGGCATATATTGCTTACCTCGCAATTAATAAAGTTGACCTCAACCCCGTCTTCATACGGTGTTTCGAAGGCGTCCATTGTTCAAAGTTGAGGTTTATACTGGAGTCTAAAACAATGCCTTTAGCTTCAGAAGCTAACGATGCTGCTCACCATGAACCGAACAGGCGGAAAACGGCTTGTTTTGATAAATCAAGACGTTTACGGGCTAACTTACAAATTATGTAAACTCCCAGAGCCAGTCTTGTGTAATAACACTGTTTCTTTGTTCTTTATTCTTTGTTTTTTCTGTCTAAAGTCCTATACTGCGCAAACACACCGCACAGTGGCACCGCCGTGTCTGTGAGTACGGAAAGCCCACTGGGACAAACAACATGAAAGAAAGCGATTCAATTATATATGAAACAATATTTACGATCTCATTGTTGTACAGTGTGTACATACATACAAAAACATGACGTGTATTGACTTGCAACTCTGAACATATTTTCAAAGGTCTTGAAATCGTATGGACCACACGAAGTGGAAACATTGCCACCTACTGGATAATTTCGTAATTACACCGCATTAACAAAAGTAGATTGAACTTTATTTGGTTTTAATAAGCTGCTATGTGTACAAAACGCATCTTGTACCTAGAGTTAAGAGGTCTAAAGCACAACCAAACTATGGCAGCTTAAATAGACTGTTTTGTGTGAGATTAGTTAAAATGGCCATGTCAGCAGTAATATTACAGGTGCTCTGTCAGATGAACACATGCACTATTGCAATTAGGATTTATATATGCAATTACAATGACATACCTGTGGAACCCATACCCATCCAAGTTAAGGCCATTAACACACATTACAAACCAAAGAGATCCAATGTTTAAAACATGATGCAAAAATACATACATAGTTCAAAATTGTCTTCACATAACACTAAAGAGCGCACAACAGTGAGATGACCCAAACATAAAACACTGCAGAAGAGCATGAAATGAGAGGCCTTCAGTACATACAGTACATACATATTTTATGATCAATAACCCAATAAAGTAAAAAAAACAAACAAAAAAAGCAGACCAGCAGTTGCTTTTGTAACATAATGGTTCCAGATTTTAACTTGTGTCACATCAAATAATTTATATAAAATCCCCGAAACATTCAAAAAGATAAATGAAGGGAATAAACTGTGACTGGGCGAGACATTTTAACTGCAGTAGGTGAGGAGGTCAGTTCAGAGTTCAGTTTTCATGGAAGATTATTTAGACGGGAGCGCAGCTCTTTCCGGACTTGGGTCACTTGGGCCAGCTTGCGTTTATATTCCTACAATAAGAAACACACACAAAAATAAATAATGAACTTTGGCCTGTAAATCAAGAATACACTTTCCATAAACATGTGCAGGAAAAAAGGATTCAAGTTTTTGCAAAACATTTCAATAAGTATAAAATGAAGGAAATTGTGCTTGATGTGTGTATTACATATACTTTTAGTTTGTCACTGAAATTAATATCTCTTTCTTGCTACAATTTCATACCATAAACTTGGTATATCATATACACAGTGAGCTAAAGTTCTCCAATGCAGAAGAATAATAAAAAAGGAATCATCTCATTTTTGTTTTAAAAAACAATTTGAAAGCTTCTTTGATTATTTTTTATTTCAAAGTCCTTTTAATAAAAATACAAGAAAAATATAAAGACATTATATAAATCTGAAGTATGTTTGCAATGACTTATTGTGATAATAAAGCGTAATTGCTTTGCATAATAATCAACCTATTTAGTAAGCAACAGATGTTTTCTGTATTCATAAACTTTAAAACATGCCATGTGCTGAAACATGAGATTTGATTTCCAACACAAGAAAAACAAGTATTTTATGTTTGATGAAAACCATTATTCCTCTTCAAGTGTGCTGTGTCAATATGTCCTCCGGAAGCATGGTTTTAACTTCATGGTCATATAATTTTCTTTAGAGAAAATAAATAAATATATACACCTTTTGTTATCTGATTAATGCATTTTAAAAAATTGTTGGTCAATGAACAAAATATTCCATATCGATTAGGTGCAGCTCCAGAGTGAAGTCTTGTACATTAGAGTGGACAGACATCACACAATAACAGTTTGCACACAGCAAAGATGCTTTTTACGCACTTCGAGTTTCAGCTCATTCTGAGCCAGGCCGTCTTTCTGACTTTGAAGAAAAGTTGTTAATGTGCGAGTGAGTTGTCGTCGATCATCTATTTCTGCAGCCAAACGACCGCTGTAGTCTGCCAGCAGCATGCAGGCCTCCTCCACCAGGCGGGACAGCCTCGCCCCCGTCTCCTTGTCTGAATAAAGCACAACATGGTCAATAACATTCTGCATGACGTTATACATCAGCACTGAGACGGTTATAAAGGATATTGTGAAGGCTAGCATTAGAAATGAGCCTTTATAGAGGTGTGCGGTAGAATCAACAATACACAACAACCAGCCTTGACAAAGACCAGCTAGTATTTTTCTGAGAAAAAGCAGTTATGACTATATGCATCCATTCCTAGTTAAAACCAGAGCTACCTGTGATCCTATGAAGCAGTGAAGTGTCCTGGACTTCAACTGGAAGTGACGAGATGCGCTGCCGCAAAACAGAATCACTAGATGCTGCATTCTCCAGCTCTTGTAGAGCTCGGATCAAATCTGCGGTCTAAAAGTCAATCAAAGAAAGGACATTTTTGACTAAGTCATGGTAGCAGATAAAATGTAAACCTTGTTCAAGCTTTACCTGTGGAGGCTCAGTTGGTGAGCTTTGGGAAGCAAAGTCTTCATCATCTGGGTGGATGTCCTCATAAGATCTCTTCTTAGGTTTCTTTTCTTCATCTAATATTTATTTTTGAAAGATGTAATATAATTAACAGAACTTAGAAGTTCAGAATTAGAAGACACAGGCAAAACACAATATACTTACTTAAAATGTCAGACAGCTGATTGATCAGGATGTTCTCATAAACGCCTCTTTCTTGCCAAATGGACAACACTCGACTAAGCTGTTTCTTACAGCCTTCTTCACCCTCTCTAAAAGTAATGTTAATGACATTAGATTAAAGCTCATAAGAGAGATGTGTTACACACATACTTTACCTGTGTACATGTTTGAAGGCATCCACAATGACAGGTGCAAAGTCCTGAGTGAACTCTGGCCCTTTTTTCTTACTGTTTTGAATCACATCATTGGCCAAGTAAAGGAAGGTCAACTTTCGAGACACCTGGGCTGGAAGAGCAAAGGCTGTAAACAAAACTTTTACAGGAAAGCAGTAATATGTATTATCAACTAGAAATATCCATACTTTTCCTAATTATGTAAAGCATGATTCATAATTATGTTGAATTGTGCACTGTGTAATATACATAACGTTTGTGGGAAATGAGCTCCAGTGCAGTGTCAAGTGCTTTTGTCTGCAGAACCAAAAACAATCCTACACTGGCGATAACAATCATGTTTAGCATGTGTTTAACAGATGCACGTGTTAGAAAGGTTTTTTTAGTCCTGTTCTAATAGAAACAAAATGCAACATTGATCAAAATCCATTGGACCCGCCCACAAGTTTGTTAACTCGTAGTTTGTTTATCTTTGGTCAAGCATAGACTTGGTATAGGTTTATAAACACAGACTGGACTTAAATGAACTGATGAGACATTTTTAAACGAAACTCAAATGAAATTGGACATTAGCAAGAAATGCTACAGGCAACACAGACACTTTTATGTGCGTATAACAAAAGAGTCCTAAATCTTACCTTTTTTTAACTCATTGAACCAAACATGGACGATCGTCTTGGAATGCTTTCTGTGATGAATAAGCCACAAGGACAATGTTTGTACACTTTGCTGAGAGTTGCTAAGCTCGGATAGTTTCTTCTCTAGAGCCGCTTCAGAGAAAGCGGACATGTCGACCTGGATACAAAATGTCTGCAGGGAAAGGGGTGCACGAAAGAGCTTCCACAGCCTTATCCACACACGGAGACTTTAACCGAAGGACTCATGTGCGATCGACAATATCACAGTCTTTGCAGAGGACAACAATCACTAGCTTGCAGTCCGATGGCTGGATCAGTGCAGCAGCAGCAGCAGCAGCAGCAGTACTGGGGTCGCACTTCCGTATACGTCACATTGGTGCGTTTAAGATCAATGGGAGTTTGACATGCGCGTTCACCTCGCATCATTGAGGCACTGAATCTAGAGCAGGGGACCCAAAAAACTGTTCCAGGTCCACAAACTTTACCTTTTTCTCTGTTTAGAACCTCAGAGAGTTTATGTTGGGGGACCCTGGTCTATATAGTTTTTTAAAAAAAACAACTCATTACATTCTTTAATTTATTACTGAATGCAAATCAGATCAACAATTCCAAAGCTTAGCTAACATAACAGGGCTTTGCACATAAAGCCAATATTTGTTCTAACATAATATCCAACAGCATCAAATGGCTGATATTGTATGTGGCGGTGACCACATACATTAATATCAAATTAACTCAACTTAACTTGGCTCATTTACATTGTTACATTGTTTAAATGTGTCTGGAAAGAAACAAAACTGTGGTAGAGTAAAGATATGTATACAGTGTTGGTCAGAATCAGAGCTAAAACCAGGCTCCTCTTTACAATTGCATCTTCAACTTGGCTTTCAGGAATAAATGATCATGTATATACAACATCTCAGAACACAGGTATGCAACTGCTTTGATAAATATTTGCCAAAAGCATCATAAAAAAAAGTGTGTGTGTGGGGGGGGGTAAACAGTTACACATTACTTCTGACATTCAGTTTCCCATAAGAACCTTTGTAACTCTCATTCACCTGTGATTGGAGTACAAATTTGTCATGGGGTAATATATAGGATTGGAAGAGCCTGGTTTATCCATATTTGGGACAGCAGCACCAGGAACACAACAGGGGGCACTGCATGGAGACTGGCCAAACACAGGCTGAGGCTGCGGTGCTCCCCAACCAGAGCTGGTGACCTGATATGAAGCGTACTGATGAGCATTGGCTCCGTGTTCAGTGTAAAAACCTGTGAAATACTGGCTCCAGTCAGAGAGTGTACCACTGTTATTATGGGAAAAAGAATACCCCGCCTGAGGTACTTGGGGGATCATCCTGTAACCACCCTGGACCTGCCCTGAAGAGAATGCATGCTGCTGAGGAGAGTAGTCTGGGCTCATATACTGAGGCGCTTGTTGTTGTTGTTGTTGTTGTTGTTGGTAATAAGGATTAGGTGCACATTGATCATTCTCTTTAGTTCCGACTGGCCACAAAAAGCCATGAGGATGCACATATTGGCTGTTGAACAGAGAGACTTGGGCATTATACACTTTTGATGCATCTGAATTGTCAGCACATAATGCAGGTTTTGAGACAATGTTTGTTTTACAGTCACTGTTTTGGTCCTGGTATGAGGTAATCCACTGTTCGTAAGGTACTTGCTTAATGTTCTCATGTGCATACCCAAAGAAGTCCGTTGATGAATTTGGCTGATATTCTGAGGTGAGGTTGGTGTTTTCTGGATGAATGTCAAAAAAGTCAGAAGAAAAGTCATCGGGAACATTCTGTGGACTCGGGGAAACAGCAGGAGGGGGACTTGGACTCAAACTTTGTGTTGGTGAATATGTAAATAAAGGAAGATGGTCCTTGCTGAAAGAGGTCCTGCGAACAAGAAGTGAGCCTCGAGTCACAGGGAGAGTGACCTTGAACACAGGACTCTTGTGTTTTTTGGTCTTTTGTTTGATCTTTTTTTCCTTTGGTGCTTTACGATCTCCAGCCTCCAGGAAACGGTCTTTTTGGTGCGGGAACATGGTCAACTTTTGTCCTAAAAAATGATGCATAAATGATGTAACCAATTAAACAAGAGAAAAACACAAAGTTGAAAATACTTACGTTTAACATCAATGCGTTTCACTGGAAAATGGGAATTGTTCCATCCAAGTATTTTGACACCTGAAACATATTTTTGGCTACATTTTGTTCTCAATTGGAAGCGTTAACGCACATTGTACACACACGTAAACAGAGAAGAAAGAAAAATATTTCAAAGTCATTTTCAAAATATATATATATGGTTGCAATCAGTATACTCACAGGAATAAAAAGAAAGATCCACAAGAAGTGTTTGAAAACATGTTAAATTTGAACTTACACCAATGGTAGCTCTTAGCAGTCATTTGAACACACAGGGATTCTGGGATATGCACCACCTCGAGGGATAGACACATATGAATAAAAGCAAACACATACCATACCAAAAACTACATAAAATATATAAAACTACCTTTAATTTAGTGGTGTGCGCTTCTTCATCTTTTTCATTCAAATTTTGAGCAAGCAAGTCCACCTGAGAAATATCATTCAAGTCCACCATCTCCAGCTTCTCTGGATCGGTTTCCATCTATACAAAAGACAATTGTACATTTTTGCTATGAAATAAGTGTCAATTTGTGGCAAAACGACAACACAGACCAGGAAGTTAGTGATATGGGACGTGCTGGTCACATGGTCAACGATGTCATATTTCAGGGACCGGACTCGGCAGCAGTGGCACAGAAAACAGAAGGTCTGACCAGCTTCACTTTTGCACTCGACCACCCTCACAAGACCTGCCCAAAACCAAACTCAGACGACAAATTTACCTTCTGTGCTCAAAGCAGAAACAATTAGATTTCCAGACTTACCAATAAGAGGTGCTTGACCTGCATGGTCACTGAGGAAGCTGCTGCAGTCCACAAGTGACTCTGAAGAGCTGTCCAATACATTACTTTGTTGTGGGGAGTTTTGCGATTCCAAAGAAGGGTTTTCCGACTTCTGCCGAGAGCTGTACAGAACTATTCTCTGCGATGGGGACGTGTCCCACATTTTGGTTGTTATCGTTTCAGTGATTTCCGGTTCACTCTCTTTCAGGGTATCTTTTAGAAAGTCTATGATATCTTGTGCTGTGGTGTAAAAGATGAGCAATAAAAAAATCAGAATTGCATGTGACAAGATGCATTTACAATACAAGCAACGGCAAAAAATAATTTTGCCTCGGTACGTTGCGGCAGACAAGCTTTGTTGTCATAAAAATCGAGGTAACACTTCCTAATTAAAACACTAACAAAACAACTAAAAGTCAGAAAGCATCACAAACCATTTTCACTTTGGTTGTCCATCTGTTGGTATGAGGTCTTGTCAAACTCTATCACCTTCACCCACCAGTCATTTGCAGATGAATGAGAAATGGTAACACAATGTCAACACACATTTTCTTTCTAATCCCAATTCATAAGTCATCTGGTAAAATTGATATGACTGGCTCAGAGCTACGTACAGACGCTTATGATAGACACTTGTATCACTCAATAAACGACTCTGGACGGTCATTATCCTTGTTTCCCCAGAGTCTCCAAACTAAATCTCACTTGTGATATAGTCTGGCGTTACACAGTCTAATAAAAAAAAATCACTTTCCCAGTTTAACGCACCTGAACATTTCCTGGTCCTTCTTTTTCCTCGATTTTCTTGGCAATGTCCATCAGCGGCCAGGCTAACTTTGACAGACAGGAGCTTTCCCCCAACTCTGAGACCAGTTCAGGGTGCCTGGTTTTCTATTAAACATTAAAATAAAACATCAAAGCCGAACCATTTCCTCCAAACCATCCCCTCACGCACTTGAACTCACCGTGTAGTTGTATCTGTGGAGGCTTCCCATGATGTGATTGCGCATGTCGGCCATGTCCAGGCGACACACACACACCTCACACACGTAGAACGCATGTCTTTGCTGCGCGCCTCCATTCACACATTCGATTATGCTGCTCAGGCCTGAATAATGAAGAGAATGATATCTTGTGAAAATGTGAATAAAA
Source organism: Lythrypnus dalli (assembly GCA_011763505.2). Lineage (NCBI taxonomy): Eukaryota > Metazoa > Chordata > Actinopteri > Gobiiformes > Gobiidae > Lythrypnus > Lythrypnus dalli. Next base: position 6,154,914 of record JAADKR020000009.1, read on the forward strand.
TCTGGAGACACATGTGTGATGGATGAGATATTTATATTATATTTGGGCCCCAATCACAGAGCAGGGAGGGACAAGCCGATGACTTGTACTCTCTGAGCTTGTAGTTTTTTATGCTTTTGTATCAAGGATGGCAGCAGACGTGAAGCTCTCTTCCAATGTAGCTTTAGACCGTGTTTTAAAAATAATGATAATAATAAGCCGTGTTCCTCAGCATCTAATTTTTGTCGCGCTGCAAACGTCATCAGCTAAAACTGATACGATCATCTAATGGTGTGTTCCAGGCGACTGGGAACTGGGAAACTTCTGACTTCCAACTGAGAAAAATGCATTGGAGTCACTCAAACTGGGAATTATGGGGAAAAGTCCACATACCATCGTATTAGCTCCTGTTGTAGCATTAGCCGTTTTCAAGTGGGAAAAATCGCTACTTTTCCTGGAACGCGCAGTAAGAGACACTTATGACAGACACTTGTATCGTCCAATAAATGGCTCTGGACAGTTGTTAAACCACGCCTCCCTTGTGATTCAGTCAGGGGTTAACCAGGCTAGGAAAGGACAAGTCATGAGAGAGAAGAGATGCTCTGTTCCTCACGTCCAGTCCCATCACTAGACAGAAGATAACACTCTGTAGTTTTCTAGCTTCATAAACCTTGGAGCAGATGTTAAAGTGAATGTATTCCATATAAGGGCACATAGAAAACATCCCTACAGAGAATTAGCAAAACACTGGCAGAAAATTGAGAGCGGAGATGGACTACCGACCTATGAAAGGCTGCAGTCTGCTGCTGTTGTTCAGATGAGCTTTCAGAGACTTGAACAACTCGCTCTCCTCAGAATTCCCTGTAAACAAAAAGGCAAAACGCGTGAATCTTGCCACTTGTTTAGTTTGACACAAATACAAACTTGTTACCTTGATGTGCTCCAGGCGACATCCTTTCTCCGTCCAATAACCACCTGCTCACAAAAAAGTTTGATTTTTT
>JAADKR020000009.1:6389955-6401272 GCA_011763505.2 Lythrypnus dalli
GCGCCCCCCTCCCCTCGCCCCCCCCCTGCACCCCCCCCCCACTACCTCCTCATTCTTCTGCCCCCCCTCCCATGCTCACACCCCCCCAATACTGTTTCAGTGCTGCTGCCTGTCTCTTAGCAACAACTGCACACCCGTTCGAGCTCGGCAAGTGCTTTTTACAAACACACCCAGGAAAGACACACTTGTACGTGCACACACAGACACACGCACACACACACAGGCACACGCACGCACACACACAACGAGCTCGTCATTGAGGACTGCTGCTGGCAGGCCTATGAGTCTGGAAGCCTTTGTGCCACAGAGATAGATGGAGGGAGAACAGATATGTTGTACAGCGACATGTGCATGGTGATTGAACCCTCTCACACAGCAGGCATAACAGGCCAAGCGCCCAGGCTGGAAACCACAGACTCCCCTCTCTGCTCCACTGTTCCACTGCCTTTAACAATCCTAGGTAGGCCTCGGAACAATTCCTGATTTTTCTGGTCATTGTTAAAGAAACCGGCGCGGCTGCAGAGATTTAGAAATGCTGGATTGTTATTATGATGATGATGTCTCTGTTCGCTTGTCCCCCGAGTAATTCGAAGAGCGTCTCAGTCCGGGGATGGTGTTAGATTGTGCTATACTAAATGCATTAAAGATTGACATGGCAGGAGGAAACATGCTCAGGTGTTTGGAGGTGCTGTGAGGACAAGTTCATCTGACTGAGGGTGTGTACTGCACTGGAGCAGCTTATTGCAAATAAATTGGCAAGATATGGCAAGAAATACTGTATGTTAATTGCTGCATATTGCCTTATCATTGCTTAACTGTTTTTTGTAATATGTCAATTGATCAAACCTGCTTTTCTATGAAATGTTGCAAAATCTGGATTCAATTTGAGCAATTAGTAACACAAATACTATCTTAAAACTACCAAGGTTGCACTAACAATTCAAATTGATTTAAAGTTGCAGTTTGAAGGGTCATCCTCTACAAACAACACAATATTCAGTCTCCATAGGGTTCTATTATGTATAAAAGTAGACAACCCTGTAGTGTTGACCTCTGCAAAGACATCATATTTCAGTCTTCTCTCACATATATGCTCCTGAGCGTCTTTAAAATGCCCACTGTGTGTGTGTGTGTCAGCGTTAACGCCACAATTCACCTCCACTATAGAAGACAGTAAATACACTGGGATCCGAATGAGTGATGCTTGGGGTGTCAGCTTAAACAATGAATCATAGCGGAAGTATTTACAGGGCTGGCACCTTTCAGCGCAGTTTGAGACACCCCCCATAGAGTTGAGTAAAAAAGAATATTTGCATGTGTGCCTTTGTTTTCTTTTTTGTGCCTGTGTGTACAAATGGGAGATGTATGTCTTTATGTGCAAATGGAAAAGTGTGAGTGTGTGGGAGGATGGAGCTGGGAGGAGGAGGGAGGAAGGGGAGGGGACGAGGGGGGGGGCACATTTGCATGCATCCTCTGTGTCACTGCCAGTGTGTTGTGTGACTGACAGCCCTATGTGTAAGCACGTGCCACAGTCTTTAATTAAAGCATGTGTTCTTCCTCACACACCGGTCAGATGGAGGCCTAATTAATGAACGCTGTTAATTAGAAGAGACTGTAAGTGAGAATGGGGAAAGCTGGAGGAAGAGGAGGAGGAGGAGGAAGGAGGAGGAGGAGGAGGGAGGAGGAAGAGGAGGAGGAGGAGGAGGAGGAAGGAGGGGGAGAGGGTACAGTGGGCATGGAGAGGGCTGCGGGTGGCGCGCTCTCTAAAGTATTGACGAGTAGTGCGTAATGCCCGTGCGTAATGCCCATGTGTGCCATTTATGCCATTTCCCCAACACCGCTCTACTCTCTCCAAGTGCGCAACCCCAAAGTCGGTGCTCACCCCCCTCCACCTCCCCTCATCATCCTCACCAGAACTTTTTTTCTCCCCCCCGCACCTCTCTCTCAATCTCGTGCCATGACATCTATCACTTCTCCCGCACTGCTGTCTCACGCCTTCTTCTCTACTTTTTCTTTCTCCACTGTCTTCTTTCTTACCTGCTCCCCTCCGCCGTTCCTTCTCCTCCTCTCTCCCTAATCGGAGCCATATGTTGGAGAGGAGAGGGAGGCAGAGCTCGGGAGCCGATGATGGACAGCGCTGCCTTGTTGTATGTTGGAAGGAGAGCTGGAGAGCTGGAGCCAGCCCGTGCGCCTGCCTGCCTGCCCAGCCAATGTTCCTGCTGGAGCCATGCAAACGTCACGTGTGACTGCAGAGCACGTGTCATCCAGATTTTTCCTTTTTTCCCCCTTCTCATTCTTACATGTATTTCTTTTAGCCCAGTGTTTTCTCTAATCCCACCATCCCTGCCTTTTTTTTCTTTCTGTCACCTTAATTTCTCCATCCTCTTAACGCCTCTCTGTTCATCACCCTCTGCTTCCCCCTGGTGGCTGCGATTATTCACACATTCCTATTTCCTTGCGCCTTGGAAACTCCAGTGCTTTGTTATGCATATGTATCAAATTGGCAAAAATGGGGCATGGAGTGAGCTAATTCTTTGTTTGATTGCCATACCTCAAACGCGACTTTAAAAATCACCAAAGATTGATATTTGTCTCCTGTTGTCATTTATAATATATATAAAATCCCGTCCTATCCTATGCATGGTAAACTGAGTGTATTTCACCAACTTAAAAAGGCACTTTGTCTCGAAATAATTATACTGCAAGTCATCTCTGGCGTTCATTTTGTCTGAGATGGTGCGGCGCTCACCAAAATACTGATTTGAGTCTGGTCTGATGTGTACTGTGACATCATGAACTAATCTTTTATTCTCTTTTTCGCTCCCCTCCCTCCCTCTCTGTCCTTATCTCTCTATCCATCCCTCCGTCTGTCTGTGGGCCTCTTCCAGCAGCCATGGGCCGGAGACTGGAGCAGGAGGGAGAGAGAGTGTGCGAGCTCTCCACTGCAGTATTGATGACCCAATGATCCCCTGCAGAACTGAGCCAGTCAAGCAGACATAGCCAGGCTCAACTCTGAATCCGAATCGCGAGCGCTGCCACCTTTGTTAGGTAAAGGCAGTCGAAGGAGGGGGATATCAGTTGTGAATGTGCTAATTTGCCTCTTAACATTGAGCAGTGTTATTTCCATGGATGTGATGAGATGTTTTATTTTTCCAGGTGAATACAAGTTCTTGAAGGAAAAGCATCCCCGTCAGCACTTCAAAATTCCCTTTGAATCAGCTTCCCTCAGCTCAAGTGCGTCTACTGAATGAGTGGTTTGTCGAATCACCTCCGTTCGGGCCGCTTCGTGCCTCCACTGGGCTGTGGTGGGCCGAGGTTAGAGGACAGAGGCTTTGTGGAGCCTGAGCTGTGGAGCAGGGAGCTGGGGCTGCAGGAGGGCTTCAAGGATCTCTCTGACAATGAAGTGGCCTTGGTGAGCCCAGATCTATTCCCGCCCTCCTCTCCCTCTGCCCTCTCCAACGGGCTGCACCCACAGGGCAGACTGGAGCTGACGGCCGGCAAACAGAGGCAGAGAGACCTGTCCATAGACGACCTCTTCACGCAGACGCTGATCAACATGCAGACGCACATTGAGCTGAATGTGCACACGCAGGCTGCTCCACACATGGATGTCAGCTCGCTGATGGCCACAGAACACTCCAGGACAACATCATCTCAGCCCCTCTCTTTGACTGTACCTCCCAGCCCAAACAATCAGATAGCTGCCTCTGTGTCAAATACAGAGACAGACTCCACTTTTGGTCTCAATGAGTCCTCTCCTGCTCCAGTTGAAGGAGAGAAAAAGTATGCCCTGCGCAGCTCTGGAAGGCCGCGTTTTCCGTGTCACCTACGCAAATCTACCCGTCTGCGGCGCTCTTCAGAAAATGCAGACAAGAGCACAGGGCCAGAGAGAGAGGCTGAGGGCAGCAAGGTGACAGAGGAGAATATCTGGTCAGTCAAACATGAAGAAACTCCAGTGGTACAAAAAGAGGAACAGCCCAAAGCTGTAATTCCCACTGTCCCATGTCCGACAGATATCCCTCTGGCTCTAACAGTCCCCAAACCCCTCTCCAAACCTGGGCCCAGACTTGGCCATAGGCCAGGACCAAAATCTCGTTGTAGGCCTATGGCCAAGCCTATTCACAAAGCTGCTCCCAAAAGCATTTTGAGACAGCGTCAAGCAGCACAAGCACTGGCCATGGCTCGGGCTGCCACTCAAGTGCCCTTCACCTCTCCATGCCCCGCCCCCCGGGCCTCATCTGACCTGCCCCTCAACGGCAGGAGAAGGGGACGCTTTACTGGTGTAAGTATTTATTCTGCACAACAAAAATCACAAATGATTAAAATCAAATATCAACCTTTGGATTGAATTTATACTTACAGGTGAGAAGGATTGTTGTGAAGGTGGCTCGTATTCCAGTCAGCCTCAGCCGTCGCCAGAAGAGCTACAAGATTTCCAACTTGGACACACTTTCAGTCACAGAGAAGACCAGTGAAGGCAGTGTGGAAGGATCTGATGCAGTCCGAGAGCCAACCGCCCTCCTCCGCATGAAGAATAATGGGAAGAGTGTGATGGTAATGTTTCCACCTGGAGAAATGCCTGTTATTCTGAAACGCAGACGGGGCCGACCACCAAAACAGCCTCCGCTGGGACTTCCTGGAGACCCTGTGCCCCACCCTGGGACTCCAGCTGCCGACCTGGGAAGCACTGATCTGGCAAAGAAGCCACGCAGACGCCGTCGGACTAAACTACCCTGCCCCTTCCCGTCCTACGTCAATGACACTAATGACGTCAAGAGCGAGTATGGGGATGTTCTGTCCAAGTTGGCCTTTTTGAACCGGCAGCCTCCTGCCACCGGACGCTGCTCTCCTCCTCGCTGCTGGACGCCCAGTGAGCCGGAGAGCTTCCACACACCCATGGAAAACCCCGGGATCTCCACTCTTCTGCACAGGCTCACAGGGTGCAGGCGTCCCAGAGGGAGCAGAGGAATGGGCAGAGGAGGGGGCATGGGCAGAGGCAGCGCAGGGGGAGGGGGCATCGGAGGAATTGAACAAAGTCAAAGCACCTTCAGTGACTTTTTTGAATCTATTGGTAAAAAGCGGAAACAGAACTTGTCAGAGCAAGGAATGCCTAGGAAAAGGGGCAAGGGTGGGAGGGGAGGGGGTGTTGTGGGCACAGAACCTGGAGGTGAGAAAACCGTTAGGAAGAGGCGAATGAGAAAGAACGGTGCTTTTAAGGGGGACTCTCATTCTATGGGACAGGATTGGCTCAATGGGGCAGAGGGCTGGGGGGACGAGTTTGATAAAGTGAAGGGTGGGTATCAGTTCTGTGGGCCATCCCGCGGGGGTTTCTCCTCTTGTGAATACGGGCAAGGGTCGTTTAATGGTCCAGGAGGGGGACGAGGGGGTGCTCCCTCTGGAGAGGACCAAAGCCTGTTCGCTGGGTATTTTCGTTCACTTCTGGATTCGGATGACTCGTCAGACCTAGTGGATATGTCCTCCTCACAGTCAGACCCAAACAAAAGTCAGTGTAATTCCAGTTTTGAGGGTTCCAGCATGGCAATGAACCCAGGGTTTCCGAAGTGGACTTCCAAAGGTGCAGGAGGGGAAGGGGCATCCCAGGGGCACAATTCTCGGTCTCCATACAGCTATGGCAGTCCGGCTCAAATGTCTCCTACCCGATCGTCTTATCCTAAATCAACCCCTCCTTCTTTGTCCCACTCCCCAAGCTCCCTCAACACTTCCTCCTATGGCCACTACTCCTCTGGCTACTCCTCATCCTCTCCCGCAGGACTGTCCCAAAGGTCCCCTGACTGCAGCTTTGCATATGGCAAAAACACCCCCACTGGGTTCTCAAACTACCAAACTGGTCCCAAACGTGGATTTGGTGGATATCACTCTTCTACTGGACCCAACCCCCTCGGAGGAGGGTACATGTCTGTGGCTAAAGGAGGATCCTTCAATCCCTCCCCTCCAGATAGTTTTAAACAGTTCAACTCCGGCCAGTGGAGCTACAGGTGAGTGCTTTTTAATGTACTTGTTGTCCTTTAAGGACTTTGAGAAGCACAGCTAAATAACAGTTACTATTTTTGCTCTTTAAAATCTGACGTAAACATTCTTATTACACTTCATATATAGAGCGGTCTCACTTGTGTGATACTGATGTTTCATGCTTTTTTAAATTGAATATTGAAGTCACTTTCATCTTTTAAGCATCAGATCTCAAGGTGAAAAGTCACCAAAGTTGTGGTGTGACCCTAAATATTTTTTCTTTTGATTTTTAGACAAAACTATGGCTCCTGGTCTGATGGCTTTGGATCTCAGTTTCACAGCTTCAATGAGTATGGCTCTAATGAGTCTAAAGACATCCTGGACATTTCAAACTACACGCCCCAGAAGGCCAAGCGACTGCCTTTCCCAGAGAGCCTCTCAGAGTCGTCCTCTGACTCTTCACATCTGAGCTCTGCTGCCCCAGGTGCACCCCCCTCTGGCCCTCACAGGCACAGTGAGGTCCCCCATCTGAACATGAGTGGAGAGGGGGGGCAGTCCAGCCTGTCCAGCCTGGAGAAGTTGATGATGGACTGGCATGAGAGCGCCAGCGGACCCTCTTATAATTGGAGTCAAAATGTGCTCTTTCAGGGCGGGGGAACCTCGAAACCCGGACGTGGGCGCAGAAAACGGACAGAAATGCACATGGATAAAGAAGGAAGTTCTGGTTTGCATTCACATTCGCCATCTGGTTCCTCCCCAACACCAGGACCTAGACGAGGTGTGGGGCGGGGCCGGGGGTCCCGAGGTGGCAGAGGAGGACTGTCGCCTTGTCAGAGGTCTGGGGCTAAGGGCAGAGGAAAGGCACAGCTAGCTGCAACAGGAAGTAGTCTCGGAGGGACTCCTGGACCCCTAGAGGGTTCTGCACTTTGCCATGAAACTCTGGACTATTACAGCGGAGACAGCAGCAGCCTCTCTCCTCTGGCCACCCCCAACCCTCCTCCCCCCTCCAGCTACCTGCAGGATCCCTGTGAGTATTCCTCCCCCTACTCTGCCCACCCCTCCACCCCTTCCTCTGAGGAGAGATATCCAGCCCTGTATCCTGCAGAGTCCTCTTCCTCCCTGTCACCCAGTGTGTCCTCTCCACCATACCCCCCCAAACCCACCCCTCCTCCCCCACAGGCATACCTCCCCCCGACCTTTTCCCCCTCCTGCTCCCCTTCACAGAGAGTCACTCCCCACTGCGGATCAGCTCTGAGTCCATCTCCTCGGCCACCTGGAAAAGAGCCACAGTTCTCCCAGTATGACTCTCCCAGTTACTGCAGCTCCCCCTACTGGTACGGACAGCCGCACAATGGCAGCCCGAGTCCGCAGATGCACAACACACATTCAAATACAGCCATCCACGCACACAACAACCCTCACACGAGCCCCCTTGGAGCGACACAAGGAAACATGCACGACCCACAGCATCACAACAACTTGTCGTCCCATATGAGTGCCAGTCCAAGCTTACAGCACCAGAGTAACCCCCTGTCCCATGGCCTTCCCCAAACCCAGCCCAATGCCCACCTGTCCCCTCACTCGAACCCGAGCCTGCACTCCACGGCTGGGCTTTACAAGGAGCGCAGCCCTCCTTCTGGCATGGCCCCCCATACAATCAGCACAGGCCATCGCCCAGGTGCTATGGCTCTGTCTCCTTACCCCAAACCCTCCTTAGACACCTCGCCCCACCAGGAGGACACCAGTGGCTACTCCATGTCCCAGCCGTCCTACCAGGGGATGGGACAGCGTTACGCCTCTCAAGGACCTCCTGGAGGAGGTGTGCTCTGCCAACTCTTGGATCAAGCCAGTGAGGACAGCTTCAGCGTCACCAGCCTGTAACTGCAGGTTTGTACATTTATTCCTCAAAATATTGTTTACATAAAGTTATTTGGCCATATGTTATTTATAGGAGTGTATGCAGCATGCACACTTTTAAAAATACATAGTACAAGGAAGGACAACAGTAAATAAATGTTGGGGTTCCTGAACTAGTTGTACATTAATATTTCATTCCAACAAATACAAAACATAAAATATAAACACACATAAAATTTACACAATGTAATGTTTTTGTAAGTGTGTATGAATCAACATTACAGTTGACCTAAATACATGATTTACTTAATGCCTAGAGATACAGTCAAGGTTTATGAATTCAAATAATATACGTATACCCTCCCTTTAATCAGTGTGTACTGTAACTACACTATATGGATATACCTTTTCTTTACACTTTCCCTTTCTTCTTTTTCTTTCAGATGCATTCTGTACACGCTTTTACAGATTTTGCAAGCATTTTCCTTTTGTTTTTTGTTTTTTTTAGTAGACTTTTTTGTAAGAGACTGAACTGAAGGATGAGAAATTAGCTGCCAGCATTTGGACAGTAAAGCTTTAATGCTCCAGCTCTGACAATCAAAATAAAAAAACAACTACAACAACAACTTTTACACCTTTAGCATGCAGACAGCGAGACAACAACACACCCAGACACAGGCACTTGCATGTGCAGAATGATCAGCTGCTACCTGGACACCATTAAGGCGAGAGTGTACGTCCAACTGCAGTCTTAGCTGGAATAAACTCAAAACAGATGCTGACGGATTGAGTCAAAACCTCAAAACTTTGTACAAGAACACCCTGAAGTTTGCTTTCCTAAATGTTTGGTGCATTTGCAAATTGGACAAAAAAGTTTCACTACGCATTTTCTGTGTTTCTTGTTTTTCGTTTTTTTTTATCAACTGCTTCTCCTCTGCTATAAACAACGTCTTGGCTCAACTTATTGATCCTGCCTATCTGTCTTGTGCCCCAGCATAAAACCACTTGTAAACCTGAAAACCAACCATAACAGTCACAAGCCGCTCTGTGCGCTCCCCGTGTTGTGTCCCACGAGAGAAACATGGACTGCTGAACCAATCCTTGCTTTCCAGATACCAGCATCTGTACAGTACACACAAGTCAAGATCTGAAGCTCTTTGTTCTACATTTGAAGGTGCCACATATTCATGCCCTGCTCAGTGTTTTGCCAAACTCTCTGCTTTTATGGGGGGGATGATGACTGCAGCATGGAGATTCAGCATCCTGTGTTATAGCTATTTACGCGACAAAAGGAAGAGATATTCAAATCACATAATGACCCCAAAGAGAATACTGTGTGGCTGCATGTATCTGTGTGCATATGAATGTATACGTGTGATAGGCGTAAGAGCGGGGTCTTGTTGGTGGGGGGATTTTTTTTTCCATCTTTCACTCTCTCCCTTCTTTTTCTGTGGTCTTGTGTTGTTCGGTGCTTTTGTGAAGAAAAAGATGTATATCTGTCTGTTTCATATCATGTATGTATTTGAGGTGCAAAATATTTAAATACACATTCTGTTCTGGCCATTGGTACCACTGTGTAGAAGTCGTGCTTTCTCACGGGGGCTGGGGAGGTCTGAGCCGCTGTGTTCGGGCTGCTCTGTCTGGGACTGAGAGCGGGAGAGTTCAGTCAAGGACACAATTCGACAGGGAGTGAGCGGGAAGGGAGGGAGCGACAAGGATGGATGGTGGGGAGCGTAGGGGAGGATGCAGAGGAGAGAGAGGAAATAAAGAAGGCTGAGGAAACCAGAGGAGTTTCATCGTAACATACCAATTTGTAATTCTTTGCCCAAATACAGACAGTCCTTGTATAGATCCAGGGGGCTCCTGGGCACAGCCAGACAGTCAGAAAGACCTGAGAACAGCGTGATTCTGCATATTGTGCTTATTGTACAATTGTATTGTGTGTGTTTCCACAATGAAAGAGGCTCGGGGACAAAAGCAGATGGGAGCGGGTTATTGGCTGCATACTGTGTACACTGTACAATTTGTCAACAGGCAGTCTAAACAGACACAGACATGGCCATAGATGTTTGCTGTGACATTCCTCTGGATTGAATGGAATGTAAATCTACATATCTTTTTAGCAGGTTTACCTTTTAAAGCAGCACTCTCAATTACACTGTGGCAAGAAATTACAAAAATATAATACAAATAAATCAAGGCCAGTCAAGTATTTAAAGCCAAAGCTAAAATGGTAGATACAGTTTGATAATTGGGCTTGAGAAATGGCTTTACTGTCCCTACATCGAAACCATGTGCCAGATTGTGGATACATGCTGCAGAGAATGTACTTTCACCTGTTTAGTTAGAGGTTTATTTAAAGTACTGAACTCACTGCTACTGAGATTAATATAAAACATTTTTGTTCCTTAGCAACAAATTTGCTAAGCAACTGTAAGATACTCATATTTTCAGTGAAAGTAAATGATTATAGGGAGTATCCGTGCTGTGAAGGCCTGTGCAGTGAGCTCCACCTGTTTGCACAAAACACTGTTGTTCTAGATGTAAAACTTTATCCCAATGTTAAAACAGCAGCTACACATGTCCCGTGTCCACTGAAAGAATGTGCCTCGTCATCACAACATGTCCCGGGGCAGATGGAGACAGAGGGGGAGGCACCTCTCAGCTGGGACCCTCCTCACTGCCCGCAGAGCAGAGGGAGCGCACAGTCCGGAGCGCACGGAGATGTTCCCCGGTGTGGGCCCTCAGGAGCGGCTCTGCCTCCTCCTGGTCCCGCCCCTGCTCCTGGGCCTCCAGCTGCTGGTGCTCTGGCCCCGGCTGCCCACTGCTGACCCAGGAGGAGGCACAGGCGAGCAGGGCGCCTTCAGCGTTATAAGCATCGAGCCGGAGACGCGCCAGAGGGGGCCGCCTGCGCCAGGAGCCGGAGCGCGCACGGACCAGGACCAGGAGGAGGAGGAGGAGGAGCAGGAGGAGGAGGAGGGGGCCTGGGGAGGCAGAGGAGGCCGCGATGGGTTGTATGAGGACGAGAATGAAGTCAATACCCGGCAGGTAAGAAACCCACATGTTTGATCACACAAGTCATGCATCATCCAACACTCTCCAGCCCGTGGATCTCAAATATGCAGCCCGCTAGTGTGTCCACCAGGGGCGGAGCTAGATATATTTCACTGGGGTGGCCAACGGGGGGCACTACCTAAAGTGGGGTGGAAACTTGAGTCCAGGGGGAGGGAACATACTTTGCAAATCTTTAGGCCATGATATAAAACGTTTTCCTCCTCATAAACAGACCTGGAGTAGTATTTTCACTTCATTCGACACAGTTTTGAGTAATCCTCGGGGGAAATTTAGCTGTTTGTTCTTCTACGGTTTCAGTGCTTCGATCTGTGCTTCCTGGTGATATTGTGTATTTGTTAAAACCTGCAACCTAAAGCCCCTGCTGATACTGCTAATCACACTATAAATCCAACCTTACTTTTTTCTTATTTAGGTT
>JAADKR020000009.1:6912898-6925192 GCA_011763505.2 Lythrypnus dalli
AAACAATGAAAGAGGGAACAAGTAAATTAAATAGTTAGTTGTGGCCCAAACTCATTCATGACATTCCTTACTCATTTCTAATACAACAGTTCTTCACAAGGATGAATTTATATGAATATTTCACAATTTGCAGGGTCACTTTCTAGGGTCACCATCACAGAAATATTAGAAGACAAGTTTATGAAATTGATACAAATGCTTTACAATTCGACACATAATATAATTTTTCTACATATCTAAGTTTACAATTTACAAAAAGGGGACAAAACAAATACCATTCCACAGAAAGAAAATATAGGTATAGGGCCTTTAAGCAAAACAAACAAATCTTAAAACAAAACATAAGAGGGGCCTTAATGAAAGTAACATTGTGTCTCAAAGTCACCAAGCCTCAGAGTATTAAGTGACATTACTTTGACCGAGCAGTGGAAAACGACTGAGGGACTTTCCCCCAGAATCCTGCCAAAAGAGGTTTTCCTTCAGAGGTAAAGGATGAGTCAACAGCGCCCTCCAGTGGCAGGGGCTGAATACTAAACTCAGAGAGAGCAGAGAGGTATGGTTCTCAAACTGTGGCACATGTACACAGGTCTGTCACTATATCATATTTTAGAGATCGATTTATCGTCTTAGGAAAATATCACGATAAATTATATTAATGACTAAATCTATTTATAATGCTGGTACACATTTTTTGACAAAAACTCAATTTTGTATTAAATTAAACCTGGCTAGAATATAATGACAAAGGTAATCCATAAATGCTAAATTAAAGCAGATATAGGTCATGATAACAGCATTTGAAGTTCGATACATTAGGAAAATATTGCGATAAACAATTGATGCTGCTAAAATAAAATAAAAAAATATTATTCTCAGTTATCCATGCTTCTTAAACATTAAACTTGGTAAACCACACTACAATTGTCCATGTGTCGTAAAAATAAGACAAACAGTAAAGACGTAAATAGAGGTATTTACAATAAATATCCAGCCCAAAAATGTATTGCTTATTTGTCATTTATTGAACGATAAGTCGATACAGTAATTATTGTGACAGGCATTATTCATTTCAATTAAGGATCATGTTATATAGCAGCTCAGTTAAGATATGTGTCTTTCTAGTTTAGACATGGTTTGCACACAGTTTAGATATAATATATTCAAATTTAGATCAATTTACTATTTTGGGCCCTTTTTAGACCCAGTTTAGTTCTGATGTGACCTTAATCTAGGCCTGGTGGTACTTGGTGGTACTTGAAAGGTAAACTATTTTATAAAGTGGTACTGGATGTTCAAGGTTTGGGGACCACAGGCTTCAACCGTTCTTTTGAGACTTCCATTTCATGTGCAGTGTACAGTTGGCCACATACCTGGAGTAAGAAGCCTGACGTTGAGCCAAAGAAACCTCCCTCTGCATCTGTGGAATAAAGTCATATATTCTTAGTTTTGCATGTTTCTTTAAGATCAGTGGGGATTTTATCATTTCAAACTTCACAACTTAAAGAATATTTTTTTTGGAAGATTTGAATATATTAACTGACATGGCCAGCAAAACCTGAAATTTGCAAAGGAAAAGGATTAATGTCAGGCCCTGTGAAAGAACACGATGATAGCAATGCAAAATAATAGTCAAGTATTCGTAGTCCCAAAGAGAAAGAAAATAACAATAAAATAAATCCAAACATATACATTTTAAAAAGAAAATAAACAGTGCTTCTCAAGCCATCTCACCCATCAAAGTTCAAATTATCTCAAATTAAGTTGGGTCCTGAGTTGGTCATGTCTTCATTGAGTTGTTTTGTTTAGACAAATAATCTCTACAATGGTCAAAACCCATCCATAGATTTACAAACCTTTACTTACCAAGCGGTGAGAAGTGAAACTGTGTCTTATGAGTTCATTTTGGCAGTGGGTTTGTATTAGACCAAGAAATAGAAGTTTTATTGTTTTATTGCTCAAAGTTTGAATATAACGCCGTATTCCGCGGAGGTGTCGTAAACTGAAGGGAAGTGTCGCAGCGCATGCGCATAAAAGCAGCTGCTGCGCACGAGGTTCAGTCTTTCACACGCGGAGCACAAGTCTGCGCACGACATGGACACGATGAGGTAGAACAACAGCGAAAACTAATTTTAATGCACTGTTCATAGTCGTGGAAGTTCACCCTTAGATAATGAACCAAGTGCTATTACAGTTTAGTGCAAATCTATAGTTTTCCTACTCTTCGCCACGTTTATTCGCCATCTCTAGCCACTAGCTCCTGCATCATGGCCCGGTGAGTTTCTGCAGAGTTCGCACCAAGTCCTCACCCACAGCTTGATTCTAATGTATATAATGCAATACCGTGTTACCTACTAAATACGCCACGGTTGATCTAAACAAGAGAATTGTCCTCTAAATGGGCTCCTTTCACTAAAACTGTGGCCAGATTACCTCAGGTTTAGCTTTCACCGCAGCACCATTTTGCTGAAGGTGACAATGAGGCCTGGGACATCTTTTCACTTTCACTTCTGCAAGCTATGTTACAGCCAATGTTTTTGACGGGCATTACAAATTCATCAATCGAGCGTTCTTTTTCATGAGTCTAAAGATTTTTTCTCGTTTTGCAGGAGCACTGGAAAATGCAAGAGCTTTGTTTTCCATCAATGGAGGATCTGGAGGGTGTTCCTAGATGATGGTTAGGAATTTATAATAAAACCTCACATCCTGCTGAAGCGCTACTTGCAAACTGGCTGTACAGTTTGACGACTGAAGATCTCCAGATATAAAATGGTTAGTATTTGCTTGTACTCCATGTGCACACCTGTTATTACTTGCACAGTTTGAACTGTGGTCTTTTTGTGGTAGGCCATGGCAAATATTCTGTGCAAAAAGCAGTTCATTCTCTTGCAACCCACTGCTGTCAATGCTCTGCAGCAGTGTTACTTGTGAGAATTGACAATTGTATTGAGTTTACACGTTTTGCATTTTTCAAATGGTATTTATCTTTGCACTTTTAGGAATCTTCAGCTATATCCTGACTTCCCTGGATAGGAAGGCATGATCTATTCGGTAAGAAAATCCCTCATCTGTTTTGTGTTATAAATGGATGTTATGATGATTAGCTAATATGTTCAACTGCTCTGATGTTTGGGAAGAAAATGTGCTTTTCTGAACAGACTGGGTTATTTACTTGGGATTTGTGATATGATGCACATTTTAATGTAATTTTTTTCTATGTTAGGTTGAACTTTGGAGGCCTGATGAGTCGATCCACATGCCATCATGTGAGTAATGACACTTTACTTATTACTCAATCAAAGCATGCTTGTATGACAGTACAGAAAGTATATTGAGTCATTTCTTGTAAAGAAATCATTTTAGCTTCTTGCAAATTGAGGTCGGTCCTGATTCGTCTTCTCAGTAGACAGCATCATGGGAAACGCCTCAAAGAGTAAATCTGTAGCCATCGCTTTACCCATGTGATCATGTTAGTTGAACATGTGGGATAATGCTGCAGAACAGTCTTCAGTCAGCACATAAATGAGTCTTTGTAAATCTTTAAGGTTGTAGCTTGTACTTTGATGACACCTGGACTACTGTTTAACAAAAGTATCTACATTTTAGCCTAAACAAATTGTAGACTTGTGACATTGCATGCATAACCTATGGAGTTGTATTAAATTGAATGTGGTTTATTCTTTGAACAGGACACTCTGCTCATCTTCAGTGATGAGTCAAAGGCCATTGTGACAGAATGGCAGCCAGGTCCAAATCAGACTGACCTGAATTGAAAGTGAGTAAATGATTTACTGTACTTGAGCCTTAATGGAATCTTTTGTCTTGTTTATAATTTGAGGTCGGTCCTGATTCCTCTTCTCAGTAGAATGCATCATGGGAAACGCCTCATAAAGCAAACCTGTAGCCTCGCTTTACTCATGTGATCACGCTAGTTGAACATGTGGGATAATGCTGCAGAACACACCCAGCAATTAAACTGCACATGCTGCCATTGTGCGCATTGTTGTTTGGAGTCTAACTGGAACCTTTATTTTCACAGGCTTGGTCTTGAGGAATCCTGTGGAACTGTCTGTGGTAAGTTCACCTACATTTCTTTCACTTGTTGCAGAAGCACTGTGTGGTATCTGCAGCCAGCAGCGCCATCTGCTAGTTTGTTCATAAACCAGTGCAAAAGGAATTCAGCATTTGGCATCGTTGGTCTCCATGCAGCTTGTGCTTGGAGTCCTGGTAAACTTGTTGACACAGCTGCTTGAAAGTCTCTCACATTGCATTTTAATGTCCATCTTCTGTATGTTAACAATATTGTCCATTTCAGATTTGACTGTTGACCCACTGAACCGTTTAATGGTGAGTAGAGTTGAACTTTGAAACAGTTGGTCATATACCAAGGCTGCCAGGAGAATCTATTCCTGGTTTGCTGTGGACATGACCAGAAAGCAATCTCAATGGACTTCTCTAACTACTCGTTTGAGATGCTCTGTTGGTACAGAAATGCAGCTATTGAACTATTGGAATTATAACGTAATGTTTTTTTTACAGGCTGTTGAAGAATCTGAATCCTGATCACATTATTTTCAATAAAATAAAACTTCAAATATCCTGTATTTTGTTGTGATTTACTGTAGAAGCTTGATAAACTCCTGCTGGAGCTCTCCACGAGTCTTGTAGTGGGTCTTTGGGACTACAAGTAGGTTCTGGCCAGAGTATGGAGTTAAAAGGTCCAAGATATACTGGGGGGCCTGTCCATTTAAAGCTCTGTAGGTCAGTTCCAAGATTTTAAAATCAATTTTACAGGGAGCCAATGAAGAGCAGATAAAACTGGTGTGATATGAGACTATTGATGAGTCCTGTGAACTTTATAGGTGAAACACCTTGACTGCTTATTTGATATTTTAATGACACTGGCTATGGGTGGTTAGTCAGGTCTTTACTTTCCAACAGTGACCTTTATGGTGGTCCATAATCAATTGTCTTCTGACATACCCTCTACATGGAGAAAAAAAACCTTACAAATCTTATCATAGAGACCATTGTGATGGGAAGTAAAGGTGCCATACCAACCACCCCTAGCCCCTGGGTCACTGAATTTTGTTTTTGTTCCCTGCTTAAATTTGCATAGTGTACCTTTAATAGTGTTCCCTCACCATATCATGCTTCACTTATTGCGCCCTCGATGTTTCATGGATTTTTTTTATACAATATTCATTCCACTAAATGCCATTTCTCACACAGAACAGAGAATTCACATGTTGAATTCATGTTAAAAATAGTCTAAATATCAATGTCTTTTCAACCCCTTCTTGTTACAGTATGAAGACTGCCAGGAGGAATTGTAAAGCCTTAACATGTATTTAAATAGTGAAAGATTAAAAGATTGCTATATCACGGATTTTGTTTATCCCGGGGGTTTTCGGAACCGAACCCCAGCAATAAACAAGGGACCACTGTAAAAGTGTAGATGAAGTGAGTCAGTGTTGTGGGGATTTTGTGAGTCAAAATGAAAGTGAAACTGGCATACTGGGGGAAAAATAACGCTGACCTGGAATGTGACTGCTAAGGTTTCCAAAAATTGATCTGGGGGGTTTTAAGGGTTTGAACAAGATTGCATTAGCTGGTATATTGAAAGTAAAAGTGTGACTAAGCATATGGTTATGGAGCTCAAAAAGAATTTGGTTAAAAATGTTTACATGTAGCCTTGTATTTAGCTTGATTTTTTTTTTAATGGTTACTCTGGGATAATTGAGAATGTTGAGGTCAGTTATTCAAGCCATGTTTCTAACAAATTAAAAAAAAATTTGCTTTAAAAAAAAAATCCATTTACTGTGCCCTGGCTATGGTTGCCTTTTTACTGATATAGGCTGAGTTCAAATTATTTTTTGATTGGTATAAGCCGTTTTATTTTATTTATTTATTTAAAATTGAAATAGGCTAAGTCCAAAGATTTTGTTTAAGGTGATATAGATTAAATTCTAATTTAATTTTAAAGTTACATAGGCTAAGTTCTATTTTTAAGGTGATGTTGGTTAAGTACAATTTTTTAAAGCTGATGTAGGCTAAGTTCTACTTTTTAAAGCTGATATAGGCTAAATTCTATTTTATTTTTTAAAACTGACATAGGCTATGTTTTTTAAACTGATATTGGCTGAATTCATAGTTTTTTTAAGCTGATATGGGCTAGGTTTTATTTGAATGTTTATTTTTAAGCTGATATAGGCTAAATTGAGTGTTTGTTTTTTTTAACTGATGTAGGCCAAGTTCCTCTGCTTGAATTTTCACGGTCACGTTCACGGTCCAATGCCAGCTCCATTCACATGCATCTCTTTACCTTTACTTCCAGAACATGCCCACTCTGCCCACATGAAACCACTGAAGAACATCTTATTGTCAGACATTTGGTAAACCATGAGCTAACAGTGAGTCAGTGCTGCTCTGATCAGCTCTAATTACTTGTTTAGTACCAGTGATGTACTGTCTTCTTCTACTTCCTGTGTTCGGTGCATATGCTGTGCACGTTCTACATTCACCCAGCCACGCGGTGCCCACGCGTCGCTCCTGCGCTCTGATTGGCTGGAGCCGACAAAAACACCCCGTCTCGACCAATCAGAGCGGTGTGCACGCGCTGAGCCACACTGTCCATTCTGGGCTCTCGTGTGCAGCACAGCCTTATCATATAAAACCAGACGCCGCCTTTGTTTACCTCAAACTTCAGTGAGAACTCCGCAGCTGACATACACACTGCGCATCTTTTTCTCTCGACTGGATAAAATAAGAGACTCAAACATGGTGGCCATGGCAAAGAGGATTAAAACTTTTCAGATCATCTTCGCAGACCCGAGCAAGACGTTTTACTGCGGCGGGGACAGAATCTGTGGACGCGTGGAAGTGGAAGTCAATGAGATCACGCGTGTCTCCTCCATGAAAGTGCTGGGACATGGAAGCGCAAAAGTCCACTATTCTAAAGGGAAGCAGCGTTGCAAACAAGAGGCAGAGTACCTTCGACACGAGGAGGTGTTGCAGCTGGAGAATCAGCCCATAGGTAAGAACAACAACTCTATAAAACATATACAACAGCATGGAAAACCAATCCACAGGTAATGGACCACAGCCCTTGACCAGGATCAGAGGGCATTTTCACATACGGCCCCTTGTTTAATGTATTGGATCAGCTTCTCAAGTTTAAGATCAACCTAATCCATGGGTTTGTGTTTCTAGATTCTGATGGATCCGTTCTCCTGAGACCTGGCAACAAGTACGAGTACTCCTTTGGATTTGATCTTCCTCAGAATGGGTAAGTTTTTTTAAATGTCACCTTTAGAAGCAGGTGTGCATCACATTGCTTCAATGTAATTGTGTTTTGATTCTCTTTACAGCCAGCTGGTGTCATCATACAAAGGGAAGTTTGGATACGTCCAATACTATGTGAAGGCTATTCTGGACAGGCCACAGCAGCATGTCCTTGAATGCAAGAAAACATTTGAGGTGGAGGAGCCACTGGATGTAAACACTCCAGACCTGCTGGTGAGAGCACATGTCTGACACACACACATGGCATAATGGGTTTGACCTTTGTTTAACTTTACTGTGCTTTTTTAGTGTCCCACAGGTGGAGCCAAAGAAAAGAAGGTCACTTGTATGTTCATCCCGGACGGCCAGGTGTCACTGAATGCCAAAATCGATCGCCGGGGCTTCTGCGAGGGTGAAGACATCTGCATCAATGCGAAATTTGAGAACACCTGCTCCAGAATCGTGGTGCCCAAAGCCGCCATCATCGCCAAGCACACTTACCTGGCAAATGGCCGCACTAAAGTCTTCCGGCAAAAGTTGTCTGCAGTGAGGGGAAACCACATCATCTCTGGAATGTGTGATGCTTGGTTGGGCAAGTCTATCAGGGTGCCCAAGATCAAACCATCCATGCTGGGCTGCGACATGATACGTGTGGAGTATGCCCTCATGGTAAGCCTCTACTACTCTCTGGCACTCTACTGCAAATAATCAATTACTGTCCTCTTTTGGGTATTGAATGTTGATTTGTTTTGTTTCTCCTTTTAGATTTACATCCATATTCCTGGGAGTGAGAAGCTGATCTTGGAGCTGCCCTTGGTTATCGGGACACCCGGGCTGGGCAGTCGCAGCAACAGCGTGAGCAGCCAAGAGGGTTCAATGAGCAACTCTTCCCAAAGCTGGGTGTCCCTGCGCATGCCCTCCAGCCCCCCCAGCTACTGCGACATCTCCAGGGACTGCAGCCTGGACCAGCCCCTCACACCACTGCTGGACGACATAGACGGCGATGACAGTCCCATTTTCATGAACCCGCCTCACTTCGAGTATCCCATGCCGCCAGCTTACACAGAGGTAAGTGTTTACAAAGGGAGTGACTAGGGTTATTTTATAACTAATGAATTCATTTTGTTCTAACTCATTTTCTCATCTATTTCAGACGGAGGAGGAGTATAATGGCAACGCTCGCATGCTCCCTGTGTGCTGAACAATAACATACTCTGGTCCAGTACAAGGGACCATAAATCAAGCACTTAAAAGGAGCCAAAGCTCTCCCATGGACATTGTATGGACTCAGGACCAGGAAAGGGCTTGCTTGTTCTGTCAGCGGTCTTCCAGCTCTGGACCTTCAGTTCTAGAGTGCATATGTCTTTGCTGATTCTCACTCCTGGGCCTGCAGCTTAGTAGCTGCTGTTGTTGATATGCAACAGTGTCCCATTAGGAGGCTGAGCTGTCCGAGTGCAGGAAAGGGAGGCGACATTAATGCACGAGGACATGGCTTAACACTACCTTCATGCTTTTGCATTCCAGCCTGTAAAAGAAGGGATTTCATTGAAAACATGTTGCTGTAAAATTGCTCTGTATGCAAGGTAATTCCTTGTAAAATCAAATAACATCAACAAAAAATGGATTCCCATTGAATCTTGTGTACTGTACATATGGCACTTACTTTTGAGCATTTGTTTTTTTATTTGCACTTTTTAAAATTGCTGCATTGCTTGTTTGGATCATTTAAGAGTGATATCTCTGTATATAAAAGCCTGGCATGCTATTTTCAGATCCTATGTTAAGCTAGTTATGCTGAAAGTGCCAAACAAAAGACTTATCAACTTGTACACTTCCAGGTCAAAAAGGCACTTATGAGGTGATGTTTTGCTGTTATGACTTAGTAACATTTCTCTGTGAGAACTACCTCTTTGGTGGTATCAACTGTTGTATTTCTGCAGCGTTGTATCATTGTTCAAGACAGATTTAAAGAAAATGTGTTTGATATTTGACATTTATACCAACAACTATTTTTGTATTTGCACCCTATGGGTTTTGTATTAAAGTTTTGTTGACAATTATACATCTGTATTTGTCCCTCTTTTACATGGATGTAGGTTTAACAGTTAGTCCCAAATGACACACATAAGGTATATATCAATTGTCCAGAAAAAAGACCTTTTTATAATAGAAGTTGATGTGTTTTTACTGATCTTTACAAATACATGTAGGTATATTTATATAGAATTTATGTTGGGTCATTTTGTGTATAGGTTTTATGTAGGTATTTCAGGTTTTTGGTGGTCTGGGCTTGCTAGAGCCAAGCAAATAAAAAATGAATATTACACTTTCTTAATTTGTTCGAAGCTACAATTCATAATTTGCATATGGTAGCATATTGACAAATAAAACATGATCACTGTATTACTATTTTTTCTCCTTAAAATCACCAATGGGACACATTAAAATGTACAAAAATAAGATGTTATGTTTTTATGCATGAGTGTCAGCCTTCTTTAAAACCTGTAGTTCAACTTAAGCTGAGATCTGGTTCGACTTGCTGGGTTAGAGTTAGGGTTAAGTAAACGCTCACTTTATCCCTGGGGCAGGGAAAAGGTGATTTTCTTGGGGGTTTTCTTGAAGCCAATTTGAACGCTTCAAAATATTTTCAGAAATGCAAATAACCTGAAGACAACCTAAAATGCAAACACATTTGTATTTGTTATATTGTTTTTACACAATAACCACTAAAGCACTCTGCCCTGTATAACTGTAGCTTTAATCATTTAATTAACACAGTAAACAAATGAAATCACAATATTTTGGTCACTGTCCAAATATTTTTTAATTAGCTATAAATGTGACTGATTCATACTTTGATTGTTTTGATTCTTAGAAGTTAAATAACTGCATATTAAGAGAGTAGTAACACTGAGTAGTAACACTATCAGAGGAGTACTGTGACAATGGTCTTTTTAGGCCACTAAACTGATGATACATTTCAAGATGGCCACTCACGTATCCCTTCAAAGTAAATCCGTGTTTTCTGGCACAGACACTGTTATAAAGGTCACTTCACCGGATGGCCGGTCTCATTTGTGCAAACATGATGCACATTTAGTTTGAGTGGCACCAGCGCCTGTTGGTGCCAACAAACTGCATTTAGAAGTGGGAAAGAGCGCACAAGGGTAACAAACACATGGCTTATGGACTTGCCAAAGTGTATCACTGGATATATCCAGGTCACAAAACTGTCCAGGTTTACAGTTATAAGAATAGGAATATTACCATTAAGTAAAATGAGGGGCAACACTTTGCACTTTGTAAGTTGGTGCTTGCATGTCTTAAACAGCGACTCTCTCTGCTTATCAAGAACATCTAATTGTTTTGTTTTCAGCAAATGCATTTCCAAGCAGAAATGCCCAAAGTGAACCTGCTCAGCTCAGCAGCCTGTGAGCAGGATACGTGTTGGCCTGCAGCCGAGGAGACCTGACCCTGAAACTGAGAAGCCACACCACACACTTGTCCAGGCAGCACATATCTCTGCCTTTTGCATTCTGCAGCCGTGAGTAAAAAAAATAAAGGGAAATGTGCTCACACATACGGCTAGTGGTGAATGTCATTATTATGGGATCCTACACAAGGTTTGGAAAACATTTTACATAAGCCTGTGTGGAACCAGCTTTCTAAGAAACACACAGCAGGGTGTTACCTCACAATTCCATGACACTTTGACTGGGCAGTGCAAACAGCATTACATAATTAACAGAGGCCTCAAGGGTATGTAAATAAATAAACAAATAAACAAACAAACATATAAATAAATAATTGCATGTCTCTGCCAAGAGTAAAACAAACCCTATGCTTGACGCAATCGACAGATATAACAAACTAAAACAGCCATTTTTAATTTTTAATTTGGAGACTATTAAAAACTATTAATAGAGCGCTAACCACTCATCCACAATGACATGAAAAGGTTTACGCCCCCTTCCAAATGTTCACCTTTGTGTTCTTACTTGTCATGTTCTGTATTCATATCTGGCCAATTGCCCTCCAGAGAAGATCTAGAATCTTGTTTGATGGGCAACAGTTGAATAATATATTTATTTTATTTACAGTATTATATTATTGATACTATTTATTATCCTCATGGGGATAATTTGTCCTCTGCATTTGACCCATTCTTCAATGCCACTGGGGTATTCTATAAGGAGCAGAGGGCAACCACAGTAACGCACCCGGAAACCCATCTCCAGATGTGGAGCCAGGCCCTGCTCAGCATCACCTGACTGGAGGATTAACCTACTGTGCATGTTTTGGTTGATGGGGGAATCCGAAACACTCGGAGGAAACCCATCCAGACACGAGGAGAGAAACATGTAAACTCCACATAAAAAGGACCACAAGATCCGGGGATCGGACTTGCAACCTTCTTGCTGTGAGGCAAGAGCGCTAACCACTCATCTGCAATGCCATGAAAAGGTTTACGCTCCCTTCCAAATGTTCGCGTTTGTGTTCTCACTTGTCACAGCGGTTTTCACCTTAGATTTTTTACAGATGTCATTTATGCTCAGTGTTTTTCTTATTGTTGAGTCATGAACTCTGAATGCAGTTGAAGCTGCAGTTCTTTAGATGTTGTTCTGGGTTCTTTGGTGACCTCCTGGATGAGTCGTCATTGCACTCTTGGAGTCAGTTTGTGGATTATATGTTTTCTATTGAGATTTAGTGCCTACTGTATTTGGTCTGAAAGGTCGGACGTTGACAGATTCTTGATTCAACAAACTTTGTGGTAAAGGAACTCAGAAACACTCAAATGACTGGGTAATTACAGACAATCACAGAGGGGGCATTTATTTTTTCACAAATTGTCATATTGTAGTTACAGATAGGAATGAATTTTTCTTTCCCTTAACAAATGTAATAATCATTTGGAAACTGAATTTTGTATATATATATATACAGGACTGTCTCAGAAAATTAGAATATTGTGATAAAGTTCTCTATTTTCTGTAATGCAGTTAAAAAAACTAA
>JAADKR020000009.1:8047404-8057428 GCA_011763505.2 Lythrypnus dalli
AGTCCTTTCAAGTGCTATTGAATACTACTACTAACAATAGTAATAGTAACATAAATGCATTATTATTATTTTTTTTATGGAAAGGAAGGAAGAAAGGAAAGGAACCAAACCAAAGGAACTGAAGCATCCAGAAGGAACTGGCAGTAGTTTGATAACCTCCTAAGTTTGCTGGCAAAGGGACTAAAACCACTTTAGTAAAAGGCAAGGGTAAAGTATTTTTTTTATTATCAATCTTCCTCAATGACTTGTTTTTTGTCCAGCTGATGTAGATGCTCACAAGCATGACAAAACTCAGTCCAACCAGCTGTACACATGTTTAAGATGGCGGAGCAGACACTCGCAGCGGCTTCTCTCTCTCCCCAGAAATCGATGTTTTGTTGTTTCCCATTATGTTTTTGTTCGTCTACGTCTCGACAATCTGTACTGAAGCCCACATACTGCTGTGAATTCCTGCTCAACGTCCAGAAGTACCACATTTTTTTAGCTAAATCCTGTACAAAAATGCACTCCTATAGAAGCACTTTAAAGTCTTTTTAGGTTCCTTTTTCTTTCTTTTAATGGTAAATGTTATTTGCTACACCTAGGTCCTGAGAGTAACATGATTCCAATCCCCTGTATGTCCTGTACATACTGCAGCATTGACAAAAAAGCTGGTCCTGATTCTGATTACTTGTGTCACTGATCAGTAATGTCACATGCTCTCAGCTTTAACTCCTCCTGCCTCTTCTGCGTGAATACATTGAACTATGACCTGGAGGTAACTCACATGTAAATATGTCCTGTCAATAAAGTCTGGCAGGGTTGATAGTGTCCAGATGTGATCGATGCATTGGAATATATGGCGCTTGGTTAATACCAGTTAGAACGGCGGGACAAAGAGCAGTGCTTACCATAATAGAGACTGCGCATTTATTATGGATGTGAACATGCATGTGCAGCAATCTAGATGATAAATGAGGCCCCACAACCTGGTAATGATGAATGTGTTAGTGCAGATGAGTATTCAATAAATAAGAGTTAGTGAGGGATTGAGGCTGATTTAATAGAAAGAGCTTGCTATGGAAAAATACAGGAAAAATAATGAGACATTTTCCAGGAAGGCGATACTCGTTTGGTGGAATATCATAGCAGGAGAAAGTCAATTTATTTTGCCATTTGCAGTGTAAAACCCCATTGGAATAAAGGTGCATTTAGCTTGAGGTGCATTGCCAAGTTTAACATAAAATTATTAAAAACACAAATGCCATAATAAAAAGACCGTGAGCTAAAATACATGAAAAGCAATTAAGATAAATAGGAGAATAATATCATTTTGGAGCGTGTTGTTCAAAATCATCGCAGCCTGTGGGAAAAGCTTTTTACTTTGGTGGAATGTGTCACATTTAATGCAGCAATATCATCTCCGAGATGGGAGAAGTTAAAAAAAAACCCTGGACAAAGTAAATTCTTTTTGGTGCAGATGCAGTACGTAGGAGTAAATGCTAAAATTCAAAAATTCCAGCAGCAAGAAGTCATTAAAGAAAAGTGGTCTATTTCTGATTGACTTTAAATGGATACTTTCTGTCTATATTTTTTTACCAAAATAATTTGAATTATGTGTATCAGGACAGAGGTGGCAGGGACTGCTTTTTTACTGATATATTCTGAAACATACAACCACATACTGTCAATTCGAATAAAATCAATAAACATCACCAAATTGTGCAGCAGAAATTCTCCCACCTTTGATAGTAACAGCAGCTCAACTGTAGCCAATGCATTTTTTTCCATGCTGTTTGTCACGCCATGCCCACACTGAACCCTGCTGTGCAATCGATAATGATAGGCTCTTTAAACAGAAGGACTGTCACTTTCTGTCTCCTGTGTTCCGTGGGGGGAGTGACTGAAGTACAACCTTCAGAACTCCCTCTCACTCTCCTCACCTTTTAAAAGGCTCTGATCCTCTGCTATCAATTACCAAAGTGTAAGTGGACTAATTCTCCCAACAGCCCCAGGCACCGCGTCTGTGTACTGAAAAATTCCAAGCGTCAACTTTTTACAGCTTTGAAGTGAACCTGCCAATTAGAGACATGCACTGACGCAATCGAGAAAACCCTTAAACCCCTTCGGATTCTGTGCTACACACTTTAATGCTCCAGACGCAATGTACAAGCACAAAGTATTCACAAAGTTTCCCGTCTCTCCCCAACCAAAAACAATGTGACGTTAATCCTTGTACAAAACAGACACTAATCCACATAAAACAGGGATTGAGTGTACAACAAACAGAAATAGAGGGAAAAGGGGATGGGGATAAGAAAGCAGTGAACTAATAAATATTGAGTTTTCTGCAGAATTTTTTGGTATTTATTTTCTTTATCTTTTTAAAGAGTTTTCACAAAATGTTTAATAATATTTAAAGTTTTGCACAGCTCATTGGATAACATTCAAACATAAAGCCAGCTTAGAGGTTTCTTTAATTAGATTTGAAGCATTGAATCCAATGGGGCTATGGTTGCATTGGTGGTGATCTCGTCCTTTCTTTTTTGGAGGCCGGGCGCCACATCCACTCTCCCCATCTCCACCCATCCAAGCCACCCAGCTGCATTAAACTTGTCCAATTATCTCATCACCTCTGCCTCAGCCTATCAGCATCCCAACCACTCCTCAGTCTAAGCCAATCAACACAAGGATTTCATATTTAAACCTCTCCTCTCCGCAATTCAGCCGCGCACCAACCGTGCTGCTACCCACCCCCTCCCCAGCACCACCTTGGCCATCGAGATACTCCAGCTTCAATCTTCATGCTCCCACTCCACCACCAGTGTCTGGGTCCCAGAGGAAGAAGACACCCCATACGCATTATAAGTTTATGGCATTCATGTCTTCTGCCGGGGTCGAGCGCCAAAGATTCAATATCAAAAAAGTATTCTAATCTCTTTCTGTTTCCGTCCAAGTCTATCCAGATTGAAAAGCCACACGCAGAAGTTCTCGGATGAAACTGCAATTGTGGCATGCGGGAGTATGTGGGAGTACAGAAGCCTGATAAAAGACTTTGTGGACTGGTGCCAGTGGAACAAGCTCTTCCTGAACACTACTAAAACCAAGGAGCTGGTACTGGATTTCTGTCGGCGCTTCCCTCCCTGTAGCCCATCAACATTTAGAGATGGAGGTGGTCTTCACCTACAGGTACCGGGCCTGCAGCTGGACAACAGGCAGAAATGCCAGCATGAACACTGTTTTTAAGAAGAGGCAGAGCAGGATGTACTTTCTCAGTAAGCTGGTCTCATTCAGGGTCTGCTCTAAGTTACTTTGTTACTAGTTACTAGTTCATTGTGATTTCTCTCACTGAGGTGCTCCACTGAGAGACTTTAGAACTCGTTTGTCCCTCACGCCATCAGAATATACAATGCAGCCACTTCAGGAAGGAGCTGAGCTGAACTGACTCTATGTTGACTTTAAATGTTGACTTTGTGTGTGTAAATGAATTCAGTCATGAACCATATGTTGATTTATTACTTTTGAGTTTTTTCCATTAGATATTCCAAATGAATTGACAGTGCCACAGTCACAGATCACTTGGTGGAAAATGCATTAGCGAAAATAATATCAAAGACATGCAATATTAATCTTACGTTGACAATACAATACAGATTTTGGTGAATCACTGAAGAACAGTGTAGTTAGATGACTCAAAGAGTGCTTTCTTTGACTTGCCCAAATATATTAATTTCAATTGCTGGGAAATAAACTAATCTCTGTATCCTCTGCTGAAAATTTGAGTCACGACACTCTATCATTATCATTGTCTACGATAAATAAAAAAGCAGTCTCTCATAAATAGTCTGTATCAAGTTGGGCCTTTTGTTCCAGCTGTGATCGAATGAGCACACCTCCAATCGGCAACCTCTCACCTTTGTTTAGGTAACGGCAGCTGAAGGGGCCTTTCCAGGAGAGACTTAATTACATCAAAGTTTCCAATCCAGAAGGCTGAGCAGATGACATTTACAAGAGGCCAACCAAGGTACTTAATTACACAGTTTGATAAAGTC
This sequence comes from Lythrypnus dalli, assembly GCA_011763505.2. Lineage (NCBI taxonomy): Eukaryota > Metazoa > Chordata > Actinopteri > Gobiiformes > Gobiidae > Lythrypnus > Lythrypnus dalli. The sequence continues at coordinate 8,051,436 of JAADKR020000009.1, forward strand.
GCGGAATCGGCGTGCCAGCCCGGTATACCTCACACAAACACGCCAAGAACAGCAGCTCCGGCAACCTTTCGGGCCAGTCAAATCCAATGTGCTCTTGCTGACATTTTGTGCAGCCGGAGCCTAATAACCGAGTGCCTATGCCAAATGAGCAGATAGAACAGGACTGGCCCCTGTTACTTATTGAGCAGATGAGCTCATGGGCTTAAAAATGCATGAAGGAGGGGAGAAATGACTTTAGTGCGCCAAGTGTTGCCTGGTATTCTCGAGGTGGAAGAGGTAACGTTGTTTGCTTTATTGCAGAGGGGGTTCTGCAATAAAACCTGCATTCCAGTCACTACTCCTTTCTGTAATTATTATCTAAGGTTGAATTTAAGTAGCTTGACTTTAATCTATAGGGCAGGAAGACTCCAGGAAATAATCTTTGCACAGTAGGATTGCATTTACCCAATCTCAAATCCCACTCAAAATGTGTCATTGCATGCAGCCTTACCCCAACAACTGGTCTCATTTCCAAAAGGCTGTCTGGGGAACATTAAAATCCTCCAAAGCAACATCAATTATTTGAGATATTTAAGCTATTTAATATTATATGCTAGATGGGGACCACTTTAACACTGCATACTGAAAATATTTTCAGACGGTTGGTGTTGGTTTGAATATCTGCACCATGCATGTCTATTTTTAGACTGGATTAGTGCAAGCATTACGCATATGGTACATATTGCAATAAAGGCTCCTTTAAACAGCTACTGGGAGCTGTATAGGAAAACTTCAAAAGAATTATTGAAGATCCATATATGTAAACAATTGGCATGTCAAAAGAGCCTTCTCAAAGTGAGTTTGTCTTACTGAAAAGGCAATGGATTGTGCAACAACACTTTAGCGTCAGTTCTGAATCACTAAAATGTTATTGCATGCAAGATATCTTAATCAATAGAGCTTTTAACACTGAAAGAGACGATCCGCTCTGTCATTGTGCCAATATTGAGACTCTGGAGTTTGAAGTCCTTTAACAACATTTCTATTTTTTCACTCTATACTTTTGGACTGCCGTCTTATGCTGATGTCTTCCTTGGCTGTCTGGGTCTGTGCCCTGTTATTTGTTGGGATGCAGAGAGGGTAGGCCTTGTCAGGGGCTGCCTGTCAGTTTGGGGAATAGTTTGGGAGCTTACGGCGCCCTTCAGTAAAGACAGACATGCGAGAGGCACAGCTGACTGACTCCACGCTCCTTATAGAAAACACACACACATCCACACCCATCATGGCACTGTGTTTTTGCACACACCTCACGTTTTTGTTTTTTTACATAGAGTCAGGGAGATTCATGTGGATCTGATCAAAATGCAGGCTTAGGAACATGGTTTTTCTCATTAGGCAGGGCTGAACTGGCAGGAAAAAAAATGTGTCAAGGCTGGTCCTCAACCTCAAATATTTTGATACTTCAATACATTTTGTCATGAAATAGAAAATTAGTGATTTTTAAATACATAATCTGTGTGGAGTGCGATATACTATATTTTATAAATAAAAAAACAGCTCTATTTGGAACAAACTTTAGTGTGTGCGTATATCATTTCCTGTGTTCAGAGATAATAAATGAAAAAGTCCTTTGGATAAAAATGTATGCGGGCTTTCTTATTACATTATGCTTTGTGACCTTGTGTACAATGTATGCATAACAACTTTTATGTCTGAAGCGCATTCCTGACTATAAAACAGGACGCTTTTATTTTTATTACACATAGTCCATTGCAGCGAGTGAACCATCCTGGCCCTAGCCTCGCCTTTTCTCTCTGCAATTCACCCTGAAAACAAATAGACAGCGAAATTCAACCAAAAACGACTATGCAATGCAGTTCATCTCATAAGAGACCTGCCCACTGATCTGCAGGCCAATTTGAACTGTCAAAACAGTTTTATATCAGCGCAGTAAGAAATGGAAAAATATAATGCGCCATTGAATATACAGTTATAAGGTCTGGAATCTCTTGCACTGCACCGGTACTAAAGAAATAAAAGACATGATTAGTAGTGGATTTAGTGTTAAGGTTTTACACCACTTGCGCTCCAAAACTTTCTGTACAATTCGTATTGATCAGAAGGTAATTTCGCCGTTTATGGGCAATATGAGATAACACTAAGATTCTTCACTCAGACACCCTCTAATGAAAAATCAACAGCAGAAAGAGTAATTCAGCTCACTGTCAGTACACTGCATATTTCAAACAATTGTGCATGTATTACAATCTTATCTGGATGCTACTTCAACATTGCAAAGGGGAAACTCATGCACAATATTAGAGGAGATTTTATATTGTTAATTGTGCAGGATTTTAATATATTAAATATTTTGAAGAGATCCTTGCTAATAGTAGATAATCTGCTTCTTCATTAAGCTGTCAAAGCAATGCTACACAGTGTCTATTTAAGTGTCCAAAGCATTTAAACAGGCTATTAATCTGATTTCAAAACCGTTTTTTAGTCTAACAATAAATAAACTAGCTGCTAAACACATAATAATACATTGTCACTGTCATTCTTGATGCATTAGTAAAAAAAACACTGAACAATAAACAAAAATATTGCCATTATAGTTTTCCTAATGTTATTCCAAGCACATCATAGGGGAAATGGAAGGTTGGGATTTCCAAGAGAACCGACAGCCAAAGCCTCGAGTATATGGAGATTAGTATTAGTAGAGATTTGTATGCGATCTTAAATTTGATGAGCGTGACTGGCAACATGAAGAGAGAAATCCCGGCTCTTTGCTTCAAGTCACAAAAATATTCTTTTCATGTCCCTTGGAAATGCAGCTCTTGCTCCGTCGCCCCTGACCCAGTTATGTCCAGTGTGAATGGATGACTGGTCTATTACTGGATGTATAGAGTACAGAAGCACAGGTATCTCAGATGACATGTGAATTACATGTAAAACCGTCCTTCCTAGGAATGACGCAAATTCACACAAAGTAGGTGGTTTTGACTGTCTTTCAAGCATCGACAGTGTCTAAATTCATTCCATCTCAAAAGGACTGAGGCCGACATGAGGCCGACATGCATTGATCAAATAGTGATCTTGTTACAAAACATGATGTTGAAAGACAGTATACCAATTATATAAAGAACATTCACTATGTAACTTCATGATTTTAGTTACTCAAGGACAGTCAAAGCCTTTTGGTTGATATTCAGTGTAACATCTAGTATGTGGATATCTGACTACCTCCTCCATGTAGATAGATGAAGGTGAAAATGCATATCGAATTCCAAAGGTGGGCAGTACTCAGTTACTTGTAAGTATTGAGTAACCTTTTTAAGTAACTTTACTTCTTGGAATAGTTTTAATACAAGGTACGTTTTACTTGTACTTCAGAAATATTATAATGAAGTATCTGTACACATATTTCAGAAAAAAACATACACACACAAAAAAAAAAAAAAGTTAGCATGTTTCTCTTCCCTTTTTATTTCCCCATCAACTAAAAAAATTACAATAGGTTTATCCTCCAGCAGGCGATTGAGAGTGTGATGCAGAGTGTGCCAGCGGCAGGAAGGAAGGGTCAAATGCAGAGGACAAATTCCCCTATGGCATATGTGCCAAACACAAGGCCTGTGGGCCAGATTTGGTCCACATGAGGGATTTATTGGCCCGTGAGGTGATTTCTACATATAATTAATACATTCCCAGTGTAAATTGCGAGGGTCCTGAATCTGCAGTGGCCGTGTAACCAGGCTTTTTGGATTTTTTATTTTCTGGCCTGAACTGTTATCTCTGATTTTTGTTTTTTGCTCACAAGATCAGGTGAAAACAATGCAGTATTGGTTATTGTATTCTGCTGTCTGAATAATACTGATTATCTCTCGTCAATTTAGAGGTTAGACCATTTGGGTCTAAAATTGGAAGCTTACAACATATGGATAGGTGATATGGAGAATTTTCAAAAACATTAGGCAGTAAATATATAATATATTTTCATTTTGTATTATTTTAAGTTTTTTCGGCCCCCGACCAACACTGTTTTTACATGTATGGCCCATTAACATTTATGGTTTGACATCCACGCCCTACGGGACAAAAAAGTACACCTTACTCTTATTTATTTTTTTCTTTTTTTTCTTGAGTAATTACTTGAGACATTAATTTTTAATCCTACTTGAGTACATTTTGGCCACCCTGCCTAATTGTAATTGCATTCCCCGGCTGTCACGGAGAAGCCGAGTTCGCTCTGGCCCCGTGCTCCAAACTGTTATCTAAACACACTAACTGGAAACTCCTTAAAGCCAATTTTGTCTTCCATCTCACGTCCCTTTAATCAGCTCCCGACTTAAAGGGACCGGCCTCATTTTTCAATTAGGCCCTACTCTTACTCACGCTCCAGTGCCTCCCATTGCTCTCCACTCCTCGGCCCCCGCCCTCCTCACTCATGCTAATAGGAGCCAGAAAGTGTGTGCGTTTGGGGGGTGTTGGCGGTGAATAGAGACACCATTGTAGCAGATAGTCCCTGATAGATGAAACGCAGTGCAAAGAACCACTCCACTCATTCATTCTCTCTCTTTTACTTTACTTTATTACCTATAGCCCAATCAAGATGGATTTATAATACCCCAGAGGAATTATTTTGCATTGGCATACACGGATATATGGAGATCTACTAAATGAATTCGGAAGATAATGCATGCGTCTCTTTTTTATTTCCGACACCTGCAGTGGCTTAATGCTGAAAAGTGCAGGCACGCACCGAGTCGTTCTGGCAAAGTTGGCTGCAGTTGATTTTTAATTTTTTTTTCCCTTCTTCTTGATGTGACCCAGTTGGGAAGCACATTGACTATGCAAGTATGAGGAAAGCAGGAGGAAGTTGGCAACACATGTAGAATGTCAAATTATGGCAGTGGTTTATTATTTAGATGCTGGAACACTATACTAGATTCTATCAGGAGCTAATTCAATGGAAGCATAAAGCTGTGATTTGGGATAATGCAGTCCAGTTGTGTGTGAAATATATCATATCATATCAAATATACTAAAGATGAAAAATAATGGTCAATATCAGACCGTATTGACCATTTATAGGAAAGAAAAATGTGAAAAATGTTAATGAAATTACTAAAATATTTACAACGATCATTATAGTTGCTGCAGCATAGGCATGTAACAAAGTATCCTTTACTGTTTTTCTATTTATTATATAAAATTAATAAATGGATTGAATATTAAGATAGATTTAATCCAGTTGTGTATGACATACTAAATTTGAGTACTGTGTCAGACAACATTGACCATTTATAGGAAAAGGAAAAGAAAAATGTGATTGGACAGAGTGTAGCCCTATTAAAAAGTACAAGTGATACTGAAAATACTAAAATATTAACAAAGATCATTGTAGTTGATGTACCATAGGCATGCAACAATGTAACCTTTTATGTTGTTCTATTTTTGATATAAAATTATTTAATGGCTTAAATATTTGCATAGATTTAATTAACTTTACTATATTTAGTATCCATTTCTATAGCGACATTGTAATCATGAACAAAGACTCTGCAAAGACAAGAAGGAGCCAACTTGAAAGGAGCAAGGAAACATGGGAGTCTGCTGGTTGCCATGGCGACAGGCGAGGAGAGATCCTATAGTGTTCTCGGCCATTACGCCGGGTGTTGAGGAGATGGACTGCGCAGCACTTAGGCTTATTGGCTGATTCAGATATTTAATATAGACGAGATGGGTCTGGGCAGCAAAATGGTGGATGGTGAGCTCAAAACGTATAAAAGAAAAGCTCCTAAAAATATGGCTTTTAAACAGCGTAAATTCTAGGTGGTTAATTCAATCTTGTGAAGTAAAAACAAGACAACAAACGTCCAGAAGGAGAGTGAAACATTGTTTTCTGTCAAAAAAATGTAAGTCTAATTGCCTTGGTGAGTTCTTAACGCGATTCAGCTGGATCTCAGAGGGGAAGTAAAGTTCGATTCAAACAGGACACAGCTGCTGTGAGTATA
>JAADKR020000009.1:8632109-8642485 GCA_011763505.2 Lythrypnus dalli
ACCTTAATAAAATATTAGTTACACCAGGCCTAGATCAAGATCATTGAGGACTGAACTGGCTCTTTTAAAGGCCTAAAAGTCTAAATCAGGAAAAAAAAAACTCAACTTATTGCATCACTAAAGCATAAATTAAAAGCTCTACATCTGCTTTTTCTCTAACAACTGTTGGAAATAATACTGTGCATTTAATTATAACTCGTATTAATCAATTTCATGAGTTTGCAGACTGGTTTTGTAGCATTTCTATGAGTGACTGTGGAAAGTGAAGCATTCATGTTAACTCATTTCTGTGTCTGAGGAACGGGAATGTTAGAAATGTTTTAGGAAAGTTAAGAATGTTTAAAAGAGTTTAAAAGCCCTGTTTTTGATATTCTTCCTTCAGTATATTATAAATGTAAAAAAAAAAAATCATTGCAAGTGTGTGACCCTGAAAGTTGTTAAATGTGCTTCTAAATTCATCCCTGTGAAAAAGTGGGATGTTAGAAATGTGTGGGGAAAGGTTGGACTCGACTAACAATGAAACATTTACAAGCAAAAAAACCCCCAAAATGATCCAAAAATAAAGGGCCTTAGTAGTGCCACCAGTGCTAAACATACCACACTTTGAGAAACCATCTTAGTGCGATATAAAGTAGAGACAGTTTGAAGTAGCAGTAATATATTTAAGACCTAAAACTGACTTTTGATTTGTTGTCTAAATTGCCGTTCAGACTGGAACATGTTTGTGTTTGTAGCATCCAGATGCAGACTCGCTTTACCTTGAAAAGATCGACGTCGGAGAGCCAGAGCCAAGGACTGTCGTGAGTGGCCTGGTCGCATACGTTCCTCAAGAAGACCTTCAAGACAGAATGGTGCTGCTACTGTGCAACTTAAAACCACAGAAGATGAGAGGAATCGAGTCACAAGCCATGCTACTGTGTGCTGCTATGTAAGTTCGCATTACACTGATCCAAGGACAACTTTGTTTTGATCTCTCATGTTGACTTCCCATCATGCCTCACTTTGAAACCCTCAGTGACGGGGAGCAGAGGCGAGTGGAGCCGCTGGACCCTCCTGAAGGCTCCTCACCAGGAGAGAGAGTCTTTATCGAGGGCTACGAGTCTGGAAAACCTGACGACCGACTCAACCCAAAGAAGAAAGTGTGGGAGAAACTACAGGTAACACTTAAACTTAAACTTCTGACACAACAAACAATTGTGGAAACTTGAAACACCAGTTATTGTTGTTTTTCTTTTCCACATCAGGTTGATTTGAAAGTTTCAGACGAGTGTGTGGCCCAGTGGAAAGACAAGCAGCTAATGACCAAACTTGGACAAATCACATGTAAGACACTGAAAGGAGGCAACATCAGCTAAGTGCACAAAGCTCTGCTGCAGAGACCTTCATCTGCTATTGCCATGACAACAGCAGCAGAACGAGATCAATGGACAAAAGAACTCCACATCAGACGAACACGTCTCTTTTACCTTCACCATGAAAGTAACCATGCAACAGGTTGTAAAACTACACAGAGGAATTCATATTCATGTAGGCCACAATTCACTGTTTTATTTGTGGAATGATCAGTGGAACAGTGCCATCATGATTTTATCTGCTTGAATCAATAAATGCATTACATGTAAAATAAATGTATGTGGTTTACAAAGTGAAGAACAAGGCTGACAGTTTGTCTCCATATATTTTTTTTATTTAAAGTAGTAACTGTACATAATTCTTTCGAATACTCAAAATGTGTATTTATGACTTTACAGTCAAATTGTTTCACTCAGCAATTTTGTCGAGAAAAAACATCTGTGCAAATAAGAGCAAGAAGCTAGATTTTTGATTTTCTTCTGGTGGGCTAAGCTTACGTCAAAACATTGACATAATTAAATTTCACCATTAAATAAATGCCACTTTCCCTCTACTCCAGTGTACTCGATTATCTGCAGAACTCCAAATCTGATTCCACAGTAAATGAACCATGGTCGTCCATTTGAAATACTCCATTAGAGGCTTCTAAAGACACTTTCCCAACATGGAATGAAGATCACGGTGATGCAATGTTCTATGGATGTATAAAATGTTGCCTATTTGTTCATCACTGTTTTATAGTTCACTTAAAACATCTACCCTCTGCTGTAAATGTACTTTTTTTAAATCTACTTCATAAACAATTTGATTTATTTGACAAAATTACATAAACACAATTATTGTACAGAAAGACTTTCAGATCTATACAGGATTAGAGACTACTTTATGCAGCCACTAGGGGGCACCAAAAGCAAGTCACTAGTATTTACAGTCCAAATCCATTCTCCCAGATAGCTTTTAATTAGAAATAAATAATATAAAAAATACCTCAGAATAAAGCTGTTATAAGAAATAGGGAGGCTTAACAGTTTTGCATAAATATGTGAGGAGGCCATTACAGGCTAAGGCTTTTGGGAAATACTTCTCGGCAACAACTCTGCGCTTGCTGTCCATACATTTGCTTGCATGCCATCTTCATGTTGTTTAGGCTCCACAGACTTGTCCCAGAGTCACAGCTCAGAACAGAGTCTCGATTGTGTCCGCGGTCACTCGTGTCGCTGCAGGGGACAGATGAGAGCAGGTCAGACATAATGGCATCACCATAATACAGTTACTTATGAGAGCCAGGCCTAAGTGCATTCAGCTGCTGAGACATGATCACGAGCTTTATGTTAGTGAGCCACATACTTACACAATTCTAAAAAAAACCTGTGTAAGCATGGTTCCTATTGTATATTGTAAGATGGTCTGCAGTTTCTCTCATTGTCAGGAGAGCACAGAATATGCTTACTCAAGTGTTACTGCCAGATAGGCTTCACTTACTATAAACAGAGACACTATGTTCAATTATTAAATGTCAAGACAAACATACATTACATTACTTCTTTGTTGTAAAAATAATGTGGGGTGAGACCATATTGTTCCAATTCAAATTAAATATAGATAAAGTTGGGGACATATTCACTGTAAGTTTAAAGGTGCATTATGCAACGTTTTATTCCTATTTTTTGTATTATGGCATATATGGCCTTGAAGTACCCCTGGGGCTGTTACTTTCCATCACAGTGGCCTCTGTTACACGCCAGGATCAATTGTTTTCTATGGTTTTAATTCTGTCTCTGGTTTGATGTACAGACCCTAGAAAAAAACATCCTTACTGCTGCTGTGTTACTAAATAATCATATACACACAAATACCCATTTCTTTTGTCCCAATGAGACGTTTTTAAAAACTGGGTTGTGTAGAATCACGACTTCCGGGTTCAATGGAACTGCAGCTCTATTCACTATAATGAGATTTTGTTGATTTGAATCTGCTTCAGATCTTTCTACAGAACTCATTTCAAACATCCGATCAGACAGAAATATTACATTCACTTTGGTCTTTCTTTAGCAATGCTTTTCTGACTGAAAATATCAACTTATGTTTTCATACACAATTAAGACCTATTAATACAAATATATTTATTTTAACTGAATAAATAGTTACACTTAAATTAATTCAGTGTAGAATAGTTTTTTATTTGTTATTTCAGCAGGAGATTCAGATACAGTTGCTGTTTTACTGTGTTGCAGTCTGGAATTTTCAAGTCCAGTCAAACTGCTGCTGATAAAATACTAACTAAGCTCTATGCTGTGTAGTATGATCATCCAAACATCCACAAACTGATCTTTATAGTTTCAAAATATGATAATAATTATAATTTCTTTGCTGGTTGTTATCAGACCTGACAAACCAAAGTGAAAAATGAAAATCAAATGGCCATATATTGGCCTCTCTCTAACAGTCTGCGGTGTTTGTGATAAATCACCATTGACCTTAACAACTATAACAGCTTGAACATTCCATTTGAACTGATGCCAAGCTAATTCCATTACTATAACACTGAGAATTACTACTTCAGAATAACTCGTGCTTATGAGACGCTCATGAGAAGTAGAAGGAAAGAGTCTCCATTGCTTACTTTTTGTCTCGAGAGGCGGGATGTGATGCTTGATGCCAGGATCCATGTTTCCAGGCAGAGCCAGCGCGGGGCCTGCACTGCCATGGCTGGGTTTCCTGGCGACTGGTGGAGGGACAGACTTGATCCCACCATTGGAAAAGGCTCTGCTCTTCGACTGCTCTGACCCGTGCAGGAGCTCGGTCGCCAAGGTCTGCTTCAGGGTCACCTGGGCTTCAGGGGGACGGCCCACAGAGTCCATGACCGTCTTCTTGCTGCTCCGCGAGAGGATGAAACTGGCCGTGGAGGCTGGGGACTTGTGCCTGTCTATTCCTGGTTCACCCACAGAGCTGTACGGGGGCAGTCTGACCACCGGCCTGGCCAGAAGACAATCCCTTGGGGGCATCGCGGCCATTTTCATGCGAATAGCTTCTTGTAGCTGTAGAGAAGGTTGTGTCCCTGTTGCAGAAGGCAGCGGAGAGGTGGATTTTACGGAAAGCGACTTGCGAATTGGCTTTTGCGGCATGTTTTGTGGACTCTGAATTGCAACAGGGCAGGATTCTTGAGGCAAATGTTCTACTTTTGCTGGTTTCTCTTCTGAATGGGTAATTCCTTCTGCCTCTGCCATACTGACCGACCTGAGCCGCACCATCTGCAGCAGAGATGGCGTGACCAGAGGGATGCTGGCGTCCTCTTTGTGAATAGGAACACTCTTATGGCGAGCCTGGAACTCTTTGCCCCTGGTGGCTGTGCTGGGTTGTCTCCTGAAGGTGACAGCTGAAGGTGTGCTCTCTGTGGTTTGGTGAGCGTGTAAAGGCATAGGATCTTCAGCTTTCAGACTATTGTGTTTTGAATAATCTGGTAATAAAGATGTGTGATGATCTTTTACATCACCGTTTGCTAACATTTCAGGTAGTGTGTCTTTTGTTAGAGCAGTGTTTAGATCAGAAGGTGGTTGCTCCTTCATGTTTTGTTCACTTAAATTAGTCAGATCATTGTTGTGTGTCATTTCCATGATGTTATCCAGAGGAGGAGGCGGCGGGAGAGGGAAGTCTGTCTCATCTCCCTCATAAGCTTCTTCCAGTGGTGGAGGTGGAGGAGGCCAACATGCTTCTACAACCTGACCCTCCTCTTGGTCCTTCTGTAACTCGACAGAGGGCAGGGACAAAGTTGTCGGAGGTGGTTTTCTGGACAGGGGAGGCGTCGGCTGGTAGGCCGGCGGAGGAGTCGCTGGCGGCGAGTCTTTAGGAAACTTAGGATTGTCTATTGTCAGTGTGTCGAGAGGTGCAAGTTCATGGTGTTTATGTAATTCTAATGAACTGTTGCAGGTATTTGTCTCTTCTTCAAGGTGTTCTCTTAAAAGTGGTGCATCTGATAGTGTCACTGTTACGACAGGAAGATTTTTCATTCCATCTTTGGTTTGCACATTTGTTACTTCTAAAGGAAACTCTCCAGTTATAAGATCTTCCTCTCTCACTGCCTTCTCAGTTTCAGCTTCTGCAACATGCTCCTTGCTTTCTGACAAAACCACCTCATCTTTCTCGATGTTGTCTTCGTCTAGAGCCTCGTGTCCTTCGGTTTGTGTCCCTGCCTGCTTCAGTGTCCCATCTTCTGACTGTGTCGCCTGGTTCACCTTGCAGCTACTCCCCTGGGACACACAGACAAGTTCCACTGACCGTCTGTTGTGCGCCCAAATCTCCGGGGGAGGAGGGCACGGCGCTTTCACTTTAGGATGCGACGGTATGTTTAAAAGACCTTTGATTTCCATCGCGAGTTCTGAGGAAATCGTGGAGTCCTTTGAAGGAGCGTCCTGAGTGACGGTTTCAGACGCACCGGACGACAGAGAGGTGAGGGACGAGGATGGAGAGGATGAGGCGCGGGACGCAGATCTTTCTGGTTTGATGGGGGATTTTTTCGTTTTTTCCGGGGAGGTGGGCGAGAACTCCTTCGGGGACAGCGTCGGGGTGCCGCTCTGACTGGAGTATCCGCTGGAGGGCGAGATGGTGCGTTCGATTTTGTCTCTGTTTGCAAAAGGGCCTTCAGATTTGGGTAGAGTTCCTCCGTTCTCCGTGGTCGATTTGGGCGTGGACAAAGTGATTGTTGTTTTAGCCACGGTCAATGCCACATCTTCAGTCTCTGGAACTGTCTCCTGGCACTGGACAAACACCTCAGAGTTATTTCTGACCTTACTACTATGAAGGGAGTTGGTTCTTTGAGGTGGGGTTGGTGGTAGCTTTGTTTTTGTGACCGACAAACTTCTTCTCTTCCTTTTTTTGTCATCAACAGCTAGTGACAGGTCCATCTCGTTGCCGTGACCTCCAAGCAGGTCTTCACTTGTACTTGTAGGACTGCTAACAATGCTAACAGAGCTGTGGAGGCTAACAAGATCATCCCCAGTGTGTTCATGCAAGTTCGCTCGCCCACTCGCGCTCAGTCTTTGTGAACATCCGCTGCATGACGTGCTCCTCTTGGAAGACACAGGAGAGGAGATTAAAACGAGGGTCTTTGAAGACTGGGACTCGCTCAGATTCGACGCTGAGGAAGAAGTGAGCGTCGTGTTATTCTGGAAAAAGGTGTCATTCTGGGAGCTGCTGTCCACGTCAGATCTTCGGGACGACAAAGGACTGGATCCCAGGCTGCTTTTGCTCACGGCGCGAACGCTGCTGCCCCGAGTTCGTCTCAGTCCATGATCGATCTCGATGACTTCCACCGAGGCGGGCAGCACGGCGTTGGGGATGATGGTGGACATGTAGGTGGCCTGGGGAGAGATGGACATCACTGGACCCTGGACGCAGCAAGAAAAAAAAACCAACAATGCAATATTAGCTGTGCAAGTGAAAGACACGATTAAGATTAGCATAGCATGACATACAATAAACAAATAAGAGGAAATCATGCGTACATTTTAAGGGTGTGCTCAAAACATCAAAACCTAGGTTTGTACCGATATTTTTAAAAATTATATATTGTATGATCTGAAATTGATGTCGAGGTTCGTATCATTATACTAAAAATACATACAATCGTAGCAAATATTATCCATTCAGAAACTAGGAGAAAACCAGTCAAATAAATTTGTTTATCATTCTTTTATGTATTGAAGATAAATGTGCTCAGCATCAACAATTGGGCAGTAGCCTTTATGTAGTAACTGAATCATATCAAATCGTATTGTATCGGCACTGCCCTGTATCATGGTATGTATCGTATCGTGACCTGTGTATTGAAGTATGTATTGTATCACTACTTAAAAGTACACAGCCCTAGTACATTTACTACCCTTCTGTTGTATTTACCCAGAAACAGCAACAGATGATTCGTTTTTTTTAATCATGCAATAATGTTCTTTTGATAGAACATGTCTGTGCTCACCTGCGGCTCTTGTAGATAACTTAACATTGCTGATGGAGAGGAGAGTGAGGAAGTCATCCCGGGCAGTGCGACAGATTTGGGTCTCAGCATGGAGCTGGGGCCTGTGCCATGTCCAAAACCCTGGGAGGTAAAGTGCTGCTCATCTTGGTACATTGCCTGGAGATGCTTCTGCAAAAGCTTCTCCTCTCTGGAAACCTGCTTTAAATACATTTTATCACACATATTAATATAAACAAAATGCACAGTGCGGTATTTTATTCTGTTGCATGAGCTTACCTCCAACTCAGAAAGGTGCACTCTTGCTCCTTCCTTGTTTGCTACTGGTGTCCCTCCGTCCACAGTCGGGATGATGACCACACCTGATTGGCCGTCACTTATGTTGTTGTTTTTTTCAGGAAGCTGCTGAAATGTTGAATGTCGGCGTAAGGCTGTAAGAATATGTATTGTATGGATTTAGAAGCATGTAAATGTTGATGTGTGGCCTCATGGTCTGTGGTCATCTTTGGCATACCCAGCTCTTTCTGGACCTGGCTGGGGATGCCCATGATGGTTGTCCGTCTGCTCCTCCTCTTGTGCCGGTCTATGCTTTTCACAGGATTCAAAGGCTTGAATGTTGAACCTAAAGTAGAGTTTTATTAATGTTAATTTTTGTATGCATATATACAGTGATATATACAGTGGTATGAAAAAGCTTGGGCACCCCAAATAATGCTTATGAATTTCTTTTATAAATCATTGGTTCTTTCGATCAGCAATTTCAGTTAAATATATCACATAGTAGACAAACACAGTGATATTTGAGAAGTGAAATAAGTTTATAAGATTTACAGAAAGTTTGTAACAATTATTCAAACAAAATTAGGCAGGTGTCCAAATTTGGGCACCCTTGTCATGTTATTGATTTGAATACTTTTAGCACTAAGTATTGGAACACAATATTGACTTGATAAGCTCATTAACCCTAGACCTTCATACACAGGTGAATCTAATCACGAGAAAGGGTATTTAAGTTTTTCTCCTCTTTGCGTCTTCTCTGAAGAGTGGGAACCTGGGAGCCTCAAAACAGCTCTCAAATGATCTGAAAACAAAGACGAATGGTCCAAAATACCTTCAACCAGAATCCAGACTCTCACTGGAAGCTATAGGAAATGTTTAGAGGCTGTTATCTCTGCAAAAGGAGGGTCTACTAAATAACGATGTAATTTATTTGTTGGGGTGCCCAAATTTATGCACCTGCACCCGTTTCTGTAAATCCTATAACTATCTTCATTTCACTCCTCAAATATCACTGTGTTCGTCTGCTATATGATTTATTTAACTGAAATTGCTGACACAAACAACTCATGATTTAAGGAAAATCATGAAAATCATCAGTGCCCAAACCTTTTCACACCACTCTATATATTTTGGAAAAAAGATGTTCAGAAAACACTTTTAAATGAAGTTGAACAAGAGAGGAAACTTTCACATCCTGCTCTGAATACAAATGGGAGATAATGCATGCGCGGCTGTGGAGGCTCACAGAGCAGCACACTTTATAGTTTATAGTCATACGCAGAGACAGCCGCTCTGCTTGTACTAAAAGTGAAACGGTTGCCTGTCTATATTAGGAGTGTGGGGAGTGTGTGCGTGAGAGCCTTTGATTACACACCTGAACAGGAGGCACCCGCAGCTGCATCGAGTGTCACTGAATTCTAACCACGAGCATAACAAGAGCTGAGATATATATTTCAGAAAGAAAAGTCTACAGGCTTGTGCAGTGTTTTCTAAAAGGCAAATTAAGTACCAAGAATAATACAGAAGTTAAAGGAAGGCAACTGTTTTCCTCTGATATATGCAAACATGCCTGGGCCTGACGCAGAATTACTATTGACATTATTAAACCTTATCTATTGTACATGTTATGCCACTTTTTGTCATTGTTTGGATTTTTAGATACATTTACACATGTGTCTAGATGCTGTATCTTCTGCTCCATTGTATTGGACTTCATCATCATAGACTCCATAGTCATGAAAATATAGTGCCATATTTGAGCAATGTAAAAGTGTGTTTATAATGGAAGTCAATGGGTCATAAAATGTTACATTGTGGAGAAAAAGCTAAAAACTAGCTTTACATAAAAACTAAAAAAAAAAAAAAACTGTCAAAATCAAAGTTGCTACTGATCTTTGACATTCTGAAGAGGGTAATAAAGGTAAAAACTATTTCAGCCCACACTCATATTTTATTTGGAAAATGGAAAATGGAAAAATCAGAATTTAAATGTTTTGGGCAGAACTACAGTTTATTAACAGAGTTATGTGAAAAAAAGTTTTTAAAAATGTTTATCTACAACATTTTTAGAAACAGTCAAAGTAGGTGGCATAAAACGGAGCTAACATTACATTGGGGACAAAAAGCTAAAATTCAAATTTACATAAAAACTAAAAAGCTATCCAAATCAAAACTATCATTTTTTTTTTTTTTTCACTGATCTTTCACATACCCGAGACAGTAATAAAACGTAAAAACTATTTCAGCCCACACTCATTTTATCATATAGCACTTCTTTCCCTCAATAATTGTAATAATCATTTGGAAACTGCATTTTGTCTTTCTGGGGGTTGTGTTTGAGTGATATAAAAAAATAAAGACTTCAAAACATCGGGAAGAGAGCATGTACTTTTTCACAACCCTGTGTATACATTTCTTGCATTTCTTGAATACATCAGTCAGAGATTAGAGACATGTGCTCCAAGACTGTGAGTCCACACAAACACGGATGTATTGTGTAAAGTTACCTTGGCGGGTGAGGCCAGGCCGGGTGGACCCAGCAGAGGAGTCGCTGATATCAGTATTCCCACTGGGAGATCTGGACTCTGGGCAGCCGTCCTCGTCCTTGGAGCTGACATCCTGCTCCTGCTGCTGCGTGGACTGCAGACACACAAACACACAAACACACACACACACAGCTGTGCATCAGGCATGTGCTCGGTGTGTGTGTGTGTGTGTGTTCAGGACAGTAAAGGGATCAGAGGCTTTTTAAATACTTACAGCAACGCTCTCGTCA
>JAADKR020000009.1:8871204-8881211 GCA_011763505.2 Lythrypnus dalli
GGGACGTGGGAGGAAGGAACAGAACGGGCTGACAAACCTGAATCACAAGTAAAACTCACACTTCAGTCACTTTTCTCTTTCAAAAACCAAAAACAATGGAAGATGTTGAATACTTTCATACCTGACATTTTGTTGGGGCTGTCGGCGTCTGTCCCGGGGTGGTGGCGCATGGGTTGAGGTAAACGAGAGGGTTGGGGGATCCGAGACGGCCGGCGGGACCCCCCCTGTGGACCTGAAGGGTTAGGGCTGACCTGGGGGAGGGCAGCAGCAGGGACTGAGCTGCTGCCTCCACTCAGGGCTCCCACGAGAGGAGAACCAGGGCCCCCACTCGCCGCAACGTGGTTCCTCTGGTACTCGATTGGTGAGGTGAGTGCTGTTGAGTAAAACATTGAATTACAAATACTATACAATTGCAAACAACAACTGTGGTTTCAAACCCTGAGCCCACCATTAAAAAAGTTCTGCTGGCTTTCCAGTATCTGCCCGATCTGCAGGGTCCAGACCTCACGGACACCGGGATGAGCCGAGTGCAGCACAAACGACTCCGTGACGCCACTCGAAGAGCGAGATGTGAGCATGAATTTGCACGGATCACCTTCGACATTTTCCTCTAATCCCAAACAGCTTATCTGCAGCAAAAGATTAAAAAGAACATTGTAAGTCAAGACTTGGAAATGGTTTTCTGTTCGTTTTACCATTGCCTTATTGACTTACCTTGATGCTGTTTTTATAGAGAAACCCCGGCAGAGAGAAGCCCTTTTTTCTGTCCAGCGGCTCACTGAAGATGACCAGCTGCTCAAAAAGAAAGACTCTCCTTTCCTTCATGCGACCGTGAACACCGCTCTCAGGGTCACAGACCATGAAGGTGTCCTGCAGCAGGAGGCGTCCCTGAGCCACAATCTTCCCCTGAGGAAAAAAAAAAAAACATGTGTGAAAAGTGACAAGAAGAGAAACAAAAACGCACTGAGACTTAACCAC
The DNA here is from genome assembly GCA_011763505.2 of Lythrypnus dalli. Classification (NCBI taxonomy): domain Eukaryota; kingdom Metazoa; phylum Chordata; class Actinopteri; order Gobiiformes; family Gobiidae; genus Lythrypnus; species Lythrypnus dalli. Next base: position 8,872,183 of record JAADKR020000009.1, read on the forward strand.
AAATCTTACCTCAAATCCCTGGAGACGGCCCACATTCATCATATCGTTGCATCTTTTTGGCACAATGCACATGACCTCCACCGCTTTCTACAAAGATTACACAGACAGGTTTATACAGTGCTCAAAACTAAAACCAAATTTGAGAAAACATTTGTAAAATCATTAATAAACTACCTCCAACTCTATAGACTCCAGGGCAGCCTTCTTCGAGTACTTCAGAAGATCCTGAAATGAAAGTTAAAAGGAGAAATGTAATGAACGCTGGTGTGTGGTGTGGAAATGTGTGATTAAAATGGAGCGTACCTTGAGCAGCAGCTGGTACTTCATGATCCTCTGCACAGGTTTTATGAGCAGGTCTGTGATCTGCAGCCTGTGTCCGAGCCGCTGCTTCAGCTCCTGCAGAAGATCAAGATCAAGAGTTAAAATCACCAAAACGACCAGAGGCATCTCCAGCTTCATCTGTGACGTACCTCAAAGTACGTGTCGATGTACTCGGAAACAATGTGCTCCGACTTGGGCTTGTTTTGGCAGTAGACCACGTACATGCTTAACCTTCGCTCCTGGAAAATAAATACATCAATAAACAAAACAAAACATTTACTTGGCTTTGATTCAAAACTCAAAAGGTCTACAAAATACAAAGACAAACCTGTTTTAGAAAAAGTGGCCCCAATTTGTCTGGGTCATCCAAACATTTCTCCAGCTCCCCAAGAAAGTAACTGAAAAAGACAGAAATATTAACATTTAATCTAAATCTAACCACAATATCGGCTTATGTTAGTGCTAGGCCTTTTCAACCCCCTTCATATAGATATCAACTCCAATATATAAGCCGATATGATTAGAATTTTAATTTGATGTATATATACAGTATTTTTACCAGCCTATAGTTAAACATTTATAAGCTACAACAGTAAAGCTTTCATTCATTCAGTCATAGAAATGCGACTTGTTTTACATTTGATTCATGTCTTATCATTAACATTGGACATTACTCATTTTCCTTTATAACTTTAATGTTTCTCTTCAGTCAAAGGCGCTCGAGCGTGAGAGCAGCAGCCGTTTTGTGCAGCTTCACTGCTCACACCGTAAACACTGTGATTTGCGGCACTAAATATAGCGCTGTTTCTGAAGGTAATTCAGGTGCAGAACGCCCACTAAAGAGCAGCTGCTAATTTTAAGCACTCGCAATTTAGCACCTGACTTTGTAAATCAGGCCCTAAATCTTCAATGCCCGGAGACGTAGGAGGACCAGTGAGGGCTCGTTTTAAAGCTCTAACTCTCCTCTTTCCAATGCAAAAACAATATCAGTCAGGCCCTAATTCAAGCCAGAGATTCCAATCACTGTCACATAAATCTGTTCTTTGAGCTCTTACTCTTTGTGCCAGTCATAGATTTGATGAATGTTGCCAAACACAATTTTGTCTTTTCCCTTCATGTCGTCAGGGACACCCTCTTCTTTCATCCTGCTCATGTAGCCCTGGAAAAGAAATGAATATGAGTAAGAACACTTTCTGAAACGAGACTTTGCACTGATTTCTGAAATATAGTAAAAACTCGCCTCCACAACCAGGCCAAGGTCTCGGACGTAGTCTCTTTCACTCTCAACAAGCTCCAGAAGGATGTACCTGAATCAAAAAGATATTTATTAGAAAAGTTGGAGAGGCTATGAACATTACACTTCATTGCTACATACTGTCGTTTCTTGAGGATGCTCGCCCGGCGGTCGTCCGGTTCTTCCATGGGAGACGAGGAGGACAGCAGGGACTGGTCTGACGGGTTACAGGACGGAGAGCTGCTGTCTCCCTGCTCGACTGACAGTGAGCTCGGCCGGTCCTCCAGCGCCTGCACCACAAAACAAACGGTAAGCAAAGACAACAAGCATACCTACATTTCAACTCCTGTGCAGGTATTAGGTAGCCTGGTTAACACCAGACTAAATCACAGTGAGATTTAGTCTGGGGACTCTGGTAAAACGGGGCGTGGTTAATGACTGGGCGATACAAGTGTCTGTCATAAGCGTCTGTACGTAGCTGTTACGGTGCGTTCCAGGCGACTGGTAACTGGGATTTTTCCCACTTGAAAACTACGAGATCCGACCTCAGAGCGTTTTAGCTGAATAAACTCGTATATAAACACAAAAGCTAATGCTATAACAGGAGCTAATACAATTGAGAACACCTTAAATAAAAATATTTTGACGGCTGTGACCAAAAGCAAAGGTGAGCATGACTGAGGCAGCAGTTTTCTTGAAGTTTTATCTCTAGCTGCGCTTTTCCATTGCCGTCTTCATCTGTTTCTGAACTCGGGCCACTCTGAAACATCTCCGAGTTCACAAGTTGTAATTCCCAGTTTGAGTGGCTCCAATGCACTTTTCTCAGTTGAAAGTCGGAAGTTTCCCAGTTCCCAGTCGCCTGGAATGCACCATTAGCCTATCATATCACTTTTACCTGATGATATACAGTATGTAAGGCGGTGAAAATTGGGTGAGGAAGAACAGGCCTATTATTATTTTTTAAAACACTGTCTAAGGCTACATCGAAAGAGAGCTGCTGCCATCTTATATACGGAAACATAAAAAACTACAATCTCGTAGTGTCCAATAGCACACGTCATGGTCTTGCCGTCCCTTCTTGCTCTGTGACTGGAGGTTGTGGTGTTCCCAGTGCAGGTTTAGGTCTCACCATCTTGCTTTTAACCAGTTCCTCGATGGCGCTGACCAGTTCTGCAGCACTGGGCGTTTCGGAGCTGGACGGTCGGACGGACAGACGAGAGGCAGCCTGTGCAAGGAGAAAATCACAATTGAGAAAAGGGCATAATGCATTCTTTGGTCAGTGTTTTGTTGTTTTGTTGCATTCATCGTACAACTTCAATGTTAGACAAGAACTGAGCATGCTTACACTACATTTAGACCACATTACATTACATTAGAGTCAGAAGAAGTTAGTTTTTTTAGCAGGCAAATGAAATGTTAATTTTTAAAAACTACTCATGAGCCATCTATTTACCAGAAATCACATGGTTTTGTAGGTATAAAAAAGCATATCAACATTAGAAAAGTAAATGTAAAGTAAATGGAGATGGATTATATGGCGAGTGAAATGGAAATGTAGGCGTAATGTAGGTAGAGGGAGTAAAAAAAAAGAATAAACTGGAGATGGTGTTGTCGGTGAGGATGATCTGCGACTAGAAGAGAGACGTCTAGGAGGAATGGCAGGTGTGTGTTACAGGATGTATGAGAGATAGTGCAGGAGACTCTCACCCTTGCAGTGTGTGCTTCAAGACTTTCCCCAATTAGGATTTCTGGGTGAGTTGTGTGCCCTTGTGGCCTCGTCAGCGTTTAGGTGCCAATTACTCGCATGGGAATGGTTAACGCACAGAGGGTAGAAGGGGGTGAGGACGAGCGAGGATATGAGGGTCGGGAATAACAGTGGGACTCTTTGTGTTTAGACCTCAGGTGCAGGTCTTTAGGGGCATATACTTAAACATACATGCTCTGAACAGTCACAGCAGTGTCTAGGATTCAAGAGGAACATTCAAGTCTGGTGATCTGGCACTGCTTAGTCATCTTCTGGATTGTTATTTCATGAGTAATATTTATAAGATGTTTTTCAAGGCTGTTGCTAAACCAAATATGCTTTCTCTTTTGTAAACATTGTACTTGTCTCTCGTCAAAAAAGTAAATAAAGCTCCCCATTACAGCTCAGGCTCAGCCAGGAGAAAGGCATTGTAACATTGTCAAAAGGTTAAATGAGAATCAACAACATGAGAAAAGATAACAGAAGAGATAAAACTACATTTCTAAAAGTCAGTTTTTCGAAATAAGAAGAAGCTATTAATTCAAGCTGGAGAGGAAAAAAGAGCTTTAAGGAACTGATTGGGGACAGACAGAGGGAATATCAGGGCAATTCAAATGGAGAGATATGGAAACTGAGACAAAGCAAAGACAGGACATAAATCAAGATAATGCTACAGCATGGCAAACGCAAACAATACAATCAGGAAACAAAGCAAAAGAGAAACACAAATTAGTGTCAGAAGCCGCCAGTGGAGTTTATGGAGACTAGGACTGCCTTAGACCTGGCACCAATACTGTTCTAAATAAATGACAGACTAAGTTAAATTAAAAACTACAGCTTGTACTACTAAGTCTAATACATATTTTTGAGCTGACAGAAAGAGCTGGTGTCTGGTGTTACCTTGTCGTCCTGTGTGTCCGGCTGCAGGAGGCTGTGCTGCTGGATGGCCATCGGGGGAGGCAGAGGAACAGCCTCTGGCCCCTCCTCCCCTTCCTCCTCCCCACAGCTCTGCATCCCGGAAGAACTGGATTTGGATAATGTTCCACTAGACAGACCCTCATTACGCACTCTCTGTAATATACACAGAAACAGGTTTAAATATGTAACAATAATAATAATGCTCATAATGCTCAGAGATGGAGCAGACTGACCTCTTCGACGGTCTCGTCTTGTGGTGTAGCAGCGCTCTCGTCTGAGTCTTTCTGAGAGCCTATTGTCATCTCTCCACTCTTCCGAACATCACGATTTTTCTTGTGTTTGTTGGCAAGTTTCTTCACGTGGCCATCTGCCTTTCCACTGCTCAGTCTTCGAACTGGGCTGGTGAGCCATTTTCTCAGTGTGTTACCTGATAATGACAAAAACATTATTTTTGATAATAATGCCTCTGCTAATGTTGTAAGACATTTGTTACGACAGATTTACCTGGACGTTTAGGACCTGGAGAGGTGTGTGAACCAATGCCATGATGACTTGGTTGAAGAGTAGCAGAAGAACCAGGCATGATGGCATCATTACTGCACACCGACAATGTGTCTATAAAAATAAAGGACACTTATGTATTAATCTATACTAAAATATATTGTTCATCTATGACTCGTCAAAGGATTTCTACATAAAGACAGTACGAAGATGGGGCACCTTTGTGGTTGTAGATGCCTTCCATCTCCATGGAGGAGCGCGAGTGTGCGATGCAGAGCACGGAGCAGGGCACCAGTCCCTCCTGGGCCGGGGACCGGTCTGTGGTCCGGACCAGGCACCAGTCCGGTTTATCATGGCACCGCTCCAGCACCTCCACAGTCTGGCCCCGCCGGACCGTGAGCTCATTACTGTTACTGGCCATGAAGTCATGGATGACCACCGTGAGCTCACAGCCTCCAGAGAGCTGCACACAGAAGAATCATGAAGACACAGGAGAGAATCATGAAGACATAGGAGACACAGGAGACACAGGAGACACAGGAGACACAGGACACACAGGACACACAGGAGACTCAGAGTGAACAGTGATGATGATGTCAGCCCCTCACCTTGTCGCTGTCCAGAGTGTTCTGGGACGTGCGGGAGGCCAGGGAGATGGTGTCTGGTTGACTGCTGCCCTCACCCTGACTGTCCAGATCCTCTCCATCCCTTCAACAAAACAATCACAGTGTGAAGCCCAAACGCCTCCTCTCACAGACTCTGAGCAGGAGTAGCAGTGTTTACCTCCGTCCCTTGTGTTGTTTGACTGCTGTGGCTTTGGGAATATGAATGGGCTCTTTGAGAGCTCCTCTCAGGTGGATGGTGCGCTCCTGGATCACTTCTCGGATGTGCTTAATCCAGTCCTGCTTGTTCTCAATGTTAGAAGCCTAATGAAAGTCATGATTGAAAGATTAATACCAAATGTTCTTTATTATTGACATGGCTGACATTGCTGTGTACCCAATTGCCAAAAGAAGAAAACTAGTAAAATCAAATGGCTGAGGGCTGTGTTATGGAGTTTGTACTCACCGTAGCTCCGTGTTTGGCTCCCTGACTTAGCTTTAAATTTAAGATATAAAAGGAAATTTCACTTAATTTATTCAGAATATGATTAAGACATTAATTGTAATTTTACGCACATAAGACTTTGGTAAAGACGCACAACAGAGATAATTTGCCTCCACAGTAATACACCAGTTAAATGTGCAACACAGTGTAATGGTGCGTTTGGACACATACAGAAGTTAATTCATTGAATAAGCGCAAAGCACAAGATCTGAACGTTAGTTTGGTAAATCTACAGAGCAGTGCTGTAAATACGGCTCCATGCTATTTCAACATCTGACACATTTCAATCTGTGATACAACTGCAGCATCAGGAGAAATAAAATAAATAGGAGTGCATTATTTCATTTGAGATTTCTATTACACTTTGTTGGCACAGATCACGAGAATGAAAATGGTGTCAGGAGTTGGTGAAAGCATGAGAACCCACAAAGATTTAAGAAATACAAACATCCACAGAGAAACACAGCCCCAGAAATAAGTGCTGCAGTTTGTTAAAGACGGGACAAAGCAGAGTTTAACTGGAGACAGAGACAGAGGGGGCGGAGCCTGGGACAGTCCTGCTCATGCAGTTAAACAAGCTCCTCCCACAAACGCACCAGAGAAGAAGAAGAAGAGGAAGAAGAAAAGGACAGGACGAGCTTCCACAAGGGTTAGGCTGATACACTGAGACTTTAAGGAAATCTGGCTTGTATTGAAGTCAGGGCAGCTCCAGGTTTGTCCAAGTGAAATTCAAGACTTTAATACCTTTTAAATGCCCTCAAGATCAAATTTAAGGATTTTTTCCTCTTATTTTACTGACTATGTAAATAATAAGCATATTAAATCAAATGATAATGGGAATAAAATAAGCTCTGAGTGAAAAAAAAAAACCCCAAAAAAGTCAAAGGTAAAAGAAAAAGATCTTGTTCCGAGGACAAATCTACACAAAATCAGCATAAAATTCAAGCCTTTCAAGCGCCTTTATCTAAAAAAAATGTTACTTATTGAAATTATTTTTATTTTTTTTAATATTCAATGCCTTCAAGCCCTTAAAATCGGCATGATTAAATTGAATATCTTTTTCATGATTTAAGACCCTGGGGCTGCCGTGTGAAGTGGTCCAATTTTAAAATCCCATTATCAGCGTAACCCTCTGGGATTTGTACGCAAATAAAAAGAAGGCTTACCTTGAGCACAATCTTGTTGTCATTTGTCGGAGTGCGACCGACCCAAAGAGCAAATTTACAGGGATCTCCTTCCACATGCTCTGTAACCCCCAGCTCGGATGTCTGCAAATGAAGAAGATATATAAATACAATGTTTATTTTTTAGAGCAAAAGCAGATTGTGAAGTGAACTTACATAGAGCTTGCTTTTGTAGATGTACTTGCTCCTGCCGTTCGAGTCCTTGACCTCTTTACTAAAGACTAGAGACATCTCAAAAAGGAAAAGATGTCGCTCGCGGCCTTTTCGGATGAGCGTTTTGGGATCCCAAACTTGGAAGGAATCTTGAAGTATCAGCTCACCCTGGGACTCGATGTTCTCATCAAAACCTAGCAATTAAATCAACCATTTAGTTTTACACTTTTACCTTCCATCTATCTCCTATATTTTTCTTATATTATTACCTTCCAGCATTGAAAGGTGCATGGCATCGTTGGCTCTTTTGGGAACACTGAGCATGACCTCCAGGCCATCGATGATCTCCCCTTTTCCCTCTTCACAGCAGGTCAGCAGCTCCTGAACAGGAAGTGGCACATGAGCATTAACACTAATACTAATAACACAATAATACTACTACACTAATGTATGAACAGAAGCTCCATATATTCTCCATATTCTCGTGAGGGTTTACCTTCAGGAGCAGCTGGTACTTTGTGATCCTCTGCACAGGTTTTATTAGATAAGAGGAGATCGTGTTGGCCAGTCTGTGCCTCTGCTGAATTTCCTGTGTATTGTATATCGGAAAAACAGATAAGCAAACACTGCATGCATGATCTGTGTATTTATTTAAAACTGAGGTTATACTTACATCAAAGTAATTCCCAGCGTGCTCGAGGATAAGCTGAGTGGAGTCGGGTTTATTCTTACAATAGTTCACATACATCTGGAACTTGTCAGCCTGGCAGAGAATAGAAATCACATTGGGGTTGGCCACAAAAACAAAACCCGATCCCTGGAGTCTATGGAAACAATACATACCCATGTGACAAAACAATGGCCGACGTCTTCTGGCAGCTGCTCGTATTTCTCCAGCTCTTTCAGGAATATGCTACAATAGGGAATATTTACAATTCAAAAATGTGCTGGCTTTCCACAATGTAAAAACGCCTTCTGTCATTGTGTGCAGACATTCTTTCATTTTATTTACAAGCAGGGACTTACTTGTGGTGGAATTCAAAAAGATCCTGCATGTTCCCAAAGATGATGTGCTCTTTATTAACGATTCCTGGGGGAATCTCTTCTACACCGCTCGTCATCTCCCACAAGTAAGTCTACACATATAAAAAAACATAAAAAATTAAAGAATAAGTTAGGATGCAATTTTAAAGTCAATGTGATTTTAACTCACGTCCATGCACTCCCGCAGATCTCGAACGTACGTCTTCTCAGTCTGAATCAGCTCTGCCATAATGAACCTGAGAACACAACATCCACTTTGACATCTGGGTTCAACAAAAATGATTTAAGCTTCCACTAGCAATTTCTATTTACACTCACAATAAATAATGAAAACTAGAATTGTTAGAGACTATACAACTTTGCAGTAAGCCTTCAAAGAATGGCATACTGTGCAGAGGGAAATCTAAAAGCCATATTAGTCAACCTCAATGTGAAAATTCCTGAATTGGTTCTTCACCTTCTTACAAAAACATGTTACTCACACTACTTTACCAAGTAATCCTTTGTACTGGGTTGTTTTAGGATTGAAACATCTAAAACAACAACAACAACCAGATGACTTTTCCTACAATGGTTAAAATTATTACTCTGAGGTTCAATTGACAAGCATTGACTCTTGTGTGAATTTAAAATCATTAGTTATGGTCCAAACTCATTCCTAACTCTCCCGATATACTTTTAATGTAAAAAAAAAAAACAGACAAATTTGCCTATTCTGAAATATGATTTGAATAAAGTCTTAGACTGTGGCCTACTCTTTTCTGCGCGCCGACTTGCGTTTCTCCTCATTGAGCTCGTGGGCGGCGTCTCTCAGCTTCACTTC
>JAADKR020000009.1:9968995-9988614 GCA_011763505.2 Lythrypnus dalli
ATTTTTGTTTTTTTAATTGCAATACAGAAAATAAAGAACTTTATCACTATATTCTAATTTTCTGAGACAGTCCTGTAGATAGTAGAGCAGTGGAGTAGACAAAACACATGCAACAACAATAACACACAGGACAGTAAATAAAAACGTACTTACTACAATAAAAATACTGTACATTGGGCTCATGTATTATTCTCTTTTTCAATGTTGGCTGAAGGTCCAAATGGAGGTCATAGGGATATTAAGGTTGGTTAATTACTGTCATTTTCCTTTCTGCTTTCATCAGATTAGTTTGATAATTGGATGATAGTATAGGTACTACTACTAATGTATATGCTGTATATATACCGTAGAGCAGTGGAGTGGACAATACACAAGCAACAACATAAACAAAGAGGGCTAATAACTACTTACTACATTAAAAATACAGTGCATTAGCCTCATGTATTTTACTGATGGTCCAAATGGAGGCCATAGGGATATTAAGGGTGGTTAATTAATTTTCCTTTCTGCTTTCATCAGATTAGTTTGATGAAAGGACTATAGGCTTAACTCAATCTCAAAATCTCTTTACGGCAACAAGATGAAGCGCAATCATAGCAGTAATTTGAGTGGATTCCATATCTACGATCTAACGCCCGCTGTAAACAACAAAATGCCCCTCCACACGTCCTGCAGACCCTGATCTCGGAGACTGTCCCTCACCTGCACGATCTCCAGCATCTCGTCGCGGCTGATGTACCCGTTCCCGTCCAGGTCGTACATGCTGAAGGCCCACTTGAGTTTCTGCTCCAGTTTCCCCCGGGACGTGACGCTGAGGGCGATGATGAACTCCCGGAAGTCGATGGTCCCGTCTGCGTTGGTGTCGAACGTCCGGAACACGTGCTCGGCGAACTTGGAGGCGTCGCCGTAGGGGAAGAAGTTGGCGTAGATCTTCTTGAACTCCTCGACGTTTAGGGTCCCGCTCGGGCAGTCCTTCAAGAAACCCTGAGCAACGAGAAAAAGAATGCAAATGTCAGATATGAAGCAAGTATATCATCACATTAAAAATCAATAAGCTTTATATCAACACACTGGCTGTTTCTGTGATGGGGCCAAAGGTGGACTCAGTGGGAACGCGTTTTTTCCACTAAAAAGTTCATGGGTATAGTCCCTCAGTTCCTCATAATTCACTGGAAACCCCCGTCCCCTCAGCTTGTGTTTAGTGATGTCACCTCCATATGTTTTTTCATGATACACCTGACGCACTGCTAACAAAACAAACTTTCTAGCATGTACCCGAAGAAGAAATTCACAGAGTTATATTGCTCTGTTAGAACATCTCAAAATATTGAAACCTAGTTCCGTACGATATCAAAGTTGATATCGTTACAAAAAAATATAATTATAGCCAATATTATTATCTGTGCAGAAACTAGGAAAAAGCAAGTCAATTCAATGTTTAAAAAAAATATAATTCAGGTTGTAGTAACTCAAGAAAAATGCAGCTTGTTCATTATTCTTCAATGTATTGAAGATGAGATAAATAAATGGATGTGTTCAGCATCAACAAACAAGCAGTGGCCTATGTGTAGTCAGCTGTTGAGTTCCTTGTTCCTTGAGAACCTTGAAGTACTCACTATTGAAATAGTTTGTCCAAAAGCAGCCCAGTCCCAGTTCTCCTGTCGGACAGCAATATAAAGGGGCTGGTACTTAAAAAGCAACAAGAAGTGTAAAATGTCTCAGAGGTGGGAAAACGCAATAAGAACCAGGGCAAGTCATCAGTATTATCATTATATTCCACTGTACAGACAGGCCTATCCTCCTGGTGATACTTGGTACAGACAGGCCTATCCTCCTGGTGATACTCTACGTTTGATAAAGTCTCTGTGTGAGGAGAGATAAAGGAGGTAGAAGTCAGACCTGTCTTTGTTCAGTTGAAATATCACTCTTTTACTGAAGCCGCTGAGAGACAGGCAGAGACTTTGTCCATTTTGTAGGCTGGACTTACTGCTCTGATCATATTAAAGAAAAGGCCGCAGAAGTCGGGAGGGCTTAGCTTTTCATAACTTTTTTTTCATTGTCTGAGTTTGACATTCTCCCTGCAGCAAGGTTTGTGGACTACAGTATATTGGCTGTAAAATTCTCCAAGGAAACAGGTCTGAGAAAGCCAAACCCGGATTGGTGAGTTTAAAAAGAGTAAGAAAGACAAAGGCGCCTGTATTGATTGTATTATTCCTGGTGAACTGTGAAGATGAAGAGAAAACAAGAGGAGAAAACAGTGGGGTCAATATTCAATCCATTAAGACACAGTAGCCTTTGTTGTCCCTATAGGAAAAAGTGTCCTCTGCATTTGCCCATTTCTTCTACTAGTACCTCAGGGCAACACTTCTCCAGATTTTTACAGGATCTTGGTCAGAGACTGTAATTCACACCAAACCTCTTCTTCCTGTGAGGAAAAAGTGCCAAACACTTAGTCACTGCACCATCACAAAGACAAAAAAAATAAAGTGCAATAACAAAAAACTCTGGTTCCATTAAAAAGTGTAAAATCATATTTTTCAAATTATTTTTGTGTCAAAGTCGATGGCAGCATTTTGGATGATTTTCTTGACTAAACACAGGTGTGAAAATAACAAGATAAATTACAAATTCCACCAAGGACTTTCCAAAATTAGGAAAATAAAACTAACTTTAATTTTGCTGTACCTGTGTAAGAGAGAAAATGCACTGTAGTATAGCTATTTTTTTATGCTTTAGATGTAAATGCAGTAGTAGATTATGATAGCAGTAAGGTAGTACAGTAGTATGGTAGTAGTAAGGTGGTAATAGATAATAGTTGAAGTAATGTATTGTTCTTGTGAGGAAATCCATTTGCAGTGAGTAAAAACATGTATAAAGGCAAGATTCTCCACATAAATCCAGACACTGTCCGTCATGAATAAAATATAAGGGTTGAAAAAAGCAACAGGCCTGAGCACAAACCTGAGCCACAGCATCGACCTCATCATGTACCGCTTCAAAAAGATAAGATAATTAGATACATGTCATGAATAGAACATGTCCCTGCTCAGAACAGCAGTGCAGGGTTTAAATTCACAATAGTAGCTGCTTAAAAAGACATTTTACTTTGCCAGTGAGCGAGACAATCTGGAGAGATTCACGATCTACTGGATTTTTGCGATCGACGTAGTGAGAATCCCTGCTCTAAACAAAGGCGACAGATAAATAATAAGGCTTTCTGCTTTGTCCTGACGTTTGAGGTAAATTAATGTGCTTTGGGCTCTTGTAATAAGCTTGTAGAAATCCCTGTTTCCCCATCTGACAGTAATGAGTGAAAACGTTTCCACACGAGCAGTCAATATGTCTGTCCTTTACATTACATCTGTTTACATTAGCAGCCGAGACAGTTTTTGTCACATGACTGGCAAAAACGAAGACAAAATGAATAATTAAAAAATCTCCTAGTATCAAATATGAGAGCAAAAGACAATGAGCTATTCCCAATGGATGGCAACAATCCCATTTTTAAGCTGGGAATATAATGGTAGCACGCACCAGGAGGACCACTGAGGACCACTGAGGACCACTGACCGCACGCAGAGACTGGGGGTCAGCCAGGATTAATTCCACAGGCCACGGCCACACAGCTGGTCAATGCATCTAATCCATGCATTAAGCCACGCGGGCGTCCCACAAACACTCGTCCATATGTGGGGCTGACACGACGAGGGTCACATTGGCACTTGATCACGCCAGCCTCCAATCTGGAGCTTTCAGAGTCATCAGGAGGAGGCTGGGAGGCTTGTGTAGAGTACTGCAGTATTCAGGAAAACAGCTTAAATACAATAATGATGAGGATAGTAATCAGCATGCAGCAGGAGGCATGCTATAGGTTTATTGTAATTATCTGTGGCTGCAAAAGATATTCACAAGTTTAATTGGGTTTAATCTAAGCAATCAAGTTTTGTTTCTCCAAATGTTATATTAATGATTTGTTGGTTGTGTCTCGGGCAGAACAATATTTATATTTAATTTAATTATATTTCAAGCGAGTAGTGTGTGAAAAAAGAGACACATCAGAATATCTGCTCAGTTTAGCCTGAAATTGACTTGAAATTAGGCTGCACAATAATGTTTGATATATGAAATAGAGAGGGGAAAAGTAGAACTTCTGTCAAAGAATGAACATGTTCACAGGAAAACAAAAATAGCTGCTTTCTTAACTCCAGTATGTAATAATTCATTCTTTAAAGTTGTCATTATTTTGTACCAAGAATCCCAGAAATCCCAGCCGTTTTGAAACAATCCTAAGCTCCAGCCACAGACCAGAAGACATTTGTTATTAGCCGACCTAAACATCAATTTGTCTGTTAAAATTCAATCCTGCAAAGGTTAAGTTCTATTTAGTTGATTAAAAGCACTATTAACTTTTGTCACAGAGCACTTTCTCTTGGGAATTGCAAATTGTCCTCATCACTGTAATGTTTCTGACCTTTTCAAATGTTTTCAACCTTTTCAAGCTACAGTTGGACTGTAGGCTTGGACAATGCACTCATTTTCTTTGGCTAATTGTACAGTTTAATAGGTTCTCTAGCAATAATCCCAGTTTAATTATTTGTTTGCAAGGCAATAATTTTGGTCCCATTTCAGTTTCTACAAGAGGTGGACGATACTGTACTTAAAGTATTTTTAACAGACAGTGCTTTTTACTCTTCTTCGGAGTACAAGTTTTAAATAACCTCATCTTTCAGTGACAGATTAAATCTTGTAATTTTCAAGTGGGAAAAATCCTAGTTTCCAGTCATCTGGAACGCACCATTAAAAGTGAAAAGGGCAAGAGAGGTGAGCATTGGTCTCTTTGTGAGGTCACTTCAGGTTCAGGTTCACATTCTTTACAATAGAAACATTATCCAATATGGCATTATGAAGGCCACAGTAATGAAGGTAAAGACACTATGATAACCACCCATAGCACCTGGATCACTTAAAGATCAAATATGCACTAATATCAACATTTGTTTTAGTTTACCATTAAAATAGCTCCACATAATTTTTTTTACGAAACACACTCAGCTTCGTTTTCTTCTGTTTTTGAAATCTTATTATACTGTATTTCTAATTTCCATTCAAATGTGCACAGGCAGTTCTCTTTACCCTGCAGTGGCCAACAGGAAGTTAGGCCAAAGCGTCCCATGCCCGGAGCCTGTACCCCAGCCTCACCTTGTACCACTCTTGCAGCTCGTGGTCGGAGAACTCTGTGTTCTCGCGGAGGTCCTGCAGCACCTCTGGCCTCAGTTTGCTGTTCTGCTTCCCCATGGCAACCGCACAGGAGTCTGGGATTCCTTCACGACGACGACGACAGCGCTAGCCAGGCTGTTCACACCTGTCAATCACACAGGGAAAAAAAAAAAATCAATTACAGGCAAACAAACAAAGGGTTCTGCTGGTGAACAACAATGTCACTCATGATCTCTCGTTATTTAATTAAGTTATGGATTCCAAGACAAAGACGAGAATGGTGGACATTGTTGCTTGGGAAAAGAAGCCCGTGCAATGAATAAAACTTAAATTGTGGCACGCTTAGATTCATTTTGGCCCTAGAGTTTCCTCATTTAGACCAGCATCGTGTTTAAAAGTCAGAAGATGCAGGATCGATTCCAGTGAGTAACATATTCTCCTTTCACACAGGGCTGCCACACACATGATATGAGCCTGATACATCTCCACAGTCATCACAGAGTTATATTCATTTAAGATCAATACATTTTATTGTCCCATGAGGGAAATTTGTTTCCACAGACCGTCATGTACTCAACACACAGCACATTGATCAAACACAAAAAGGGCAGACAACAAAAACAACATTAAAGGTACACCATGGATCTTTTTAGGCAGAAAAACAAAACAAAATTGATTTTAGTGCTTATTTGACCTTTTAGTGACCCAGAGGCTATGGGTGGTTAGTATAGAGGCCTTTATGATGCTCCAGGATCAACCATTTGTATCAATTTCATAAACTTATAGCTAGTTTTTTGGTATTTCTGTGAAAATAAGCCTAAAAAGTGACCCTGCAAGTTGTGAAACATGGCTATAAAGTCATCTTAGTGAAAAATTAGGATGTTAAAAATGATTTAAGAGTAAACTAAAACTAAAAACTAAAAATGTCATTTACCCTCTACCTCTTTCATAGCTTGCAATAAAAAACCCAGTATAATGCCTTTTAAACTTCAAATACACAGCGCGACGAATGAAAAGCACTATACAATAATCCTTTCCAATTTCAGTACCTCACTCTTAATATTTCTAGGATTAAAAAAAGCCAAATCCCAGTGAAAGCCCAGGCCTGTAATGGCACAATGGTGAAAGCCTGTTGTTCATTAGCTCGTATCCGGACTCTCCCAATTACCCGGCATTACCCCATCGATCCCTTCTACGGCCGGTCGCAGTCGGCATGGAGCTTTTTATTCAACAGGTCTATAGCCAATCCGCAGCAGAAACACCTCAGTGCAGCTTGGAATTTATGAGAAAATAATGTAACATAGAAAAAAAACAGACAAAATGGACCTAGACGGACTATATGTCTTCCTTCTGTCTTGTGTTTTCCACTGTCACCACTTTAAAACCAATCAACCCTGCAGCCGACCATATACAGAAATGCACTCTCCAGCTTTCTCCCACTCATTCTCACCTCAATATTCACAGCAGCAGGAGAAAAGAATCAAAAGAAAGCCACATATTCATTATATTTAGCCCATTATCTGCCAGGGTCTAATGTTTTTTACTTAACAAATAATTTCCTTAAAGTCTGTGCAGGTTGACTTGTGATTAAAAGCCCAGTCTGTGTGTTGTTATGTCACTCTGGCGGCCTGCAGCATCACATTAAGTAAACAGTACGATAATCCCAAGGGCACACACACACACACACACACACACAGTGACGTCAAAGTGATGGCAGCCCACAGTTCTGGCTTTAGGTGACAACTGTGAGTTTGTGTGTCAAAACCAGCAGCAGGGTGGACTCTGTAATCTCAGTGGGAAGTCGAGCAAGATTTCCCTCATGGAGTGACCCTGTGACGCGGTACCTGTTGTTGACGACGGCAGGGGAAATATGGGGGACTGAGCTTCAGAGTCATTAGTTTCACACTGACAAAAAAATACATTGATAACTCTAGTGTGGTTTGTCGTGTTAAAGGCCCTATACTTGATTAGTAGGTAGTTGTTTAGTATAGGGCTGCACAGTATATCGCATAAAATATCATATAGTAATGTTAGGTAGGCAAAATCACTAAAATCTTCCATCTGGCTAAGATTGACACATTTTTGCCTACTCAGCTTAAAATTTTTGGGACTTTTAAATGCGCAAAAGTTCCAATTTATCCTTGTTTTGGTCCTGATTTTGTCTTTTGTCCCTTTTTTAGTTCCTGATTTTGTCTTTTGTGCCCTGTTTTGGTCCTGGTTTTGTCTTTTGTGCCTCAGTTTGGTCCTGATTTTGTCTTTTGTGCCTTGTTTTGGTCCCGATTTTGTCTTTTGTGCCTTGCTTTGGTCCTGATTTGGTCGTTTGTGCCTTATATTAGTCCTGATTTTGTCTTTTGTCTCTTTCTTAGTTCCTGAATTTGTCTTTTGTGCCTTGTTTCAATCCTGATTTTGTATTTTATAAAAGAACAGGAAAAGGGCCTTTAAGTTTTACAGCCTAATAGAAACAATTTGCCATGATTGGTAGCTTGCCACTTCAAACAGAAATTACCAATAAACATGACTTGCAAAAATGGCTTTTACGCCACTATTCCCAAACTAATCGAAATTGCAATTTAATAGTTAGAAAAGAGGTAATGTGATTTGCTTTGAAAACAACAAAATAATAATAGTCTTCATTAGGATTCACGCTAAAACCTGCCAACCCTGCAGACCACAAACGTGTTCTGAAATTCTGATTTTTGTATTAGGTTTGCAGCTTATATTTAGGTCTTATCTCAGTTGTCAATGCTTATGAAATCAAGCATACATATTAAACTTATCACAGAAGCAATGTAACCTTATTTAGGAGTTTTGAAACCACAGTTGTGTTTTTTTATCATCAGAAAAGGTAGTAAACAACATGGATTTATGCAAGTTGAAGACAATTGAGTGCACAGAGCTGCTCCGGCAGGATTTGGCCGCGCTCTGAAAAGCTGCGGCAGGAGAGCAGTCCTCATTCTTATTTTTAACCACTCCATTAACGTCTTCCCTTCAATACAGCTCTGTAGACTCATCAATCCTGCTCTGCCCTCCACCTCTGTCAGCGCTGCTAACGGCCTTTTAAGATAAAAGACACTGTGACACAATCTATTCCCAGTTCACTGCTTATGTCGGTGGAAAGGCTCGAACCGTCAAATCTGCAGCAATGGTAGAAACAATGTACAAGGCAGAAATATAAAGTGCGTATACAGTAGTGCTGGTTTGCAATCAAGGACTATTGTTTCAGGCAAGAACATTTATGGCAAGCATAATCAAAAAACAAAAGGCAATGCCAACATTCATGAATAAAAATCAGAGCGCAGGGAAAAAAACACAAGGACGTCATGTCAGATCCTGATGCTGTAATGACTAATGTTATAGGCAATTTATTGAAATCATAGGAGACTTTTGTCCCATTTGGTTTAGATTGTTTTAAAGTCCATTCAGTAATGTTTTGGGTTGAACTTAAAGGAAAGAATTATATAATAGAGGAAATGGACATAAATTGCTAGAATGTATTTTCTGCATTACCTGGAGTTTTTCCCGGTGCAAACATAACTCTTGATGCAAACATAGTTTTCTATTCTGGATGCAAAACCCTCAAAAAAAAAAAAAAATCCTCATTTTGCTGCTGAAAAACATCATGAAAGTTCCTCTCGTGCTTTTGAATCTCTCTTGCCGACTACAAGGCAAACATCAACCCAGAGCGAGTTTTCAGGTGTGGCTTTTCCACCGCAAGCACAGGAAACAAACAAGCAAAACAAATCATTAAAAATATTCAACAACTGCTCGTGCTGTTTACCCGAACGTCGGCTCTTAATCTGTTGAGCCCTATAAGCATTCCGGGATAGGAAATGTACAAGGAAATACAGGTTTCTATAGTACTGTATAGGGCTTTGTGTGCTCTGTGAAAGCAAGAAAATATATACATCTTGGCAAGAGGAATAAAATACACTAATTCAACGCCTGCCTGTAAAAAGTAATGACAAAAAAAGTAATCAAAATTAAATTAAATACAATTTAAAAAATAAATAAACAAAAAAGATTAAGGTAACATTAAAATATTAAATTTAAATTTAAAAAAATAAATACAATTAAAATGTTTAAATAAAATTAAAATATTAAAATTAAATAATAAATAAATAAAATTAAAATATTAAAATTAAAAGATTAAAACAAATAAAACAATAATAAAAGATTAAAATACAATAAATAAAAATGAAATAAATAAATACATTAAAAATTAAGTTAAAATAAAATAAAACGTAAAATAGTGTCTTAAACAATGGAGTGAGACCTTAAGCTTTACAGATTTTGCAGCTTTTTTCCAGAAGCACTCAACCTATCACTGTTAACGCCGAGGGAGAAAAGGAGGCTTTGAAAACCGCGGCGGCAGGCCATTTCATTAGGCCATTAGCATTAGGCCTCAGTGTCAGGCTCACAATGCAGTCGTCATGCTAAGTGACTAGAACCTCATGAGAGTCTGAAGGGGATAAGATGGTATGGAGCTTTTGAATAGACATCATGTCAGCACCTAAAAAAGGGTTCCTGGGAAGCAGAGTGGTTCGGTGCACAGAAATTCTGAGAAATGATTCATGTGCTTTTAAAAAGAGCCCATGGATACAGCATTGGGATCATTAACTGGAATCGAGTCCATGGGATCAGCTGTTGCCAAAGCTCCATTCAGAAAACTAGCTCAATTTTACATGTACAAAACAGGGATAATCATAATATGGCTAATAATCGGGACCATAAAGTACAAAAGTGGGCAAACTGTACTGTAACTGAACAATCCAAATGTGAGGAAGGCATTGTGAAAGCTAGAAGTGAGTTGGGGCAGCAGCAAACAGTTTATAATCAACTATCAACTTTTCTCATGTGAAGAGCTTTGTGACCATGTCTGTGAAAGGAGCTATACAAATAAAGTTCCTCTTCTATCTCCTCCTTTCAAGGCTGGAAAACTGTAAAATCAAGAAGAAGAGACTCCAGATCCTTTCACATTTAAATAGCTTTTGTAAATTTGTTTGTCACTTCAGTAGCAGTGGGTAGGACTGTGCTGTGTCTCTGGTGGCCTGCAGTGAGTGGCATCGTGGGGAGGGAACACTCGAGTGGAGGAAAATCAATGGAGGCTGTCATTGTTTTTGATGTCGCTTTATAACATGGCTCCAGCTCCATCTGTCTCCCCCCCATCCCACCAAGACACCACACCTCCCGCACTTCCTGTCAGCTTCAGCCTTCCATTCTAATGAGAAAATATAGCAGGATGCTTTTTGACAAACCCCTTTCTAAACTCCATGCACGAGTCGATCCCAAAAGACGTTCACAATACAAACAAATGCTGGACAATAGAAAACTCTCATCCAGAACAACAAGCCTGCAGAGACTCCAATACAAAAGCTTAATAATTTAGTTCTTTGCAGTGAACGTGGGAAGTATCCAGGAAGACTTTGCCGTGTGAGAGCACAATTCGAGCTGCTGTGCCAAAACAAGATGTACCTGAAAGCGTTCTCCTCCTTTCAACACTCACGGCGTATCTCCACTGACATGCATGTTTGTGGGATTTTCTTCAGAAGACTGGAGTCGGAAAGGAGGAGCCCTACTTCTCCTACTTCCATTGAAGCTTGCATGATTGTTGTAAAGTCTGTCTATTCCCTGCCATATGTTCATGAAAGAAATATACTGTATGTTGTCTTGTATTGTTTTTACAAATGAATGAAAAACAAATCAATTTAAAAAGAAATATGGTTAAAAAAGCAGGATAAATCTTTTGCCATATGGTCAAGTGCAATATAAAGGTATCATGTATATTCTGCTCTATTCTGTGGCCCGTTGGAATTTTATTGGACAAATCTTGATTCCAGAACAAACCAACTGAGGAGTTATCATTTTTTTGGCTTTAGAGCTGGTGGTGGACCTGAGGAGGAACAAAGGACCCTCATCTCCACCTCCAGCTAAAGAGCCAGGGTGGAGGTGGTGGAGGAGTGCAAGTACCTGGAGGTGTAAACTGGAGTATGAGCATGAACACAGTCTACAGAAAAGGACAAAACCATCTCTTCTTCCTGAGGCGACTGAGATTCCCAAATGGAGCACCAGGAGCTGGACTCTGACTGTGGTGTTAAAAAAGAGGATGCTCTCCAAAATCAAAGCTAATCTGGTCTTCTCTTCCCACTCACTCCACAATGTTCTGCTGAGCTGCAGGAGACCGTTCAGAGACAGAATGTTACTACCACACGGCTCCACTGAGAGGCACAGGCTTTGAAATAACTGTACTTTGAGCATCCTACTGTGCAGTCAATAGAGTATACACAGTATTCAGGAGACAAGGGAGCAAACCCAATGTTATAGCCCCATTGATGGCTTTCGTACTAAGGCCTAATTTCTAAGTAACTATGTGCAAAATAAATAGTGCTTATTAAAAAGGTGCAAAAAGCAGGAGAAGTTAACATCGTCTGTCATAAATGCAAAAAGCTACAGCACAAACTTGTTTACATGTCAGATTTGTGCCACTTATTATAAAAACACTTTCAAATTATACGTCATGTGCAACTTTAGCCCCTGGTGTAGTAAATAAGGCCTTTAATATCCATTTATAAAATCATAATGTTCATTCTCGATTTGAATTAATTTGCAGCTATATCTTATTCTTATGGGTTGAGATCTTTATTATTATCTAACTCAAAGTTTTCTTTCCTCTTGATTGGAATATTGTTATTACACTCAAAAAATTTTGGAATCAATAAAGCCATTCTGATTCAACGTTACTTTTAATTGTTAAATGATCTTTGTTGTTTGTGCTAAAACTTCTTATAACTTAGTTCCTTATGATCTCTCAATCTATTCTCCATTTCCGCCCTAATTCCAGCCCAGTGTAATGGCTTCTTCATTAGAACCTGATCCTGGCTCCATGAGATGCTGCCACAGAAGAGTCAATATGGCTTTGATTTCACACGGATGCTCGGAGAAATCGCTTCAGCTTTTTCCGTGGGAGGGTTTGACTCAACTTTCTGTGAAGGTTTGCTCCCGCAGCCTTTAAGCCAAGCAAACTTAAATTAGTTTTCACTGGAGCACGGCAAGGTGTTTTTTTCAGCACTTTGGATTCTGGGAAGTAAACAGTGCCAGTTTATTTAAAAATATACAGAAAATATCACCTCAGTATGAACAGCTACTAGAACTTGTGGAGGAGTGAGGGTGCAATAAATGCCCATTATATAGAGACTTAACTACTGTACTTGTGAAAATATAAGTAATAAGAAAATACTTCAAGCTTCGAGTTATTGCAAAAACTAAGACTATTTATTTTTTTCTCTATCTTGCTATTTCCAGTTTAACTCAAATCAGAAATGCAGGTTTTAGTTGAAGTTGCTTTGTTTTATCAACAAACATATCCGGAATTGTGTTTTTCTTCATTTTGCATTCAGTCACAAGAGATCAAAACATCATAATGTCATCCCACTTGTCTCATTTGGATCATTTCAGTGGTAAAACTGCCTTCATACCTTTAGTTCCAGTTTTTTAGCCTGCTTCACACACATCCTCAACTACAAACTGTTTTTCACCACTTCAACAAATTAAATTCTCACAGGATCTGAGTCTTTTCAATGACGGACACACTCCATTTCTGCTTTACCGTAAGATACCATCATTAGCTGGTCACAATGGATGCGCTTTGAGATTGCAGAGCTTATTTTTTTTTCCTCTTTATGGAAGCCGTCAGTCATGTATGGCTGCCGAGTGGAAATTGGTCCATTACTGTCATTTTCTCTCTGAGGTGCAGTGTGGGCCCAGCCATCACATCTCAAACGTTATTGGGTTTGAGGGCCTGCAGTATTAAAGTTTGGAGAGTCTATCTCCTCCCTCAAAGACTGGTTCTGGCTGATGAGCACTCTTTAAAAGACAAGTGTGAATAGTCTTTCATTTCTACAGTGGATCATAAGTGACACTTTGATTCATTGAGCTTTGAGTGCTAGAGTCCCATTAGATCTTTGCCTGATCGGCCTGGGCCAAATGTGGTTAGAGTAGAAGTGCATGTAAGAGCTTAGCCGAATCAAAGCTGCACTGACACAAGTTAAACCTCTGCTACAT
This sequence comes from Lythrypnus dalli, assembly GCA_011763505.2. NCBI lineage: Eukaryota > Metazoa > Chordata > Actinopteri > Gobiiformes > Gobiidae > Lythrypnus > Lythrypnus dalli. Next base: position 9,982,271 of record JAADKR020000009.1, read on the forward strand.
GGAGCTAGTTGAAATTCATGCTGCATTTACTACCAAGCTGTAGCCCTCCAAACCTTAAACTCTTCAGTATAAGACCCTAAAATAAAGTTTGGACTCGACTTATAAACATAGTGTTGGTCACCATCTGAGTCCTGTACTTTGCAGTGCTCTGCAGGGGATCAGCAGCACCAAAAAGACATGAGCCCGACCGGCAAACTGATCTGTAAAGCTTGACAGGTGATTGGCTGTCAGCAGGAGACATTTGTGATAGTGATGGGAAGGACACGACAATCAGCTCTCAGCTTTCCCTCATGGACAATCCTGCTCACCACCCGCTGGACTGCAGGATACCATACTCAGAACAGCTGTATATCCAATTTTATTCATGCTTTACATGCTGCCATTAGGTAGCATCAGAAGACTTATAATAATTTTCATTCTTATGCGGACAAAACACAGCTGTACTCATCATTTAACCGGGTCAGACAGATCAAATAGACAGGCTTAGTGTGTGTGTAAAAGACATTAAGAATTGGATGACAATTAACTATCTCCTGCTTAACCCAGATATTATACTAGGCCCCCAAAGAGTGAGAGACTCTGTATCTGAGCAGATTATCACCATTGACAATGTTAGTGTTTCCTCTCATTCTACTGTCAGAAATCTTGGAGTCCTATTTGACCAAGATCTCACTTTTAATGAACACATTAAAAGTGTCTTCCCTGTATTTCTCTGTTGTTCATTCTCTGTTTTTCACTCTTTCAGATCTCTGAGGCAACTCTTGTAGTGATATTTGGTTATACAAAATTATCTTGATTGATTTAAATAGCGATACACATCTGGATGCATCAGCTGTGTCTAAACCATTCATCAAAACATTGAGGAAGTAAACAACAACAGAGTTAGCTCTTATTCCCCCCTCACCATATTGCAGTGGAATTTGCAGATGTGGCTGCTGCAAAACATCATGGGACTATCTGGTATATGTGGAAAATATAAATTATTTAGAATGGAGTTTAGAGTGCAGTTTTCCAAGGACAGACAAACCAACTCACCCTAATGGAGAGAGGGTCGAGGTTAATATTGCTAACTGAATTACTATCCAAGGCTTCAAGCATTACCTTACATTATTCCCCAAGGGCAATACAGTATAAGCATTGTCTAATGCAAGGCCGCACAATGAAATTAACCCTGTAGAATCCATAACCTGTATGACCTCGTGTTATTCATGTCTCTGTCTTTGAATTCATTGTGTTTGTGCAGTATATCATCCATGAGGTTAATGACCTTGTGAGCCGCTTTACAACAGATGTTAGACTCATAACCCAACCAGACAACAAAGCCTTAGACGCTGGGCACTTGGACTGGACGGGCGGATTACTGCTGATCTCATGTTGCAATTGGGACTTGATGGACTTTGTAGGCAGGTCAAACAAAGATTATATTCTGAGGATGTTTAGGCAATTTTATAACTCATGGAGCGGTGGAATTCATTGGACGGTTTAGCCATGAAAACAAACAAAAAAATAGTAGCCAGGTGGAGAATGGAGAGTGGGGGGAAAAGGTCAGGCCGCTAAAATAGGATCTTTTGTCGGTTGTTGCTATGTGAAAAGTCGTGACAGATTGCTCTACAGTGCACTTAGCGACTGTTGGGGATCTACCTCCAAAAGCTTTTTAGTTCAGTGAGTGATGATCATTAAGACGCTCGGTGACAGCATGCTGAAGGCTATAACCACTAAAAGACTTTGGAGATGTCACATTCAGGATTGGAGACTGCTGTGAGTCTGAAAAAGAATTAGTAGCAGCCTGAAGACAACGTTATCTCGCTCCACTGAGACTGCAGGTAGGGCTGTAGGAGAAATATTGGTAAAAAGTTAGAGATGAAGCTGCGTAAATGGTGCAGCTGCTGTTGCGTGGGTTAAATCAATTCTTTTCTTTGCTAGGATGAAGCCGAGACATAAATTCAACTGGAGAAAATTAGCTTTTTGTAAATTCTACCACAAATAAAGCACATGCAGATAATTGAAATTGGTGCAAAAGAGGCAAAAAATAATTGTTGTGGATATCTCACATATACATTCACACATAATATACGCCAAAGGCCAAATGCAAGACAAATCAATGGTCAAATCCGCACAAAATCAAATAAATTTTGATACAATTTTGCCACCTCTCTCTTCATCACAAAACAATCAGCTTTTCCAAGGTTTGTCCATTCAATAGCTCTTCACTTCACCTCACTCACATTGTTGTTTCTCCTAATTCAAATGGAAGCTAAATCAAATTAAAAATGCACTGGAAAAGTACCACAAACGACATCCTTGTTAATGCATCACTTGTGGTCAGAACTCTAAAGTCCATTTTCACTAATTGCTTCCCTCCAGTTAAACAGCACTACCACAAGTTTGACCGAAAAGTGCCCTTCCTTTTCCCAGCAATGATAGTGATTTGTGCAATTCTTACAGGATATATGGTAATCTCGGTTAAGCATTAGGGTTTTCTTGCTTCTCTTAAGTAGGTCACATACTGTAGCTCTCCTCTTTACAAACATCGCACTCAAATATTGTCAACTGAAAGAACAAAGTGGTTTTTGTAATAGCTAACATTGATTTTTTTTGTCTTTTTAAAGTGAAAAGCTAATTAAAAAGATCCTGTCTTTTCTTTTTGTGGGTATTTTTTTTACTCATATGTCATCAAGAAGCAGGGCCGTTCAAAAACTTCCCCCAAATAACTCTGATCCTTTTAGAGCTTTTAAATGGGATAAAGCTGAATTTCAATTTTAATTGTCCTAATTTAGATCAATTTTAACTTTTTTTGTTCCTGATTTCGGTCCTGATTTGTCTCTCGTGCCTTGTTTTGGTCCTGATTTTGTCTTTTGTGCCTTGTTTTGGTCCTGATGTTGTCTTTTGTGCCTTGTTTTGGCGTTTTTTTTCTGAAAACATACTCACGATATGTGTTTGAAGTGAATGGGACCTACCAAGGTGAAACAATTCAAAATAATATCACATATCGAAAGCTTCTTCAATATCGTGCAGCCCAAATTTCAATCCCTTTTAGTGCATATGATAAAAAAGGCAATATGCAGTAACTCTGTTGACTATTTCATTGAAGCTGTGGTATCCTATTCCTCCAGTTCCCTGTTAAATCATGAGCCACGGCCACAACACATTTCTAGCTTTCACAAACCCAAGAAGTTATAGGCCATCAGACCGTGCAGAAAAGTTTATAGTCAGGGCAATATCAACAAATCCCAGCGCATCAGTGCATTCTTCTGTCATCGATTCTTTTATAAGATGCAAGCTGCACATAAATCTACCCTTTCCCCCACAAATTGCTGCTTTTACAATTCATTTCTACAGAGATACAGGCTTACATTGCAACAGATGGAAAATGGAAAGAGAAACAGAAGCAGGTGATGTTTCAATTCACGTTTGCCAACAGGATGGGAAATTGTTGGTTGAAAACTGGTGGCACAGTGACCCTGAGTGAGACACTTAAACCCAAGTGCCCACTTCAGTCTCAGTAATCTGTCTGCTCATGTCACTGCCACTGAGCGGCTGGGTCGATGTGGCTAACCCTGGTAATGTGTCTAAATATGTGCGTTTACTGTAAATTTATGTTTGCAGGTGTCATATAGTGGATTGTTTTCCATTATTATTTGAGTATAACAGTTGATATTTTCGTTTTGTTATGTTGTCCTGCTGTGGCACAGTGGCAGAGTGGTTAGTGCTCTTGCCTCACAGGACGAAGGTCGCAGGTTTGTGTCTGGATGTGTTTCCTGCAGATGCCCCGGTTTCCCCCATCACCCAGAAACATGCACATCAGGTTAATCCTCCAGCAGGTGATCCTGACCATGAGCCTGGCTCCACATCTGGAGAATGGTCCCCATCCCCCATAAATGAATCAATCGAATGAATGTGTATCAATTGAATACATTTACAAAAGCTGTTGGGGGTGCTGCAGCTTCCCTGGTGGATAGTTTGTGCATTGCAGGTAATATTAATAAACAGGAAACGCGTTTTTGTGGGCAATCTTGCCTCTAAGCACCTTAGCTCTGTGTGAAACGTGCTTATAAAGTCATCCTTGTGAAAAATTGAGACATTAGAAACGTGTTAGGAAAGTTAAGAATGATGTAAGACTACAACTAACAATGCCATTTACTCATTTACCCTCTTTCATTGTTTGCAATAAAGAAAAACCAGGTACAGGGCCTTTAACCTGTAAATGCAACAGTTCACGCCACTATTTTGATCATTCATTTTGCAGCCACTGAGCACAGTCTCTCTCTCCACACAAACAAACCCAAGTATTCCCTCTGTTGTCTCCCGCCGACAAAACCTTTTAAAGCAATTACCCGACACGCAGAGCCCAGGGTTCAGAGGGCGTCCCGGGCAGACACGCTCCAGCTTCACTGATACTCTAATTTATTTCAGAGTGGAAGATACCTTCACGCACTAATGAACACTTTGATGGCTCAATACAAGCTAATTAGCAGGAAGTTCCAAGCAGCGACGCTAACACGCTCGAGACTGTTGCTTATTTTAAAAGTTTTTGCTTCTGTCAGCGCACAAGCATAAAAAAGTTTAATTAAGGGCGAGCAATGAAAGTGTTTCACTTTTAATGATGTGTTTTGAAGAGCAGTTTGGAACATTCGGACTGGTCATGGGCAATTTAGTATATTGCATAAAATGAAATAGTCAGCTCTAGATGAATGAATTTTGCAAAAATGATGGATCAAGCAGGTTACAGTTTTCAGAAATCAGATCTTATAGGCCATTTTCTGCAGCACATATTACATTTGAACTGGTTAATACAACTTCTTTTCAAATAGTATGAGTTCTCACACATTTACATAATATTTGAATAAATGTTATAAATGGTATAGTTCAAAACTCAATAAAATTCATGACAAACTCAACTCAAAGGACAACTTTTGAAGACACCCCAGATCTACATTTGGCTACACCGCATGCAAGTATTCATGCAGTTTACAGTTTACATAAATATTGTAAACATTAACTGTATCAAAAACATGAAGATTATGCTCAAGTTTATCACTTGTACAATGAAACTGAGATACCAATCTTCTTTAATGGGAAAAAAATATGAGGTCAACTTTTTTTTCTCTTTACTTTTCCTTATGGAGCCTTTGTAGAACTATTGTGAGAATAACAACATAATATATTTATCTTTCACATATAGTGGAGAAAAAGCAACATGTTTTCGACAAAAATACTAGGCCTACTCAAGGATATAGTACTCAAGGATGCAGTACTCAAGGATGGAGCAGTTATGGCAGCAGTTGCTAATAATGGGTTGATGTGGTTAGAAGTACTGTTAATACTGGCACTTGTATGAGGAGCTTATGGTTTATCACTAAAGAAGCAGAAGGCCTGAAATATCAACTAATAGAAGAAATCAGAGTGTGCTAATGAAATTGGGGGAAGTGTGATGGGATTAAGCGGCAGTGCATCCCCCTCCCTGACACTGAGGAATGCACACGCTGCGTCATGTGCTGCATATCAACTGCATCAAGGGCATCGAGTGAATGGTGATGCTTCAAGTGTTCAAAGCACACCCTGTTTTTATCCATGAAAGAAGCACTGAAAGAACAAAGCAACAGTCAGGATTTTTCATTCTTTTAAGACAGGGGTATTCATTCCCTGGTTTAAAAGAACAACGAACTGAGACAAATGCTCTCAGTTGTCTAAATCGTGTTCATCTATGATATTCATTCCCTTGCTCCATGTGATAACAAAAACCACAGCCTTTCCTTCTTGGAGGTTGTACTTTACAGTTAGAATATTGGCACTATTACTGTATTAGATGTTCTAGTTTATTGCTTTGCACGGCTCCGGTGGATGTTTAAGCCTCTCACTGTTCTGTGAAGGAGAGATGAGCTGTGATGTTGATCAGGAGGATTGAGAGCCTGGACATGTGGCAGGAAGGGTACCAATGGTACCAATACTGCATGGTTCATGATGAAGGGCCATACACAGAAACTGGGTTTAAGACCTTCCTGTTGTTCCTGTTCCAACTATAGATGTTGGGTAATAAACCAACATTAGACACTATAAAACTAGAAAAGCATCTGACTGCAGCCAAACTTTGAGCTTAGAGACACAAAAATACTCTGGGACACTTGGCACCACACTTTTGTCCAAATGCATCTGTCACAGCCCCGTGTACGTCTTCTTCTCTGCTCCGGCGAGACAGAGCAACCATCACTGCACTCCTTCCCCAAACCGGCCTCCATTCGGGTAGAGGTCAACCTCATTTAGGAGAAACCCACAGGAGGGCAACTCCATTTCCATCTGGGTCACAATGACAAGAAATAATGTTCTCCAACCAAAAGCTCAATCTC
>JAADKR020000009.1:10440038-10450217 GCA_011763505.2 Lythrypnus dalli
TTGTCTTTTGTGTCTTGTTTTGATCCTGATTTTGTCTTTTGTGTCTTGTTTTGGTCCTGATTTTGTCTTTTGTGCCTCCTTTTTGTCCTGATTTTGTCTTTTGTGTCTTGTTTTGGTCCCGATTTTGTCTTTTGTGCCTTAAATTAAATACCCTTCTTAACTAAAAAGCATATGTAGCTCAATCAGCTCCTGCCTCCTGCCAAAGGGAAAGCAGTGTCTCCCAGGCCAATGTGTAGTGCCTCTTGAAGTACGTATACTCTTGTGTGTACATTTACCCACAGCATGTGATTTGAAGTGGTCAGACCACAGAAAGAGAGGCACTCCCTTGTACAACAAACAAGTGCAGTCACCATGGAGACGGCAGTGAGATCAGAGAGCGCTAATGTCGCCCGATTGTCCGGCAGAGCGCACTGATAGCTCGCGGTTACGTGGCCACAGATCGTCCACAGATCGTCCCGGCCTCGGCATGGACGCTTTTAGTGAGTCAACAGGGTCCAACCGTCTCTGCTAAACAATGAGCACTTCCATAAAGTCCTTATGTTATTGATGTGGTTCCAAATGTGCTCATTTTATAGAATTTCTTGGCGCCGTTTTGCCTTTCCACATCATGTTTGCTGAGTTCTGTTGAAGTTTTACTCATAGACTCAGTGGAATTTCATTAGCATCCTTTTGCTGAGTGTCCGGTTTCAGGGGAATTAACACTGCTACATACGTCTTCTAAAGAGGAAGCCGGATTGTGGGGCAGTAATGTGAGTGTCTCAGTGGAAGTGTGTGAGAATAGCCTGGAGACAGGTGCTAAGCCACACAGGCTGCTTCATGCGCCATTAGCAACAGGGCAAAAAATAACATTTCAACAGAGCAGTCATAACAGGCTCCAAACTGACAGGACCAGCCAACCAGAAACCCAATCCTCCTGCCAGGACAGACTAATACTGTAGCTTTTTCAGACTGACAGAGTTCAATCCTCTTGATTGTTCCAGTGAGATTTGAAGTTTTTCCCTTTGGCCAACAGGTGGTGCTGTGTGGTCTATGGACGAGACAACTTGTTGCTCTATAATTCATTTTTAGTTTTAAAATACTTTGCTGAAGCTACTACTCTTAGACAGAAAATTAATCTCTTGAAACTAGTACAACAACTGTTTTTCAGAATGCATTTACTTTTACAAGTTCCTCCTTTTTCTTATTGGATGCATTGTCTACATGGATTTCAACTGCATCTGTACCTTCCACATCTTATAGTTCAACTTGAATGAACCAGATCAGTGTTTTGTATAGAACAGCAAAAACATTCACATTGCTCGTTGCCATCGAAGAAAGCTTGATCGTCTCTTGCTAAAGTCAGCACACGCAGAGCACTGTGGGGTTTTGGCAATATTAAGGACACAAATCTTGCTGTAGCGGTGACTTATTCTGGCGTGATGTTCCATTGAGTCGCGCTCGATGCTGTGGCCGTCCATCTCAGCACACAGCTGTAATTTGGACTGGCAGTGGATAGCGTATAATCAAGCTCAAAAAGTTATTTTGGACAGCCTGAAAACGTCCAATGGGGTGATGTGCGGGAAAAGCCAGATGAGTTCACAGATTGGGGAAAGGCACAGTCCATTCTTTTGATCAGAGCAGAGGGCCGAGCCGCAGATACTGTTCATCCTCAAGCGAGAGGAGAGTACCCGAGGGTCAGAGCAGACAGCCATGATAAACACAAGCCTGACCCGACCACAGGTCTGCTGGCTGTCAAGGCACAATCACAGCCAAATAGACTTGACATTTCCAGCAGAGAATTACAGTCAGTGAAGGCATCAGTCGTGTCGTTAGAAGCCAGAGCCGAGAGGAGCTGCCCTTCCTCATGATAACAACTGTCCACTGCAGTCTGTTTGTGTTGCACAGAACTAGGCATAATATAAATTCAGTTTTAAAGAAGAGAGTAGTCACAGCTATAGCACAGGTGAATTGTGGAAACGTAAAACTGGGAGAAAAATGGTCACAGTAGAGCCGGCTGCAGACGGCTTTTGGCCACTTTGAAATGCAAATGGACAATGAATATCATCATCAGTCAAAAAGTGTGGGCAGAAAAGTTCAGGAGGAAATTAAAAAAGGAAAGTAGGCTACATACAATATTGAACCTAGGTCAGTGACATAACAGTGTTTTAAGGCAGGTTTAATTATTCATAGGTAATCATAAAAAGTTTAGATCTATGACTTTTTGTTTTTTTGTTCCCTGTATTTACACAGATTCACACAGATCAGCTGTGGCAATATTTCCCGTTTGCCATCGATTACAGTGACCAAGGGAAGAAAGTGGTGAATAAAAATAAAACTGTGTGCAAGCATTGCCTCACAATTGCACCGTAACCAGGAACCATGAAAGGAACCATTAGACCCAACATGAGCTGCGTCACCGTCCTGTGTCTCCGTCCCGACAGGACGTCTGCGAGCGGGACAGAGTAAAGTGGTATTCTGTTCTGTGGTCGAGAATGAGGGCTTTTGTTTCCTCTAAATGCCATACTCTCGTATCTATTTCACCAAAAGTGGCATCCCTGATATTTACATCGAAGAGTGCCAAAACACTGTAGACGCATTGGCTGCAACTTTGCTTTGACAACAGATGGGAGATTTTCATGCACTTAAAGATTTTGAGGTGTATTCATGTTGAAATTCATATCTAATTGTGACTAAAGTGAATCGTTGTGTTCCTATTGTGAATGCATACCGTGTACTTGGACATGTTAGTTTAAAACAAACACATAATACATAATAACATGTTGTATTCTGTCAGGGATAGAGATTTAAGAACAAGACAGTACTGTTACTTTATAATGTATAATGAGGCTTCAGAAAGTCTGAACACTGCCTTTAGCTTTAATCATGACAGAATAACTCAAAGTGGGTATTTATTATTTCCAAGCCACAGAGAAAGAAAGTCTGTGATGGCCTTCATTGTAAGTGATCCACAGACGAGAGCGTTCAGCAGAAAACACATGCAGGCCCTGTAATTTGTAATTCAGTCAAACATGCCGTCAGAAATAACCCACTCCGAGTCCACCCCTTTCTGAAAACCTGCTCTTAAATTTATGGTTTGTGCTTGGCAGCCGTAATGAGGGCTTTTCAGTAACACGACATTTTAATAGAAGCACCTGCTCTTGTATCTATGGCTAATCCTCCAAGCCTCCAAAGCAAAATGTTTCCAAATGTAAGGAAGTTTGGATCTTTTTGGCACAACTCAAGGGAGAAGCATTTTTGTTGCATCTGGAATAGTAGTAGTAGTAGTAGTAATAATAACTGTAGTATTGAAAGCAGCAGCAGTCATGGCAGAATACTTTTTGTGGGATATTGTGTAACTGTATCTGAATAAATGATCATGGTTAAACTTGGCCAAACCGTCATATTTGTGGCAAGTGAATCCAAGTGTATCCTATAAACACTCTGCTCTGTGTTTTTCCAATCAGACACAGTGGCAAAAGTGCAAAAAGAAATGTCACTGGGTCGCTGTGATTTATTGGAAGTTAGTTTTAATGTCTTCTGGAGCTGAGAGGAAGGCAGACCACATAATTAGCGCTTGGATGTGATAATGTGACTCGACACTGGGAACTGATGCTGTCAACTCAGAACAAGTCTTCCACAAATGCTGCCAAATTCCCATGATCGACCGGTGCAGAGTGGATTCATGGTGACCCACACAAGTATTCTCTGCTCAAAGTGCTCAAAGTGCTCAAAGTGCAGGCTCATAAGTAAAGCTGCTGAGTATGACTCTTTATTAAGCTTTCTCTTTGGAATAATGCAATATTTTACTAATTATATCAGCACACTATGTTCCAAATGTTCAATGTAAGCACTTTTCTTCATCAAATTGTTGAAATAGATATATCTCATAACTAAAACTAAAACTGCACATTTTAAAGTTCTTGTGCATTAGGCTCTTTGTGCAAAATGGGGAAATCTCAGTCAGAAGGAAGAGCATAGTGATTTTGTGATTATATTGTAGCTTCCTATGACATTGGATTAATATTGCATTCACCTAATAATAAGGACAATAATGCATTCCTCTCACTATAAGCTCAAAACCACTTTAAAATTAAATGCATTGAGCTATGTATTTATCTACTGCTGCTGAGGGAAGACTAATGGAAGCCACAAGGGATGAAAGATAATATAATATATAATATAAGATAATTATCTACAATTATCTGCAGTGACAGAGTTGTTGCCGATAACTCAATAATTACCTTATAGACTGATAATTAGGCCCATTATTAATAAGTCCATATTGCATTGAATGTGCCACTCCAGCTGTTGCCTTTGTCTTGGCTCCTCCCATTTTACCCATTACATTCATTCATAGACAGGGTTTATGAATGAAGCCCTTTTACAGCCAGGATTCAAGCATTGACCTTTAGATCTGTGCAGGAATGGTCAAACCACTGAGCCACATCATAAAGTATTTGTTTACGTAAGTGTTTTCAAAATGAACAGTAAGGTGAAGTGACCATTTTGTGGCTTCCTTCAATAAATGTGTAATATTTGTGGGGAACACTGAGGCAATATTCACTAAGAGAACTGTTTTCTAGCTTTGAGTTTCCAGGTTACTTTCCTCCTCAAATTTGCTTTGGAATTGTTGTTGTACTTGTGGAGGTCTAATGTTTCGACTGTGGTTTTCTGCAGAAGCCCAAAGTCATGTAAGTTAGATTATCTGCAAACACTCTATTGAAGTGATATGGCAACATCTTGGATCAAAGATTGGAATTGTTTTCAGGGTCAGGAACAGAAAAGGGAGGATTCTCTTATTATTAGCGTGTATTAGAAATTGACATATCTTATTTGTGTTAGCTCTCAGTCATCCAGGAGTTTTCCATTGTAGCTAAGGTTAGCATGAGAAATCTCCAGTAGCTCATTTCTCCTTTTATGACAAAATGTTTAAAAAAAATCCCCAAAGAAATGTTAAGAAAATGATCAAATATTGTTGTTTCTAATGAGGTGAGTTGTTTTAGAACAAATATATTTCAAGCTGAGAGTAAAACTATTTTAGACTAACTAAAGAGACTATTCTTCCTTGATATTTTGCCGACTCTGCTCATCTCTCTGTGCATCTGTTTTTATTCTCAAAGTGATGGATGGAGGCGAGAGTCACAGACAGGAACTCACACTCCCAGAAGACGCTCTTACAACAACATCCAAACATTCTGGATAAATGATGTTCGGGAAATCGGAAAAGGCTTTAAGGCAAGACACTGCAGGTGAGTAGGATTTTTTTTTAATGTATAGATATATATATAATTTGATTTATATATGATTTTATTATTTAAAAAATAGGCATTTTAAGCTTATAAATGGCCAAATTAAAAATTGCCAATATTAATAATAATGTTGCTGTCAAAATGTGATTTTTTGAGAAGGGATTTTGGATATCTTGTTTTGTTTTATAAACAAGCTAGGATTTTCTTTGTTTTCTGACATTGAATAAACTCAATAAATCAGGCTAGGGATTAAGTATAAAAAAAATCCCCTGAAAATACCTTCCAAATATTGTTAGTAAGTCTGTAGGGGCTACTAAAGTGGCTCTTGAAATGATAATTCCCCATTTAAATCTACAAACAAAAACAAGTAAATATGTTAAGAGACCAAACTGGCCCAAAACCTGAAAATGGAAGAAACTGAGCCTACAGTATCTCTTCTGAACACAGCACCACAGAATGCACAGTCAGAGCGCCACGTGTGACAGTTTATAATGCACTTTAAATTACATGGAGACCAGAATAATCCCTGATTCAAACAACACAGATGCAGTTCAATGAGCATGTGCTGACCAAAATACCGTATATGATCTGGACAACTGGAAACAAGCAAAGCATATTTACAACATATGAAAGGCCAATAAAGAAAACTCACTTAAGAAGATAGAAATATGTTCTACTCAAAATGTGACTGTGTTTTTATGAAATGCATTTAGTGACAGATAGTTTACTGTTCACACCAGATGACCTGGGCAATATTTAAAGGCTACACCAACTTTACTGAAGGTCAAATAACAATACTTTGCACAAGTTATACAAATGTTCTTGCAAAAATATGTACAATTTTACTACATTTTCATTTCTTACAGCAGGAGTCTACAACCTTTTGGATTCAAAGAGCCAAATCATCACCAAATAATACATGAACTGTAATCTTTATAGAGCCACAACCAAAGAAATATGATTACTGTGAGTGTGTGGACTGAACCAGGCCTGATCCAGGACTAAATCAGGTCTAAACCAGGACTGACTTCAGATGTGATCAAGATTAAAGCATGATTTGAACCAGGATTTCCTCAGATCACCTTTGACTAAAAAGCCAAAAAGCAAGAGCAGGTTCAAAAGTCTGCATTCAACAGCAGAGCACATATTTCAGGTACATTTCCTCAAGATACTGTATCTGCACAGACCTGTTCCCCATTACTTCAGCTTCAAAAAACTTTATAAACGCTGCAGAGTTAAAAGTTCAAAACATGGCGTCGGATTTCCCTGAATAACACCATTTTCAAACACATGAATAAAATCCATTTCATTTTCCTTCTAAATGAAACGGAGTAAATCTCTTATCAAAGCGTTTAGAGTTGAAATGGATTGCATCAGGAATCCTTTTACACACAGAAATAGTGGAGTTCAAAAGTGAAGTGCTGTCTGCGGTTTTCAGACACTTTCCACATACCTGGAACCTCGTCCAGACCAAAACTGGAGCTGTTGGGCTTGAAGCGATCCGCCTGAACCTTCATGTTTGGACACAGCACGTCTGAGGAGAGACAATGGGTTTGTTAGACAGGCAGAAATGTGATGAGATGAGCAGAAAAAAGGATACAAGTACATGTGATATTTAGCTTGCTTTAGTGTATATTACATAAGGATTCCCACCCAAGTTATTCAAAAAGGATTCCCACCCAAGTTATTGTGGCAGATATTTCAATCTCCCAATCAAGAAAAAAGAGAAAAAAAAGAAAAAGAATGAAAAAAGGAAAAAAGTATATATCTTTGCAATGAAAAAAGATATAATACTGTAGATACCTAAACAAAAGTACAATAACTCAGGGTGTATTAAACTAAACCACGCTCATTAGAATAAGTGCACATTTGTAGCTGTAGGCAGTGTGAACATGTAAAGTCTGGTTGTCATCTGAAGTGCAAATGAATAAATCTTTTCAGGACAGCCCCAGGGTCTAAAATCATTAAAAAGTATTAAATGTGATCAAGCCAAATGTAAGGCATTAAAAGCAATACATTTAACAAAGAAGCACTCGATTCCCAGGTTTAATTCCAGGCTCAGGTGGGGCCTTTCTGAGTGTAGTTTGCATGTTCTCCTCGTGTCTGTGTAATTTTCCTCCTGGAGCTCTGTTTTCTCCCTCCACTAAAACAATACTTTTTGATGAATGAGGGTGTGTTCATGTGCAGTAGAACAATGAGTGGAAAATACCCCATGGCTCCAGTCCAGTGCGGTGTGTGTGTGTGTGTGTGTGTGTGGGTGGGTGTGTGTGTGTGTGTGTGTGTGTGTGTGTGTGTTCATTAACATGCACTGTTCTTGTAATTCCTCCCCACTGTTGCCTTTCTTCTTGGCTAACATGATTAATTGTGTAATAACTGGTTTGGACTTCCTTTGTTTGGAAGACTTGCAGACTCTTTTGTGTTTCCCAACAGTATTTCCTTGATAAGGCCTCACAATATATTCTCTAGTCATCAATTTTTTTCAGTTCCATAGACATTTGATGATGTGACACCCCTTTTTGGTGAATGCATGTAAAAAACTTTAGATTCGAGGGTTTGAACTGTGACGTGAGGTTTACAGATGAGGTGCTGACTGTCCGAGTGTGGCAGTAGCAACAGTGTAATGTTTCCACACACACACACACACACACACACACACACATACACACACACACACATCTGAGTCTCAGTGATGACAGTGAGAAAGCCAACACCTCCGGCTTCCTTTTCATTCACTGCTCTTGTATTTTCCATTCATGCTCGCAGCTACAGCTTCTCTCTCCATTCATGAGAAAGCAAACACTGGGGCTGGTTGAATAAATTAACACATTTCCGTGCCTGTGCTTCAATAAATTGGTTTTCTGATGTCGCAGTAATTATGAATAAAAATAGGATGTGTGTGGTCAGAGAATTGTTTATGGAGAGCCACAGGGTTAAGCCACAGTGACATCAGACACTGCCTAAGCCCCAATTTTGGTCATTTCCATCCTTTTATTTCATTTTTAAGGGGAAAGTTCAAGATGGAAAAAATTAAAAGGCAAAATATTTTAAGTTATAAAGTAGTTCCCTTTGTTTACAGCCACACTTTGGACACCCCTGGACTATGTTGGACAGTATTCTGAGCCAATGACTATACAATATTCAATTGACCTATAAACTAAATAGAGACATGTGAGATTACTTTTGTTAATAGACTGTTATTGTAGAAATATTGCAAGTTCAGGGCCAAGTTAATAACAGTAAATGAGTCAACACTGGAGAATCCTGTCATATTTCTACTGAAACTTTCTCTTGCAGGACTGGAACATCCTCACATTCCAGAAAAAGAAGCCAACAATTTCCCTGTCCCACATACCCCAATGGGCACAACACAGTGACAAAATGAAGCAGCAGGTAATTAACAAAATGAGGTATTTGTGCCAACCATTAAACCTGGTTAAGGCATCTGTGCTTTGTTGTTGTTTTTTCAGCATATTCCAATGTTACCTGTAAACTTTTTTTTGTTTATTTGTATATTTTTTGGTCTACCTGTAAACTTTCTCTTTGTAAAATGACTCACCTCACCTTAAATTGCTGTTCCATATGTGAATGCAAGTGCGTCATTCTTTTAAAAGACTTTGCTGCAGCCGAGCTACTCCCTGCACTTGTGGCCCTGGAGCTATAATTTAGGGATCCAGCTGTTAGTTAAAATAAGAACAGGGTAAAACGACTGCATTTGGATTGGAAAGATAGGGCTCACTCGGATGAGCATTTTGTCGATAGTGATTTGTTCCTATCAAATTTTACAGTATCCAAGAATATTCTTAATTCTGTCATTGAAGGGTTCATTCCATGTCTTAGGTTTCATATTCATACAGCTTCACATGACCTTTTTTTTTTTTTTATAATTTTAGCACCTGTATTGCCTGCACTACAAATCAGTTCTTGCTCCAAGCTTGATGAGGTATGATCAGAAATCAGGACAAAATTGTCTATTTTTTATACACATAGTATTACTTTAGTTAAATATTTAATCATGTTTTGTTTATTTTCTTTTGTCCTTCATTATTGTAAAAGCAGGCGTTTGTGGATAAAGACCTATGTGCACTGTGCAGCTAACTATTAAGTATTTTTTTATCTGATGATGATGAACAAGCTGCTAGTTGTTTTTAACATTAACATGACAGTATTTCTGCTGCTACTCTTGTCTGTTGTTGTTTTTTTTCTTTTTAGTATGATTAATGTTGTATTAAGGCTACTTTTTTAGTGTTTGTACTGATATGTACAGTATATGATGTGTATTTATCTAGCTTTATTGTAATAACTGCCTTGGATTCCATTTTGTCTGCACTGATATTGTATATTTTGACTGTCTTTTAGGGAAACTGTATACACCTGTCCAGAGACTTCGGAAGAAAGATTGCTTTTTTGGCTAATTCAGGTATATTTACATTTTTATTATTAATGTACAGTGTCCCTGCTAAATAAATCAATAAAATAAGTATAGCAGCCTGAAAGTTGAGAGCTTAAACACTCATATCTGGTATGAATTAAACAAATAAAGTATGTTAGAAAGTAGACCACAACCAACAACTTAAAATGTAAATGCCCACTTAGCTGTTTTTTCATTGTCTCTTTCAAAAATAAAATCCCAGTTGGATACTTTTCCTACAGACTTTACAACCTTTATAGCAGGGCATTTCAGCCAAAGTCTAAATCAGACGTGCTTTTCTTGGAGGTTTGGTGACATTCCGGGTCGTGGAAGGTCAAGTGTCCAGGTCCAGAAGTGGAGGACCACACATGATCTAATACGTCCGTCTGGTGCCAAGGAAATCGCCGGCTCTTTTTTTTTAGCCCCAAAGATTAAAAGGTGAAGAGATCCAGCATTGACATTGGGCCTGCTGCTGCTGCGTCCGAAACATTAGAGCTGTAATTTTCTGGGTGAAAATAGCCTGCATAGCTGCCACTGACCACT
>JAADKR020000009.1:10631268-10643028 GCA_011763505.2 Lythrypnus dalli
GGATGTAAAAGTAGAGCAAAAAAATGATGTTTTGATATTATGGATACATGCATTTCGAATGTATCGCAAAAAAACATTGTATCGCAATATTAGGTGATGCAATATCCATATCGCATGATCAATCAATTCTTCCATCTGACTGAGATTGACACATTTTACTGCCTGCTCAGTTTAAAACTTGTGAAACTTTTAAATGTGCAAAAGCTCAATTTGTTCTAATTTTCTTAATTTACTTCCATTTTAGCCTTGTTTTAGTTGTGATTTTGTCTTAAGTATCTTGTTTTGGTCCCAATTTTGCTTTTGTGCCTTGAAAATGTATGAAAATGTATGAAAATGTACTCGCAATTTGTGTTTTTAATACGTTGAGGTGAAGTTCAGTAAAAATATCGCAATATTATCATTATCGAGTTATTACACATCCGTATCGCATATTGCACATTTTTTGAAACTTTTTGGAACTGTTAAATGTGCAAAAGTTCAATATGTTCTACATGTCTTAATTTGGTTCAATTTTAGTTTCCTTTTAGTCCTAATTGTGTCTTGTTTTGGCCTTTTGTGTCTTGTTTTTGACATATTTTCTGATAATGTACTCACTATTTGCATTGAAATCAAATAGAACATACTTAGGCGAATCAGTCTAGTAAAAATGTTGCAATAATATGGTTATCACAATATTTCACACCTGCATCCCATGCTTTTTCAAAATCGTGCAGCCCTACTATCTGCTAATTAAAAATGCATCAGCTTATCAAAATAAAACACTCCCAAATACATGCACGCCTTTGCTCTCTTGCAAAAAAACAATAATAACGTGTTCATATGTTGTTGTGCTGTGGCAGAGAGGCTCACGGGTCTGGGCAGAGGGGGCTGTTTTTCTGCAGCCTTTCCATTAGATGCAATTATAAATGGCCGAGAGCACAGGGACAGGGCAGCCAATCAGATCTCGGCTCGCATGTCAACCTAAGACCAACTGTCTCCTGGCGCTGACAGCCGGATTTTTACCTCCATAATTCAAATCCCCAAAGCAATCTGCTCTTTACCAACTCTGTTTACAAGAGGAAAAGCACGGACAAACAGCGTCCAAACAGCGCCACAATGAATGAAACCCCGCGCACGCATGCATTAAATCGCAGGTCCACGATCACACTTTGATCACACTTGATAATTGCGCTTATTCTCTTGATCCACGAGGGTCCTTTTCTGCGGCTTTTGCGCAAAGGCGAGCACCTCTTTCCCCCGGATGATTATGCAAATGTGGCTAACCCGCCTGTCATTAGCATCTTGTTTACGGTCTTGACAGCTACACATACAAACTTTGCAAGCTCTCCAAAACAGAAAAGAAAGGAAAAACCGAGCAGGATTCTTAGTGGCGTTTTAGCTTTAAAGAAAGAGCCCCGCTTTTTCTCGCAGCGATCCAGAAGGAGGACAGAGAAGTGTCAGCTTATCTCTGCGAGCTCACACTTTCCCCTTGACAAACTCTTACAGTACTTAGTCAAACTCTCGTCCTGTACATCCCACCAGCACACACGGCTACCAGTGGCTCTCAAAGTAGTTTTAATGGCAATATACGGGCTGTTTTTCACTCTTATGTCTATTGCAGGGGGTGGTATTGGGAGAAAGAGGGAGGCAGCCATTTTAGAGCTCTTGCTACATAGACAATGGCTGATCCAAAGCAAAGTGCAGCTCCTATGTGCCTTTTCTGTGCTACAGCTTTACTTGAACTAAGTCAAAGTGAGACTGTGCATAGGTGAGGCTTACCTGGGGTCTGTTGGGTGGTTGTCCAGTGTTTCCTGGGCTCATAGGAGGTGGATGGTGGACCCTTTGTTGCCAACCCGGATGGACTCCTCCATACTGACTGCTACCCATATCTCCTGGTCCCTTGTTAGCCCCGTCCTGATTGTTATAGTCCCCTTGTGGGTAGTTCGGATAGCCCCTGCCAGAGCTGGGAGATGTCAGAAGCTGGTTTAAAGTTGGTGTGGATGTAGGTTGTTGGTTTCCCATGTTATATCTCTGGTTATTATAAGAGGCAGCCATAGCAGGGGTTCCTCCTGCTGGCTGTTGCTTGCCTGGCTGCCCCCCAGCCGCCGGAGGCTGGTTATTACGAGGGGAATTCATGGCCCCATAGCCCTGGCCCTGATAAGAAGTCCTGTTTGGGAAGGGGCTGTAGTTGTTGTAATGGTTGGGGTAGCCGTGTTCGTGAGAGTTAGGGGGATATGGGTCTATCATGCCCGGCCCCGATGCAGCTGCCATGCCAGGGCTTTGTTGTCCGCCATGTTGATGAAAAGGGGGCCTGAAGTGCTGGTTGTAACCGTAAGGAGGTGGAGGAAAGGGGCCCGAATGATGGTGTCCCATTCCGGGATGGTTATTCCCATCGGGTCCGCCAGAATCATTCTGATTACTGCTATTATTATTTACCCTGGGCAAATTGCCGTTCTTCATGTCAGGATCCCCTCCTCCCCCAGCGTTCCCAGCCTCGGTCCCGTCCTGCAGCTCCTTGTGTCCGGGAGAGCCGCCCTCAGCCCCGGCCTCCTTCTGCTCATGCTGCTGGTCCCCCGCCGCCGCCTCGTCCTGCTCTCGCTCCGGCTTCTTGAGCTCGGACGGCGGGCTGCTGTTGAGACTGGCGACGCTGGCGACCTGAGCGGCCATGATACTCCTCTCTCTCCCGAGTCGATCCTCTCAGTCAGCAACGCGACTATTCACAGGAAAAACCCGAAGAACCATTGAATATAAATAAGAGGATGTTTAGAAGAACGTACCCGTTGTCCCGGTTCATTCCCCTTTGCCCTCCGTCCGGACCGGTATCCGGTAATCCACCGCGACTCCGGTCAAGTTAAAACACAGAGGGGAAAGTTTTGCGAAAGAAAAAACACATGAATATAGAGCCAGGGATGCGGATTTCGCCAATACGAGTGGATGAGCGTGTGTTGGAGGGGCTTCTGTTACAGGACGAACGCGAGAGAGCGAGATATCAACCAAAGCAGCACGAGGCTCCGCGAGACACAGCCATTTTACCGAAGTGTCGCGAGAAAACGAAGACCCGGAACGGACTCCCCCACACGCTGGATCCGGACTCAGCGCACAGCCTCACAACAACATTGTTTATACATCCAAAGAGCCATTGTTGTTGGTTTAATGCCCTCTCAAATGGTCTCATACACAACCTGGATCATAGTATAGGTCTTTGTATTATTATTATTTTGCATAAACAACTAATTCACTTTATTTGAAAGTGCTATTATAAGAGAAATGTCTGTGAAACACACTGCAGTGAGCCAAATTCTTATATAATTAAACGTTTTCTATGATGTAAAGCTATTGCAACTATTTTCTGTATTATCCTATTGAGTTTGGCAAAAATAGATAGCTAATAATAGGCTACAACTCATTAACTACACAATACAGATTTTGTTTTTAAAAAGATTTCCACAACATTTTTTTCATTTGCCTCTAGACAAAATAAGGAAAACAACTGCATAACATAGGGTCACAAATGTAACACTGACTGGGTTTGTTTTCAGCTACATATAGACAAGTCTAAAGTACTATTATTGTGTTATTACTTCATATTTTAACTACTTGATTGAAAAAACAACTTCTATTTAAGGTGAATTCAGCAGTTTCATTAAAGCCTAATAGTACAGCACAATTACAGAATACCACTGTTACAGTTTTCTCTTAATACTACCACATATTGTGCCTTTAAGTCACCCATAGCTATTCAACCGTCCTGATTACAAAAATGACTTCATGCATGAGTTGTGTGTTCCTATTTGTTACATTCATTTCTGCACTTTATCTTATTAGCTTGTTAAAGGAGTGGAACAAAATGGGCTACAATGTCATCTTCTGTTAGAGGGGGCTAATGGGCAGAAATGACTGTTCCCATACTGCTTCCATGTGTCGACAGCAGCAAATGAGGGGAGGGAGTACAGTGGAGGGAAAGCATGAAATTACAACCTGTGCATGTCTGTGCAGCCTGAGTGTGTGTTAGCAATGAAGAGAGAGGACAAAAAAAGGATGGGGGATGGAAACAGAGCAGAAAGTGGACAAAAAAACAAGATAGTGATGTAAAAGATGAAAACAAGTATCAAGTTGTGAGCTACTAAAATGTGCCAATGTGTGTTTGCAAGTTAAAGTCACATCTCCAGCACTAGGACAGGCAGGAGGCATGAAGTCGTCCTATACAATTAGCCGAAGCAGAAAGCCTGGCTCTCCCCACCCCCTTTCTTCTCTCGTGCTCTCCTAGCAGCAGCAGCCTTCGTGTGGCCTTCAGGGGCTGCCGGAATTACCACGCTTACACCAAAGCATCGCCTGTGCGTGTTTAGGGGGAGATAACTAATTTAAACAAAGTGTCTTTCCAGATACTGTAACAGTTGCACACGTATAAAGAAGGAGGCAATAAGGTAAAATGTAAACTGGGCTTATATGAAAAAAATAAAGGCAGTCTACGACAGAGTAATGGTCCTTAAAAAGCACATTACACATTTAGGCTTTTTGTTTATAGTTTCAGAACATGTAAAGACTACACTTATTTAAGTACAAGGGGCACATTCACATAGTAGCATTAGAATATGTTGTATCATAATTTGTAATTTATATAATATCACTATTAAAAGTTAAAGTGAATTGACCAGCATAAACTTCAGCCTATTTTTTCAATATTTTTGTTCCAGAGCCTCTTCCCATGTAAAAATGTACAAAGCCACAAAGCTTTACATATGTTATATAACTAGATTATTTTGCACTGAAACAGATACAATTCAAACACCAAACATCAGTTTGGGCTACATCATTCACAGAGTTTACTGTATTTCAGTCGGTAACACAGAATGCAGTGATAACGTGCATTCACGAGCTTCACGAAGAGTCCTTGAACGCAGCATCACCGCTTGCAAAAGCAGCAGAACTTTGCTATGTGAATGTGGGGGATGGGAAGCGGCACAGCCTGCTTTGCTGAGCCCTTTCTCTTTAGAATGCAGAGCTTTCTGCACTCTTTTCTCACTCCATACAAGGCTAATAGATGCTGTTTTATATCAAGTTTTACTCTGAAACCCAGCAGAATATGTGGCTGTACTTTAGATATTGGTGGTGCTTTTGTATGTTTAATAAAGGAGAGTGTGCAGGGTGGAGGGGCAGCTCAGCTGCTGTCTGCTTATATAGGCTAAGGGAGGAGTGTGTGTTTGAACACAGCGCAGAGACAAGGCTGTGAGAGGGGAGGGGGTAGGGAGCTGCGTTTTCTTTTTACCATAAACTTGGTGTATGTTATCAAGGGTGCAGTCTCTCTTCTCTCTTTTATATTTTTGTAGCTCACATACCTCATTATGCTTTCTATGCCGCGCTTTCTCCATCTTATTTTAGATGTTGCTTCAAAAATGTGCTGTATTTTAGTAGCTCACCTTGAAAAATATTTATGGGTTATTCAGCTGCCTGTATGCGTCTGTGGAGCTGCAAAGTGACTTTAAAGCACTAAGATCATGTGGTATGTTAAATCTCTGTGGGAGAGCAACAACATGATGCTAAAGTCCTGATGTGAAGCTAAGAGTTTCATGCATTTATTTATGTGATCCTTGTTTTACAAGGATATGTGTTCTAAGAGATACTGTGTGGTCTGTCTGCACAAGCATAATCTAAACTACAATGACCTCTCATGCCAAATATGGCCATTCATATCACTGGCAAAGCAACTTTCTCCTTGCAGAAATCTTTCTATAGGCTGTGAAAAGGACATCTAACAGTATAGTTTACGGTTGGTATCACAGCTGCTGTTCACATGCAGTCGTTGTACTATAACTGCTACCACCCACAGATGATAAATGACTTGACCAAAGTGCTACCATGAAAAGTTCTCACTGTAATTCTGTCATAATCCTGTCTGGCTCATGCAGAATATGCTTCACACTACCCACATAATCTTATAGTGTTGTGCCCTCTGTCTATTGTCTCCAGAATCAGTGTTCAGAGCTGTGGAAGCTATATTCAGAATACTACTCCTGGTGCTGCATGTTGTTAGGTATGTTTTGAAGCAAGAGCAGAAGGGATGGTGGGAACTTCCAACATCCCTCCCAGGGCGATGATTTAGGAGTGTTTACCATTGTCTTAGCGTTGCCTTCTCAGAGGATGGCCATGATGCATCACCTTCGGCTTAATGCAGCAGCAGCTTCAGCTTCCCTTGCCATCTCACTAGCACTTTCTTGGCCTGAATCCAGAAAAAATATGAGTTAGCAATTAGAGGTGTACGTATCAAATAGGTTGCGTTCACTACAATGCAGAATTCGAAGATAATTTTAAATGGGGACAGAGGCCATAGACTTAGCATCGGTCCACAAATTTGTCACATTATTCTTGTGTGTTAAATTAATGACAGATTTTGATTAATCTTTCTTCCCTCATCATTTACTGTTTTTGATTGCCAGAAATAAAATATTAATGTCCATGAATTAAATTAAAGCTTTACACAGCAAGTGTCACTCTTGTTGAGCAAGTTAACTGATGCCTGATCATTGAGGAAGGGCTTTTTTTAATTCCCCAAGATACAATCTGGGAATGGTGCCATACAATCTCCAAGACAACCCAATAATGTGGCGTGGAATTTCCTAACAAGAGGCAGGCTGAATTCGGACACACACAGACGCACAACTCACGTGTACAATAGCTAAACACGGCCAAAACCTGACGTTAATGCACACACTTTGAATTTATGGCAACAATGAGACGGTCATTAATGGTCACTTGTGCCAAAAATCAGCAGCAGCAACAATCCATCAATGACCCCGTCTTGGCCACACACTGAAATAACACACAATTACAGGCGTTGGGTTGTGTCCAGCGGGTTGCCAGGCAGCCGCTCGACGCATAGTCTGGAGTGTGTGAAGGAAGGAAGTGGCACTTGGGGAAGTGCAATAGGCGTCCGACTCGTTCCCAGACAGTCTGCATTGCAAACATGCTGAGCTGCTCAAGGTGGACCACAGCCCAACGGTCGTCACTACAACTGTGTGTGTTTAATGTGTTTAATGTGTCGCATGTGACGGCTACGGCCAATCACAGCTGCAGAAACACTTGGAGAGGCTTTTAAATGCACTCATACATACATACATACATACATATATACATACAGCTATGGCTACAGTGAAAGTATCCAGCTGCACAGGCCAATGAACAGGCAGGAACAGTTTAGGACAAGTTTAGAGGCAACTCACATATTTACCAATACTAATGAAAGGTAATATGCAAAAAAATGCAATATATAAAAGTAAAGAATTGCATTTTAGCAATAGAATGCAATTTCACAATAAATTATTATTTTGTTAAATTGCAGTGAAAATTATGACTTTTGTCTAAAGCCATTTTTTCAGGCTACTATCTCAGCCATGGTTCTTTTCTTGCAAGATCAAATTGGAAACATGTTTTGCATTCACTCCCGGCTTAATGACTTGCCCTTTTCCTTATCTGGCCTCTTTTTTTTCACTGAAATCATCCTTGGTCTTAAGGTGAAAATAGTCTTGGGGACTCAGTGCCCCATGACAGCCTCTGAAATCAAAGTCGATAGGGCATTTTCAGGTTGCTCCCGAGAACTTTTATCTGTCTTTTTGTGTGAGGTGATAATTTGCTTGGGGGGCATTTCTGTTAAAACATCTCTGAATTCATGAAGTCTGTACGGTTCACACCAGCGCCAAGCGATGAATTCTAAGCAGTCCATTTCTCGCAGTGCGCTCGAGTGAAGTGAAAAAAAAAAGGAACCCCCGATCTCAACAAAGCCGGGCAAGGTTAAGAGCACTCAAAATTACGGTGTCCACCCCACAAGGACAGAGAAGTGCTCACGCAGCTTTCAACAGGGATGAAAAGAAACCGTGCAGGGAATCGTCTCCGTGAGAGAACTCATCACAGGGAACATACCGGGAACGGCTCCACTGTGGGTCACGGAGCTCAGGATGTGTATTTACAGTGGAGCCAGTGGATGGGCTGGAGTAAAGAGTAGGAGAGGAGCACAAGGAGAATGCATACGTTTATCTGTGTAATTCAAAATGTGACCTAAAAAGGAGAAAAAAACACCCTTCTCAAATAGGGCTGAGCGATATCAAGAAAAATGTGCTGGCAAACATTACATTTACATAGCTGTGTCATTCAAAAAGATAATTGACCTGAATAAAGTACAAAAGTGGAAAAAAGCACAGTAGTAAAGCTTTTTTTTGAGCGAGAGAGAGATTACACATCAAGTGTACTTAATATTCATTTTTAGCAGCAGTTTTTGCAGGTTTTTCTTGATATGTTCTATATTGTAGTCCATATCTTCCATATCTTCGTCCTTGTGGATAAATACTAACAGATAGTAAACTAGATATAAAAATATACATATAAAAAGAAGCACTCTGATCCCAGCTTGTTGCACTGATATACTTTTGAATCCCATTTTCAGGTTGAAAGAACAGTATGTTTTTGACTTAAAAGATAAACTGTCCACATGCTCAACCTGTACAATGTTGATTATTGATAAATTAATGTTTGGAGAGATGAATCAATTGAAATCATGATTAAATATGTGGTCAATCTGTTGCAGTTACTGGTCATGATTTAGAGTGGAGTTTGGAATATGAAAACAAAAACTGATTATGAATGGTTTTGCAGTTAAAAGCATTTACTTAATGTTTAAGCTAATGTTTACTTTGAAAGTTCTAACCCATGAACCCTATAAGAGGCATATTTACCTAAATATAATCAATCATATATTATATATAAATAATAATTGAACATAAATATATATTTTTTCTTGAATAGTCAGAAGAGATGAGTTTGAATTTGCAGCAAAAATATACGTACTTCTTGGTGCAGCAGGTTTGAATCAGCGGCTGAAGTGCCATAGGTTTTCATCTAAAGGTGTCAGGCAGGACGTGCGCCTTGCCATGCGATGAACAACACTGTGGGCAGGCAAAAAGATGACAAAATTGACATGTTGAAGACAGAGTGATTAAGCTACCTGTTACAGCTCAGCCCCAGAGCATACATCAATATGAACCGTCGCAGATGGAGAAGATGAATTGGACGTGACTGAATGGCTGTTAAAAAAACAGGGCAACTTATCCAGAGCAGAAAATAGAAACCTAAAGAGCATTTTATGGAGAAGCTATTTTCTGAGTAATGTCAACATTTTGATAGAAGACATTATGGAGAAAAACGGCTGATGTAATTCACTCCCTGGCCCTGAGATGCTCAAGAGACCAATCTTCTCATACCTCGGAATTGGATGTATTTCAACGGTTACCGGCTGAATCATTTTCTTGTCCCACTCCTTTTAGCCTTTTGTTTACATCTCTACTGTGCCTGATCTCTTACCTCTTATGGGGGATGAATAATGTTTGTGCCGTTTCAAACATGAGTGCTTCAACGTACAAAGGCGGAACATTGAAGTGAAATCAGAAAAAAGCCAATGTACTGATACTTTGATTTGATGTACAAAGTAAGATATTGGATGGTGGAGTTGAAAGTGGATGGTTTAAAGCAGGGTTGTTTTGATGCTGATACTGTTAAAAGATTACATGTCGATGTCTGAGAGATACGAGATCGTTCAGGTATTGTCTCAGTGAGAACCGAAACCTATCCCATACTATGTTGTGTTTTTGTAAAAAAGAACCCTGAAGAGATGCAAGGTACAGCTGTGTACTGTGCTATAGCTAATGCTCACATCATCTTCAAAACTGACTGCAGACTGTGTATCTGTTTGTACTTGTCGTCTTGTATAAATAAATTGTATATAAATGTTCCACTTGATTAGAAAGCAGAATTTGTATAGCGCTTTTCACATGACACAAGTCAGCCATTAAGCTTCACACACAAAGGAAGAGAGTTTCACTCACTCCATCAAAACAGGATTTCCACGAGCCATTAAAGGTGCGTTATGCAACTTTTTATGTAGAAAAGAAGTTAATGTTACTGCTTATCTGGCCTTGATGTAATCCAGTGGCTGTATGAGTGGTTACCATGAGTCTTTTACTTTCCATCACGGTGGCCTCTATGACGCTTCAGGATGAATTGTTTTCTAGGTTTTCTGGTCTGTCTCAATGGGTAAACGTACAAACCTACCTGAAAACCTAGAAAACAATTGATCCTGGAGCATCACAGAGGCCACTGTGATGAAAAGTAAAGGAACTATGAAAACCACCCATATAGCTTTCAGTATATTTAGACACACAAACACAAAGAGTGCCATCTTTTCAATTGATACTCTAGTAAATCTGCTCCTACTTCAGAATCAGTCATCAGTTTTCAAAGAATCTTCAAGAGAGAGTAGACATTTGTCCGTAATTGCTCTTTTTTCCCATAATGTAAGGATATCTCGGCGTGAAGACTCTCCCCAGTCGCCATGCGAGCGATGAATTACTTTTCTTCTCGAGATTCAGAAACCAAACACGATGAAGTCAAACAAGGCAGCATATGACTTCCCAGTTTCTCTACTTCCTTTTGCCAGTCAAGTCAATAAAACATGGCCTAATCCAAGCTTTCTTCTTCCGAATATGATGCGAGAGCTTACGATTTGGAACGCATCATTTGGACCGTTTAAGATCTGGATCCATTTCACAGTTGAAGAGGGTATTTGAACCGAAACCTTAAGAGACACTGCTGGGCACATGCACTTGCCAAATGGGCCATTTATAAAAGGTTGGCTGTAGCCCCGCAGAGTGAATGCTGGCAGAGGCATGGAGCCCACCTCATAGTGCCAACCGAGGGTTTTGTTTGGCATGTGTCTGTGTAGTATGGCTTTTCTCCTCCAGACACTGGCCCGAATACAACCCAGCATTAGCTAACAGAAGCATTAGAGGGAGGCATTTGAACGCGAGAGGTGTAAGATTGACGATCAATAGGTAAACACCGGGAACAGATGCTAAATATTGCAGAGACATACAATTATGGCCCCTTTAGCGAGCGTTTGGCATCACATTTTAGCACGTTACAGCATCAAAGTGAGGTCTGCCATACTGACATTCTCAAATGTTCTTTATTCCGTTCCAAATTTTACAGTAACCCAGTCATTTTTACGTCACGTTTATGAATACGGTGCTCTCTTGGGTTCAATGATAAAGATAAAATGTGAATGCCATTGTAATGCTGTGTGTGTAATGAAAACAAATTGATTGGTGTCAAATATATAGTCTGTCGTCTACTGATGTTATGTATTGAACCGGATGCGTTTGATCGATTAGTCTATACTGCAACATGAACCGCAGCATAATAAGTGGCCAGTTATGAAAATGATTTTGGCAACCAGTTTAGAATATGGAGTGAATGATTATGGACTATTTTCTTTATTCCTGATTTCATTTTGTTTGTAATTGGAATGATAAAGATTAATAATGTCACTTATATATGGAATGGACCACAGTGACTAATAGTTGGTCCATTAAAGAGCCTCAACCTGATTTTTTTTTCTTGAAGTAGAACAAATACCAATTTGTCTTAATTTAGTATATTGTTAACAGATATCTCGGGAAATCATACTGTGCATCTACCGGTAATTATAAACCATTTGTATCAATTGCGTAAACTTACAGCTATTTGTTTCAGTATTTCTGCGAAAGTGACCCTAAAAAGTGACCCTGCAAGTTCAAAAACATGCTTATAAAGTCATCAATGTGAAAAATTGGGATGGTTGTTGGTGAATTGTGTTGCATATACTTTGTGATTTTGTGCTCAAATAAATAATACATATTTTTACATTGAAAAGCTGATTTTCTTTCCATTCTAACAAAATATGTCTTCTTTCTTAGTCAT
>JAADKR020000009.1:11039116-11050036 GCA_011763505.2 Lythrypnus dalli
GTATTAGCTCCTGTTATAGCATTAGCATCGTATTAGCTCCTGTTATAGCATTAGCATCGTATTAGTTCCTGTTATAGCATTAGCATTGTATTAGCTCCTGTTATAGCATTAGCATCGTATTGGCTCCTGCTATAGCATTAGCCTCGGTCTCGTCATTTTCAAGTGGGAAAAATCCCAGTTACCTTTCGCCTGGAATGCACCAAAAGAGCTACGCACAGATGCTTATGACAGACACTTGTATCGACCAATAAACAGCTCTGAACGGGCATTGACCACGCCTCGTTTTAGCCTCTTCCCCAGCCTGAATCTCACTGTGAGTCTGTCAGGTGTTAACCAGGCCACACGTCGACTGTAAAGTTCCCTCTGCTCTCCACATTCCTGATGCCGCTCTCAGGATCTGGCTCCACAAAGGGAAACGCAGTGGCCCTTTCTTTCATTTCTTTCATTCTTTCTTTCTTTCTCTCCCTCTCTCTCTTTCTTTCTTTCTTTCTTTCTTTCTTTCTTTCTCTCTCTCCCGGCTGTAACACAAGTAAACAGGCCTTGTCATGGCGCGCAGGTGATTCTATTGAGTGCGTGCCTGGGCCCTCAGCCTTAGCTTTCAGAGGCAGAAAAAGTCGGCGGATGCGGCGGACAATGGAGCGTCTCAACATGTTGCCGCAGCTGGAGCCCACTAGCCCCGAGCGACGGCAGCTTCTCCGCTTCAACAATAAAACAAAGTGCAGAAAGGCGGCCTCGTCCCTGAGCTAATGCCGCTGTTGTTCCCGCAGTTCCTGTTTGCCGTAAGACTGTCTGGGGTCGCCCGCGGCGCCATGTCCCGAAACACCGGCTCAACAACCTTCATTCAGCTTTTTTTTTTATTATTATTTCAGACAATGACAAAAAATATATATATATAAAAGGAGAAGACTTCAAAAGTGTCTGATACAAAAATAAATTACATTCTATTCAGGCGGAGAAACCCACATCTTAGCCCATATAATGTGTACATTTACAATAAGCCTAACAGCACTCTTTATCTTACAAAGCTAGCATTCACATTTTGAAACGTACAGTAAGCCTACAGTTAACAATGGTCTTTTTTCTTTAAATCTATTTGCACTCTATTATCAGTGACAATAAGAAATGGGAAATGCACAGACAGTGGAGTCTTATTAGCTTTATGTGCATAGACACATATATATATATATATATATTTAACTTTTCAACTCATTTATTTGCTCTTGTGCGCCTACATTTAACAATTAAAAAAAAAAAAGTAGCTACACTGGCAAGCAGGTTTTTTGTCTGTCCCCTTCATGTCATTTAAAAAGAATAATGGTTTTATTTAGAATTAAAAAGACCTATAGCTGTGAGCCATGACTAATGTGGGAGTCTTTGGCCGTCAGTGAAAACATCTGCGAGTTTGACAGATGTTATAGCCATGTTGCTAAGGCTGGATCCAGTATTAAGATCAATTGTAAAGAATGACCACTTTGTAATCTCCATAACGGGCCGGGTTGCCAGGTCATGATTTTGAGCGCCTTTTAAACCCTTTCAGGAGAAGAAAAAAGCTGCCCACAGGTTTTGGATTCTCTGTTTTCCATGTAAAATAATCTACATTTACCGTAGCCTATCCTTAAATGAAAATCCTTATTTGAAATGACAAACGCTCAAACGCAAAGCCGTCAGAGCTGCTCCCTCTGTAAACAAATGAAATGTGTTGAATATTCCAAATGCACTGGACTTTTGGGTTTGGGTGACGATACCTGGCAACCCTGAATGCAGGTGAAAGATATATTTAGTTTTGCACAAACTTTCACAGAGCAGCTTCAGGTTTGTCCAAGTGAAATGTAAGACTTTTTTTAATACCCTTTTAATGCCCTCACAGTGAAATGTAATGTCACTATTGCAGGCCAAAGGATTATTTACTGTTATTTCACATGACAATGTAAATAAAAAGCATTTGTTTTTGATCAATTACTTAAAAAAGTGCTTGAATAACCTCAATTTATGTTGATTTTGAGCAAGTTTGGAGGGTCTTCAAATTTGTTTGTTTAAAATTAGAGAAATTAATTGTGTGCTTAAAATGAAAGAAAACAAACTAAATACATTTGAAATGAGACACAAAAGTTAAAGGCAAGAGAAAAATTATTGTTCCATGGACAAATCTGCGCAAGATCAGCACAAATGATGATAATTCAAGCCGTTCAAATCGCTTTATCTAAAAAATGTAAGACTCATTGCAAAAATAATGCATTTTTGTTATATTTAGTGCTTTTAAAACCTTATATTTGGCAAATGTAATACCTTTTTAATGATTTAAGACCCTGGGGCGGCCCCGTTATAAGCAACATTCCAGAATACGTTTAGCGTGTTTTGTTATCTGGTTTTACTCTGTTAAATTATTAAGAGTGACATAAATCTCTGTAAAATATGTGAAAAAGTAAAATATGCAGTAGAGCATAAAACCTATGTACAGAGTCCATCTTCGACAGTGAAGCTGAAGTGAGATCCTATGATTGATACAGATTGTACAGAGTGAAAAACAAACACATGCGACTGTCCACGTCCTTCATTAAACAGTCCATTTTACACCGAGTTCTGAAGAGGCTTCTACTCAGAAACTTCCATGACTTCCAGAAACTTCCATTTGCAGTGGATTCAGAAAACATTCATGACCCTCCATTCATCCCCGTTTTATCAAGTGCAAAGTCTGAAAATGCTCAAAGTATTGGTTTCTTTCCTAAAAACAAGCAGTCTTGAAAAGAAGCTGTGACTGTTTAAAAACAGCACAACAATGGAATGAGTCTGCAGTAAATTCTACTTTTATATGTGTTTACTATTGTGCAGTAGTACATGCTGGAAGAGTAGAGGTAGAGTAAAATAGAAGCTCTTAATTCATTTCCAAGCTCCCACAAAGACTTTTGGGTTGAGAGACATTTCTTGCAATAAGAACACTGCAAAAAGTCCCAGTTATAAGAAACTAATGTCAAGTTTTTTACACTTAAAGCAGACTTTTTTCACTGAGGGCCGTAAACTGAAGTATTTACGGTTTGGAGAGCCACAGATTGATGGTTAAAATTAAAGTTTAATCCGTGCCCCACACCTTTTTTAGGATTAGAACAATAATGCCAGCTCTTCCTCACAATAAAATATTAGTTTTTGAGGTGAAAATCGAGCAGAATTAGGGAACTTGCAGTAAAAGTACATTCTCTGCTGAACAAGTAGCCTGAGGGCCACCAAAAAATGGTCTGAGGGCCGCATTGGGCCCCCGGGCCGCACTTTGGACAGTCCTGACTGAAAGGCACTATACCTGATTTTTGAAAACATTTAAAGAGGGAGTGAGTAAATTAAATTGTTGTGGTTTGAAATCATTCTTAACTTTCCTAAAACATTTCTAACATCTCAATTTTTCACAAGGATTTTTAAAAGCACATTTCACAAACTGCAAAATTATGGAATACAATGAAAATACATGTTGTTCCAATTCTTAACAAAAAAATCAGGTATAGCGCCTTTAAGAAAGATTTTATCACACTCAAAATTACTACATTTTGTATGTGTCTATATACAAATAATTTAATTTCCTTGAACTTAAACTGTTGTTGATGTTTGATCTCAATGTGTATGTAAAAAATATGTCATGTTACTAATTCTGTATTACATTTTCAGTAAGGTCTTTCTTTGATTGTAGAGAGTCTGAAACACAGTTGACCATAAATGGGCAGGAGTTTGTGTGAAGAAGCAGCATTTTTAATAAGAGGTTTAATAAAGTTGTGTGGCAAACTCTGTTGAAAATGTAGCTGTATTTGTGCTTTTTAATGTAATAATGAATTCCTAATGGAAACACTTGATGTTACACTGCCCTGGATACATTGTAGTTCCTGAATGTAGTACAATGTACAATGTCACAGATGCATGTCTTTTCTTTTGCTTTGAACATGTTGACCAGAATCTGCAAATATTTTGGTAAATATTCTATAAACTAAGTATTTAAAAATGAGAAAAAGAGGAATGTTTTGTTGAAATACCATCTTGACCTTTTTTGTGATGTAAAAGTAGCTCATGGGGTGATTCTCCTGCTGTAGTTTAAACAGGACAGAACTTAAAGAGCAACTCACCCCCAAATCAACTTCTTTTTGCTGATAAACTGTATAAATGTTTTTTAATAGCTTTGTCTACATGTCCTACTCATTAGTTTGTTTAGTGCATAGTTGTTAGAAAAGTAATTTTGTGCCGAAAACCGTCTGTGCACCTCCATCTACAGGTGAAAAACAGGTACTGCATTTGAATTTCCATTGGTTCTTCTCATTGGCTCTGGTGTTTTATTTGACGACACCACGCGATTCTGACGTCAGCAGCCCGACCGCAGGCCACGCCCCCGACCACAGGCCACGCCCCCGACCACCGGCCACGCCCCCGACCACTGTCAGGTATAAAAGGCTCTGTCTCACCCTCGGAGCGAGTTGGAGGAGAGGAGGAATAGGGAACATTGCGAGCGTCTTGATATCAAGTTTCAGGTTAGCGATGTATTAGCATAGCATAGCTTAGCACGCCGAACCCCCCCCCCCCCCCAAGCCCAATGGTCCTCCAGGCCACGCCCCCTTGAAGTGCGATTTCCAAATGTTTGTGAGGGGCGGAGCCAGCATCTGACGGGGATGAGTTACTCTTTAAACAAAAGGCAATATATATAATTTTTTTAACATAATTTCACTATCAGACTGCAACATAATAAATAGAAATGCCCCTCCCCCCCTCAAAAAAAAAAAAAGAGGGTCTGAACAATTTTCCGATCCCCCCGGAAACCCCGCCCCCTCGCCACGATCTCATCACATGCTCTGCTCCTCCTCCACCAGCGGCGTCTTCTTGTGGCCCCTCCTCCGGCTGTCGGCGGGGGCGGGGTCCCGGTGGGCGGAGTCGTTCTGCTGGCGGCTGTAGCGCTTGCACTTGCAGGAGGTGACGGCGGTGATCTTGTAGGTGCGCGAGGAGCCGTCGGCGCACTGCAGGCGGATGCGCTGCGTGCGGGTGCGGTCGATCACGCAGCGCCACTCCAGGGCGTCGCGGCGGCCCCAGTAGCGGCCGGGGAGGCTGCTGGACGCGCCGATCCAGTTGGGCAGCAGGTGCGAGGGCAGGCACTCCCCCGCGCACACCAGCTCCTTGATGGGGTTGACGCTGGTGCACTGGCCGTCCGAGATGTACTTGGTGGACCTCAGCTCGCGGCAGCCCACCTGGCTCTGGTCCGGACCTGCGGGTTGAGAATCGGACACAGGGGTTTATTGGGGTCTTAGTTTTACTCATTTTTGCATGACTAGAACTGCTTGAGGGCCATAAAAACGTCACCTTCTTCTCTGTTTGGGTCCAAATCCATGAATATGCATCATTGAAAATAGCAGTTATATATTAGCCCTTATTTGATCAAATAATAATACTAGTAGGAGTAATATTAATAATGGTGATAATAACAACAATGCATTACTTTAATCTAGCGCTTTTTTTGTATGCTTGAAATGATACAAAAAATATATTAAAAAAAACACTTGTGGTCCTGGGTTCAATTCCTGTGTGGAGTTTACATGTTCTCCCCGTGTCTGCACAGGTCTCCTCCAGTTTCCCCTACCACTAAAAACATGT
Source organism: Lythrypnus dalli (assembly GCA_011763505.2). Lineage (NCBI taxonomy): Eukaryota > Metazoa > Chordata > Actinopteri > Gobiiformes > Gobiidae > Lythrypnus > Lythrypnus dalli. The sequence goes on from JAADKR020000009.1 coordinate 11,044,727, forward strand.
GCAATAGGGGCGGGCGAATGGTGTGTGAGTGAGTGGTCTGAGGGGCCGATGGCGCAGATTGGCAGCCTCGCTTCAGTCAGTCTGCCCCAGGGCAGCTGTGGCTACTGATGTAGTTACCACCACCGAGTCTGGAGCCAACGAATAATATACACATGTAAAAGCGACTTCCATCTGGAATAGAAAAGCGCTATATAAAATAAAGGCATTATTATTATTAATAACAAATAAACAATAATAAATAATATTAATAATGATAATAATGCCTTAGTTTAACGCTTTTTTCAGATGCTTAAAATTCTTTAAAAAATAAATAAAATAATTAAAAAGCGATACAAATAACAAGCTAAAAAAGAAAACCAAAAAAATAAAAAAAATAATAATACAATTAAAATGAGAACAAATAATACAAAAAAAATAAATATATAACAAATAATAAAATAAAAATCATCAGGTACAGGGTTTATCAGCTTCAACATAAACCTTTATAATGCCTGACGTCTGTCACTGCCTAATCCCCAGCTCCTGCCTGATTATCAGCACTTTCTGCTCACCTTTGTATGAATGTTCTAATTTGTAAGTAAAGTAAAGTCATTCAGAATTAGCCTCTGAGTCTATTAGCGGAGGCACAATCATAAGTCGAAGCATGTTTTCAAAAAGATTGCCTGTTTTAAAAGATCCAAAATGCTAAGCTCTGCCTCTAACTCGTTCCATACATTATAAAAACATTTCTACTGGACAAACCCAACTGTATTCAAAACACATCAGCCTTATAGTGATGTCAGACTCACTTTTAATCTTTAAATAATTTTACAAGCAGGAAGTGCACACAATTGGGCAGTGACAATGTCTCCTCTGCTGAAGTATTTACATCCAATAACAAGCTCTAGAATATTGTTATTAACACGGAATCTTTAGAAAACACGGTCTGCTGGTTCGAATGGGTCTCACAGTCTTTTAATAGAAAATGAACAGCAACAGGAAGTATTGGCCCTCACACTTCAGAGCTAGCTTAGCCACATCATGCCTCAAGCTAACTGACCGCATAACGTCAGAATCACGCTAACGTTAGCTCCAAAGGCAGACATTGAATAAAAAATGCATGGACACTGCTCGTCTCATTCACTAGTGCTCATGGCAATCCTGGGATCCATACAATACAATAACAACATTCTATCTATCCATCCATCTATCTATCTATCTATCTGAACAGTTCTGCCCCTTTGCCCCATGCATCGATGACAGTAAACTTTTTTTATGGTGTGTTGTTTTTGTACAGCAGCTCAGAAGCTAACTTTAGCCATGCTGCTAGTACTAATGCTCCTGAAGCTGTTGCTGTATAAGCCGACTTGTTTATTCGTGAATTCAACATGCCAATTCTCTGTGTGAGAAAAGCCGTTTAATGGCATGAATACCGTATTTAAAAAATCCGTGAAACATCGAGGTCGTGTTAAGTGAAGCGTGATATGGCGAGGGAATACTGTATATAGTTCAATAAATGTTTTCAATTGAATTCATGTTAAAAATAGTCTAAATATCAATGTATTTTCAAGCCCTTAATTGATGTTACAGTATAAAGTTTGTCAGGAGGGATTATAAAGCCTTAACATGTATTTAAAACATGTATTTTCCACCAAATATAGATACAGTGACATGGAAAATGGTTAAACATTAATAAAAACATACATAACAGAGAAGGATAAACATAATGCTAATGTTAGCCTGCGTTAAACTATTTCTTTGTGTGTAATAAATCTGCTCATAGTACACCATGGAATGTCTAAAAAGAGTAAAAATTGTCACAACAGACTTCTTAAAAAATCAAATCTGGAAATTTTAGACAATCCCAGTCTAGAATCTTAATCTGGAAATATAAAAACTTTGTGGAAATATAATCCCATCCCATAAATAAGGTCCCTGAAAAGTTTTTTTTTTTTTTTTTTTATACTAAAATTCGTATGAAATTTATTTATCACAACCATATTTTGTCTTCTGAAAGGGCACACTATCATTCATTATAATTCAGAGAAGCATAAAGTAAAACTCAATTTCAAACAAACGAAAGTCAATATAATTTAAAGGAACATCCACTAAAATGCAAACAAACTCACTTTATTCAAATATTTAAAGGGACAATAAAAGCAAGGCTATATAGAAATCTGTTTTTGCTCAGTTTGCAACAAAAGGGGGAAAAAAAAAACATTGAATCAATTTAGAGAAGACTAAGCAACAAGGAAAAAAAAACAAAAAAAAACATTTAGTTTAGTGAATCAATTTAGAGGAAATTAAACAAAAAAACAAAAAAACAAAAAAAAACCATTTAGTTCAGTGAATCAATTTAGAGGAGATTAAGCAACAAGGCAAAAAAAAAACAAAACCATTTAGTTCAGTGAATCAATTTAGAGGAGATTAAGCAACAAGGCAAAAAAAACAAAACAAAAAAAACATTTAGTTCAGTGAATCAATTTAGAGGAGATTAAACAAAAAAACAGAAATGGTGCAAAGTGGGCGTGCGGGACATGGCCGGACTCACCGGCTCGTGCAGTGTCCGGGCGCTGCCGGCCTCCGTTCCGGGCCTGGTTGAGGTCGTCCGGAGGTCCCCCCGGGGCCTCTCTGGGGGGGCCCGGGTCCGTGGGTCTGTCCAGGGCCTCCGTGGCGTCGTTGAACACCGTGGGGCTCCCGGGGCGCGCCAGGGCGAGCAGCAGCAGGAGGTGCAGGTGCTCCATGTCTGAGGAGAGGAGGGCTGGAGGTGCGCCTTTTATGTGCTGCGTTCAGGGGCCGCGGGACAGAGCGGGAACGCCCACTGCACCGGCTTCATTCAGCTCGAACAAAAGGCGCAGTGCTCACTAAACTCATTCAGGAACTGCAGCTCACCTGAGTGTGTTTATAGTGTTTTAATAAAGTAGTTTCAGAATGTAGAACGCTCAAGACAATTTAAAGTTTAAATAAATAATAAGATGTTTTAACAGTTTTTAGTCAGTCTTTTCTGATCTCAACTTTAAAGGCACATTATGGAACTTTTTCGGGCAAAATAAGTAAAAACCTTGATATTAGTGCTTATTTCATCTTTTTCTGACCCAGTGGTTATGGGTGGTTAGCATAGCGTCTTTACTTTCCATCACGGTGGCCTTTATGAAGCTCCAGGATCTTCTCTGGTGACGTCCCCTCTCCATGGGAAACTTAACCAGAAACCTTAGAAATCACATCACAGAGACCATTGTGATGGAAAGTAAAGGTGCCATACTAACCACCCATAGCCCCACTAAAAGGTCAAATACACACTGATATTAAGTTTTTGGGGTTTTTCCCCATAAAAAGCTCCATAGTTTATCTTTAAATTCATTCTAGAAATGCTGCTCACCTGAAAATGTTGATAGTGTTTTTTCTAATAAAAAAAAGTTTCAGAATGCAGAATGTTCAAGCATATTTCCAATTTTACAAAGTTTAAACAATAGGATGTTTTAGGATTGACAAACAGATTACTTGGTATTTTCTGATCTCAACTTTAAACTCTACCTGATTGTTTTTAATTACAAACAATGGAAGATTGACTGAGTAGATTAAATTGTTAGGGATGAGTTTAAAAGCACGTTTCACAACTTGCAGTGTCACTTTTTGGGTCAATTTGACAGTTTTTCAAAAATAGCTGTAAGTTTACGAAATTGATAAAAATGGTTTATGATCCTGAGATATCTGAGCTTACAATATACTACATCAGGACAAAATAAATGTTACACTCCTTCCACTAAAAAAAGTCAGTCAACTAAAGCTGCACTAAAGCCCAAACAGTGAGGACTCATCTTTTGTCTTTTCCAGTGCACATGTGTTTAACATTAAATATTAAATATGCCGTGTATGAAGTATTTTCCCTTGAGCAATGCTTTGGGGGACTTATATCGTGTAAAAAGTGCAAATAAATTCCCTTTCCCCTTCCCTTTAAGCATGTACTGTATGTTTTGCAATCTGTGACTCTAGACATTTTTGAGAAAAGTTTCCTTAGAGACAATTCCCCCAATTTGTCTTAAATGCTCAGAGAAGTAGCTTTGTTTCAACCACATCTTTCTGCTACTTTCCCCTTTCTCGTTTTTTTTTTAAGTCTAAAGGACATTCTATAACACTTCAAATGAGTCAGAGTAGCACCTGAAGCAGCCCTTTACCAGCAGCAGTACACGGGCCACAGTTTGAGAACCACTGTTATAGCACTTTCATTCAATTCATTGCAAAAAGTAGTCACGTTTTCTAGATGTTATTTTCATTATTATCTTTTTAGATCCACATTTTGACCTTGGTGTATTTATAGAGAGAGAGTTTTTCGAGATTCAATCATTCAAACATTCCTAGCTTGCGAACGCCTCACTAACAATGGCATTAAGTCGAATTCTGATTTTTGATTCTGTTAAATTCCGTTTGGGGGCTGGGGGCTGGATCCAAGCACAATTGCTCTGAGCGCCGCAGCCTCGTAAAAAAATAATGAAAAAAAAAGAAAAAACATCACTAAACGCTTTGTTTGCTTTGTTTAATGTACTTTACAGCTTTGCACTGTATATATTGTTTGTGTTTTTTTTTTTTTTGAACGTTGGGGGCACACCTTACTGTCCTGCTCCGGTCACAAAGCGCACTTCAGAGGCGCTGTCATGTATTCAGGCCTCCACAAAGGCACCAGAGCTCCATTGAAGAAATCCACGCTCATTCATCCTTTTGCGCGCCTCATTCATTTTCTCCACCTTTTGTCTTGCCACTCGTAAAAATTCGCGTTCGTGTTTTTGAAGCCGGCGTCGGAGTTCACGAAGTTCACGCGCTCATGATGTCTTTGATGTGTTTTGTGCTTCCTGTGTTGTTGTTTTTTCATTGTTTTTCATTCATGCATTCGTGTTTTCAGCTGCAGGTTTGGACGGCCCTGTCTTACCCCCGTCCGCTCGGAGGACACGTCCCGGGGCCCTTCCCAAACAATGATCCAATTCAAACGGATTTCCTTTAAGATTATAACAGCGTTTTGATCAGCATTAATTGCCAGATGCTATCAGTAAATGTGGAGGCCGGAAGGAAGCTCCGGGGAATCAGTGCAGCTGGAGACGGCTCCCCCTGCAGGCTCGATGGATATGAAGTTGTATTTCTTGTGTTTGTGATAAAAGGACTGTAAAAAACTTTTCACAGGCACAAAATATATTCATATACACAACAGACTCCTTCAATTGACTTCTCTCAAGCAGAGCAGATAAAACACACTGAACTGCAGCCTCCCCACGTTTAGTCCTGACTCTGGGACCAGCAGGAGACCACTCCCTGAGGTTCTCACTGTGTTTAGTCCTGACT